>JAOTQQ010000016.1:2642866-2652940 GCA_026546715.1 Gallinago undulata | reverse complement strand
CCCCCCCCCCCCCCCCCCCCCCCCCCCCCCCGCTTTTCCTCACACCCGTGTCGGTGCACACGTGTGAGAGCCTTGCACACGCGTGTGCAAAGGGGCAGGCTGTCACTTCTGCGCGCGTGCGTGGGGGTGTGTGTCCCGCCACGAGTTGGGGACACACACACACACACACACGACACCAGCGTGTGACCCCGTTTGCACGCTCGTGTGAGCCCGAGCCAGTGCGGACCGGGAGCTACTGGGAGTTACTGGGAGCTACTGGGCTGCTCCCCCCCCCCCACCCTCCAAGGTGACACAGAGGGGCTGGTCGCCAAGGGTCGGGGGGGGACACACACACACACGACGAGAGGGGACTTTGAGGACATCGAGGGGGACCTGGGTGGCCCTGAGGGGGGACGCTGAGGAGCCCCCCGAGGTGCTGGGGGGGGGTGTCCGGGAGGGGGGGGTCCTTGGGGGGGTGCGGGCACAGGGTGACACCTGGTGGCACCGCCTGGTGTGGCACCTAGGTCCCCTTTTTTGGGGGGGGGAACGGTGTCCCCGCAGCCCCGGGGGACATGATGGTGTCCCCCAAGGTGGCCATGGTGTCCCTGAGGGGTGACAGTGTCATCACGAGGGGGGTGTCCGTGTCCCTGAGGGGATGACTGTGTTCCCGGGGGGGTTAATCATGTCCCCAGGGCTGTGACCATGTCCCTTGAGGGGGCATTCATGTCCCCAGGGGGGTGTCCATGTCCCCAAGGGGGTTCCCATGTCCCCAGGGGGGGTTCCCATGTCCCAAGGGGGGGTTCCCATGTCCCCGAGGGGGTGCCCATGTCCCCTGGGGGCTTCCCATGTCCCCAAGGGAGTGTCCATGTCCCCAACGGGGTGTCTGTGTCCCCAAGGGGGGACAGCATGTCCCGGGGGGGCTGTGACGGTGTCCCCAGGGGGTGACAAACAGGCAGAGGCGGGTGACAGTGCTCAGTTTTATTTACAGGCTCTTGTGGGGGGGGGAAGAGACAGACTGTCCCCGGTGGGGGGTCCAGGCACTGGCACAGGGGGGACTGGGGGGTCCCACCCCCCCTAAATTCCCCCACCCCCCAAAAAAAGAGCAAAGACGTACAAATAAATACAACCAGAGGAAAAACATCAGCTGGTAAACCTCGTCCCAGTACCTCCCAGTGCCTCCCAGTACCTCCCAGTGGCCCTGCGAGAGGGCTGGCTCTGCGCCCAGGCGCGGGGTGTCCCTGCAGCAGGAAAGGTCCCTCGAAGGAGACAGGGAGGGGACACCCCAAAAAAAAATAATCCCTGTGTCCCCTCCAGTATCCCCTGGAGGGGGCTGGGGGTGTCCCGGGGTCCCCGTCACTGCGGGGGGACAGTCACAGTGTGTGGGGGGGTCACGGGGTCGCATCCCCGGTGTCACAGCATGAAGCTCTCATCCTCAGTGTCACTCGCATCCCTGGTGTCCCCGGTGTCACAGCGTGAAGATTTCATCCTCAGTGTCACTTGCATCCCTGGTGTCCCCAGTGTCACATCGTGAAGCTCTCATCCTCGGTGTCACTCGTGTCCCCGGTGTCCCCCATGTCACAGAACGAAGCTCTCATCCTCGGTGTCACTCATGGCCCCGGTGTCCCCAGTGTCACAGCGTGAAGATCTCGTCCTCGGCGTCGCGGAGGGCGGCCGCCCGCGGGGTCCTGGTGAGGGGCCGGGGGCCGAGGCGGGGACCCCGGGGGGCGGTGGGGACCCTGGCATCGGGGCTCCGGGTGCCTTCGGCCTCGGCCGTGCTGCAGGGGACAGAGCGGGGTGGCGCTGAGCGGGGGTGGCCCTGCCACCCGGCTGCCCACCCTGCAGCCAAAAGCCCCCCCGTTTTGCCCCAAAAGGGGGGGTGGGGCTCACCCTGTGCCCCCGGCGCGGAGCCGCTCGGCCGCCGCCGCCTTGGAGCGCCCGATCTCGGCGTCCAGCCGCCGCAGGAAATCAGTGGCCGAGAGGTCGTGGCGGGAGGGGACGGGGGTGGCCGAGGTGTCCCCCAGGGGGACGGACACGTCCTTGTCCTCGTCCTCGGGGCAGGGTCCCGCCGGCGCGGGGATGAGGAGGGTGGGCTTGAGGAAGATGGTGTCCGAGGTGTAGAGGCGGTTGGCGCGCTTGATCTGCTCCATCTGCTGGGGACAAGAGGGGGACAGGGATGGGGACAGCATGAGGAGGGGGGGAGGGACAAGGGCAGGGGTGGGATGGGGACGGAGATAAGGAGGGGACGGGGACAGGGATGAGGCACGAGGCTCAGGACAGGGTGGGGACAGCCATGGGATGGGGACAGGAGGGGACAGGGATGGGGATTGGGAGAAGATGAGGGTGGGGACAGGGATGGGATGAAGACAGAGATAAGGATGGGAGAGGGACAGGGACGGGGCTCAGGACAGGGTGGGGACAGCCATGGGGACAGGCACAGGAGGGGACAGGGATGGGGAGGATGAGGGTGGGGACAGTGACGGGGACCGGGACGGGAAGGGGACAGAGATAAGGATGGGACGGGCACCGGGACAGGACAGGGTGGGGACGGCGATGGGACGGGGACAGGCACAGGGACAGGACGGGACGGGACAGGGACGGGATGGAGACGGGACAGGGACGGGGGGGACAGGAGGGGACAGCAATGGCCCCGCGGGGACTGTCCTGCCCCGGGGATCCCGGCCCCCGGCCCCCTGGTTGTCGCCCCCGCCTCCCTCTTCCCCCCCCCCCCCCCCCCGTGGCCGCTCACCGTCACCCCGTAGCGCAGCGCCAGCCCCGGCAGCGTGTCCCCGGGCTGCAGACGGTGCTCCCGGGCGGGGGCCGCCGCCGCCCCGCTCCCCGCCGCCTCCCCGCTCCCCGCCGCCATGGCGGGACGGCCCCGCTCAGCCCCGGCCCCCGCCAGCGCAGCGGGGCCTCATGCAAACAGCCCCGGCCCGGGCGGGGGGACCGGCCCAGGGCCCCGGCGCTCCGGTCGCCGCTCACGGGGGCGGGCTGAGCCCCGCCACGGCCCCCGGTGAGACCGGAGACAGCAGGAGCGGAGCCGCCGTTCTCGCAAAGGCCTCTGGGAGTTGTAGTCCGGAACGGGAAAGTGTGACACCTCTCCCTCGGGCAGTGATGCCGCCAGCCCCACACCCACTCCGCGGCCCTCCCCATACCCCCCCTGCTCCTACCACCACCCCCTGCTCCTGCCCTTCCGCGGGTCTCTGCCCCTCATGCCCCATCGGGGGTCGCAGCGAGGAACTACAACTCCCGTCATTCCGCGGTGCCGGGGCCGCCCGGGGACACGGCGGGCCCGAGCGCCCTGCCTCTCGCGCTCTCTGACTGGTCGCTTCCCCCGGCGCGCAGCCCGCCGGGAAAAGCCACCCGGAAGCTGGGCGGAAGAGGGGCGGTTGCCATAGTAACCGCCGCGGCCGCCATGTCCTTCAAGCGGGAGGGGGACGATCCCGATCAGTTGGGAGTGCTGCAGGTGGGTTCCGGACCACCCCCGGTCCCCCCAAGGATCTTCCAGACCCTTCCCGAGCCCTCCAGGCTCCTTCAACCCCGGCCGCGGTCTCCCCACATCACCCTCGGGCTCGCCCCGGTGCCCCGGCCTGTCCCTTTCCCTCTCCACCCTGCCCATAAATCCTCCTCCTGCCCATAAATCCCTCTCCTGCCCGCCCTCCTCCCTGCCCGCAATGCTCCTCTGCCCCTCATCTTCGCCTCACCCCTTCCCTGGCTGAACTCCCCTTGGGCTTCCCCTCCCAATGCCCCAAATACCCTCCTTGGCCTAGGCCACTCCCCAAATTGCCCCCTTCCCCTGCCTCAACCTGCCTCCGTCCCCCAAACCAGCCCCTCCCCAGCCGTGACACCCCAGTCTCCCCGCCATGCTCCCTCAGAGGGGGGTCCCCAGGGTGCTGGGGTTTCCTGGCCTAAGGGGACACAGTGCTGGGGGCAAGGGCTGGTTGCCCGTGGGGTGAACTGCGGGCAGACACACACCCCCCCCCCCCCGGCAGCAGGCACGGGTGGGGACAAGCGCTCACCCAGCCCCCTCGGTCTGCCCCAGAAAAGACGCGTTGCGGACCTGTTGGCCAACTACATCCCCGAGGATGAGGCGCTGCTGCTGAGGAGCGGGAGGTGAGTGGGACCCCCGAGGGCAGCCCCCCCCTCCAGCCACGTGTGGGGTCCTAATGGTAGCTTTCACCCCCCCTTGGCACAGGTACGCCTGCACCGTGTGCGCCCACCGCCCCATCTTCGACACGCTGGACGTGCTGACAGTCCACAGGGCTGGCAAGAAGCACACAAGCAGTAAGTGGGGGACCAGCGTGGGAGGGGGGGGGTTTGGGCTGCGCTGAGCCAACGTGTGTCCCCCCGCCCTGTCCCCTTCGCTCTCTTCCAGGCCTCCAGCATTTCTATGGCAGGAAGCGCTCGCTCCAGGACGCGGCCCAGAAGCGGCAGCACGAGCAGGAGGTGCAGGCAGAGGAGGCAGGAGTGCAGGTCGGTGCGGACCCCCCCTTTCTCACCCTGCTGGACTCCCAGCCAGCCCCCTCTGAGCTCTGTCCCCTCTCTCCCCAGGGCTCCCCGGCCCCTCTGTTGGCACGGACGAGGAGGATCGCCCGGAGCGCTCTGCTGAAAGCTGCTCCCTACAGCAGCTGCTGCCGGAGGACGGGGTGAGGCCTTTGGTTTCACAGGTTCATGGATTTGACAGAGTTGGAAGGGACCTCTAGAGATCCTCCAGTCCCACTCCCCGGCCAAAGCAGGGTTGCCCAAAGCGCATCCCTCAGGAGCATCCAGGGGGGACTTGAAGATCTCCAGAGAAGGGGACTCCACACCCTCTTGGGCAGGCTCTGCCACCTTCACCATGAAGAAGTTCTTCCTCATATTTGAGTGGAACTTCCCATGTTCCAGCTTGTGCCCATTGCCCCTTGTCCTGTCACTGGGAACCACTGAAAAGAGTCCGGCTCCATCCTCCTTCAACCCACCCTTTAGAAACTTGTAAACATAGATGGGGTCTCCCCTCAGCCTTCTCTTCTCCAGGCTGAAGAGCCCCAGCTCTCTCAGCCTTTCCTCACCAGGGAGATGCTCCAGTCCCTCCATCATCTCTGTTGCCCTTCGCTGGACTCTCTCCAGTAGTTCTCTGTCCCTCTTGAACTGGGGAGCCCAGAACTGGATGCAGGATTCCAGTTGTGGCCTCACCAGCGGGGAGCAGAGGGGGAGAATGACCTCCCTCGACCTGCTGGCCACCCTACGCAGCCCAGGATTCCGTTGGGAATTGCCATTTTGATGCAGGATGGGGGAAAGCTCTGGGCTTCCCAGGAGGAACCGGCAGTGCCGTGGCCTCGCTGCTGTCGGGTGTTTGTGGGATGAGGCCTTGACTCCTTCTCCCATCGCAGGGTGGAGGGAAGCAGCTCCCAAGCTGGTGTCACCCAGACGAGGCTGAGCACCACCCCGGCGCTCCCGGAGCCATCGAGAAAATTCGGAGAAGCCGTGGATGCCAGCCCTGCAGCCCTGCTGCCGGGGCACCACGGCGGGCGAGCAGGTAAGAGCCGGTTGGTGGCTCCGGGGCCACACCAGCATGGGCAGAACAGGGCAACTGGGGGGGGCTCTCAGCCGGGTCTCTCCCCTTCCTGTGGGTCTCACCAGCCCCTCTCTGCCCTCCCAGACGCACCGAAGGCGGCTCCGGCCCGGACCCAGCGAGGTGGCAAAGGAAAAGCCTCGTCGTCAGCCCTGAGCCGGCCTGAAGCCCTCAGCCCCGAGAGGCGCCGGGCCCTGGAGCGATACCTGCAGCTGCGGAGGTGAGTCTTGGCCCCGTCGGAAGGGGGGGGAACCCCAAAACCAGCCGCCTCTGACTCCCCCCATCTGTCCCTCCCTCCCTCCATCCCCAGCGCCGGCTGGATCCAGGACCGCTCCGGCAAGTGGGTGAAGGACGAGAACGCCGAATTCGACTCGGATGAGGACGAGCCGCCTGCGCTGCTGCCGGCCTGAGCCCCCCCCTGTACCCCCACCGCTCCCCCCGGGGACAGTCCCCCCAGGCTGTCCCCAAGCCCCACCATTAATAGAGGCAGCTGGAGAGGACAGGGGTGTCTGAGCCGTTGGGGCAGCTCCCGGGGAGGGGTGGTATTGGGGGGTCCAAGCGTTTTCATGCTCAACCTGCTGCTTTTTGGGGGTGTCCATTCCCTGGCCGGAGCCCTGCGAGCGCTGCCACCCTCCATGTGGCTTCTGGCCTGTCCCTGCCCTGTCCCCTCCTGTCCCTGGCCCAAGTCACACTCGTTTTCTCACACGCTGGCAGCTGCCTGCGGGTCGTGGCCTTTTGGGGTGGCGGTGCCGGGTTCCCCCCCCTCCCCAGCTGTCCTGGTGCTTCGGAAAGCGCCCGGCCATGCCGTCCCCCCCGCCTCAATCCCCCCCCCTCCTTTTCCTGCCAGCCTTTGGGTCCCTTAGGGGTCGGGGGGCACCCACGGGATCGTCATTTACAGGGCTGCTCCCTGAGCTGGCATCCTCACCCCTGGGACAGCAGCCACCCCCCACCCAAGGGGGTGCCCCTGTGCCCCAGGGCCAGATCCTGCCCCAGGGGGGGCTCCCTGGCAGCGCTGTTACCCCCGAGCACCGGGGTTTACCCGCTCTCTCGGCTCCTGCCTATAAATAGATGGTGGGACCTATAAATAGGCCCTGTGTCCCCCCCAACCCGCCTCGCCGGGCTGTGGGTGCCGGCCCCCACGGGCCCTGGGTGCCCAGCTCCATGCCATGGGGGGGGTTTCCCTGTCCCCCCACCCCTCCTGGTGCCGTAACCCAATCCCCCCCAGTATAAATCCCCCTGCTGCTGCTCCCCAAGGGGATGCAGGCACCCCGTGGATTAACGACCGGAGGTTAATGGGGGGGTGCCTCATGCCCTGCAAAAAAAAGGGGGGTGCCCCCACCTCCCTGGTGGCATTACTCTCCCTCAGCCCATCCCTGTGATCCCAATTCCGGCCCCGGGATGGAGCCCAGCGGATCCCGACGCCACGTCTCTCCGTCCTCTTTATTTACAGCGGCCCCGGGGGGGCGGGAGCCGGAGCTCGTTTGTGCCAGGGATGGGGACGGGGGGGCGTTAGGTTTTCTTCTGCTTGCGACCTGGGGACAGGACGAAAAGGAATGGGGGGGTGTCAGGGCCGGGACCCCCTCACCCTGACTCCTGGCCCGGGAAGGGACGCGGGGGACACTCACGGAGCTCGTTGTTGTTGGTGATGGCGATGGCGGCGCGGGCGCGGGGGCCTTGCTGCGTGAAGTGGTAGCCGAAGCGCACGACGGAGGGGCACTGCTCCAGCATGGTGGCCATCTCCATCTCCACCGTGTCACCCAGCCACTGGCACTGCGGGGACAGGGTGACACCAGGGAGTTGGGGACACCTCTATCCCCTCCCCGGGCCACCCATGGGTGCCTGTCCCTACCTGGTTGTCCACTTTGAGCTCGCTGAGGGTGGTGTTGTGGTACATGGCCTTGATGATGCTCATCATCCCGGCGCTGGTGATGAAGTTGGATTCAATGTTGAGGCTCTGCAGGGTCTTGTTCTCCATCAGCATCTCAGCCACCGCCTGCATGTCACCTCGGGGTGTCACCTCGGGGTGTCACCCAAGGCTGGCGCCCCCCCTCCAGCATGTCCCAGGCCACCAGTGCCCCAGGTGATGGTGGAAAAGCCACCGATGCCCCAGATGACGGTGGAAAAGCCACCATCACCTGGCCTTGCTGGTGTCCAGGATGGAGTGTGGGGCAGGGGAATGTGTCCCCTCCCTGTCTGGGGACACAGAGGAGGACACACGTGGGGCTGGGACTCACGCTGGCCACGGGGTCGTTGCTGCGGGTGGCGACCAGGCTGAGTTTCTTGACGTGGGTGTTGGTTTTCATGGCCTCGCAGATGGCCTTCAGCGTGGAGATGGGAATGTCCTGCGGCAAGGGGACGTGGGTGTCACCAAGGGGACATGGGTGTCACCAAGGAGATGGGGAACATCCCTGAGGGGATGTGGGTGTCACCAAGGAGATGTAAATGGCAGCCGGGGGGGGGCGGCAGATGTCTCCAAGAGTGTTTGGGCATCCCCGAGAAGGTGCTGGGTGTCACACGAGGGATGTGAGTGGCACTGAAGGGATGTGGGATGTCACCAAGGGGACCCTGCATGAGGACCAGCACCTTAAGGTGCCCTGGAGCTACTCCAGGATGGGGACAAACACCCCAAGACAGGGACCAACCCCACAGGGACACTCTGGGACAACAAGCAGCACCCTGGGACAGGGTGACCAAGTCTCACGGGGACACCCCAGAGTGGGACCCCGTCACCCTGGCACCATCCTGGGCAGGGAGAGCACCTTGGGGACACCCTGGGGACACGCTGGAGGTCACAGTGATGCCCCAGCATGGTGACCAGCACCTTGAGGTGCCCTGGAGACACCCTGGGGTAGGGACCACCCTCACAGGGACACCCCAGGATGGGGATTGGCACCCCGGGACTGGTACTAGCACCCTGGGGACACCCTGGGGACACTGCCACCGGGTCCCTCACCTTGATGTTGTTGAGGTTGACTTCTTCCAGAGCCCCGTCGTTGGCCTGGATCTGCCGCAGCGTCTCCTCCACGTTGGTGGGATTCGGGGGCTCATCTGGCACCGGCTTGTACTTGTCGGGCTTCACCACACCTGGGGCACACGCGTGTGCACGGGGACACACGTGACCATGCGCAGGGACACGTGGAGACATTCGTGTTTGCGCACGTGTGGTGTCACCGCAGTGAGTCCCGCAGGGGTTCTAGTCCCAAAATGCCCCCCCCCCGAACAGCCCCATGGACCTGTGTCCCCTTTCCTGGGGGAGTTTGTCTCCCTGTCCCCATGTCCCCCGTCCCTGTGTCCCCCGTGTCCCCCCAGCACTCACTGTTGATGCCCTCGGTGTTGGAGATGGTCCCGCTGCAGATGGCATCGTAGTACTGCTTGTTGCTCATCAGCGTGTACATGCCCAGGATGGCTGTGGGGATCGGGGGGGGGGGGTGGTGGGATCAGGGGGTGCCCCAGGACCCCCCCAGGTCCCCTCGTGTCCCCCCAGGGGTGGCCCCATCCCTGCCCAGGGGGGTCGGGGAAGCTGCAGGAGCGGGTGGGCCGGGGGCCAGCAGTGAAAGCCGAGCGTGAGGACACGGCGCTGATTTTAGCCGGGTCCTGGCGGGAGCCCAGGGGACGGGGGGGGACACACACGGGTGTGACAGTGTGCAACACGCTGGCCATGTGCAACGTTGTCCCCCATGTGACACGTATCCTTGTGCAACATGTGCTCCCCCTCCCCGTGCAACGCTGCCGTGCAACACACTGCCCTGCGTGAAGCTGCTGCGGGACACGCTACCCCCGTGCGAGGTCGTGGTGCAACGGGGCAGCCTCGTGCAAGCTCATCGTGTGACACAGCAGCCCCGTGCCAGGCTGTGCTGTGATACAGCAGCTCTGTGCAAGGCTGTGGTGTGATGTGACTGCCCCGTGCAAGGCTGTTGTGTGACACGGTGGACCTGTGCAAGGCTGCGGTGCATCGTAGTGGCCTTGCGCAGGACTGGTGTGATGTGGCAGCCCAGTGCACAACTGTGGTGTAACACAGCTGGCCCGAGCGAGGCTGTGGTGTGACTTGGCAGCTTCATGCGATGCTGTGGTGTGACGTGGCAGCCCTGTATGAGGTTGTGGTGCATCGTGGCAGCCCCGTGCAAGGTTGTGGTGCGAGGGACATCCCCGTGCAAGGTTGTGGTGCGAGGGACATCCCCGTGCAAGACCCACCGGCGATGTCGCACATCTCGGCCTCGGTGGCGTTGGCCAAGGCCTCCTCCAGCTCGGGCTCCAGCGTGATCTGCTCCTCCCGGGGGATCTCCCGTGTCGGGTTCTTGGGCACGAAGGGCTTCCCTGGGCACGGGGACGTGGCTCGCACCCCGCACGGCCTCGCACCAGCCAGGTGACACCGCAGGCGGTGGTGGCCCGGGGCCGGCAGAGGCACGTGGGGATGGTGGCCACCACCGGAGGGTGACCCAGCCCAGGGGTGGCTGTGCCTGGGGGTGACAGTCTGGGGGGGGTTGTGTGAACGTACTGGGGGGTGACGTTGCCAGGGGGGTGACAGTGCCAGGGGGTGGCATTGCTGG
>JAOTQQ010000016.1:2611429-2631583 GCA_026546715.1 Gallinago undulata | reverse complement strand
GATCTTTGGTCAAGGTCTGCTCTGCTGACGAGACGTGAAGGAAAGCGGGTTTCTTCCCAGCCCTGGGGAGTTACGTTGGTTTTGGATTGGAGCTATCCCAGATAACTAGTTGCTGTGAAGGTGCCTCCTTTCCTGGAATCGCTGGGATAAACCCCCAAACGGTGGGTCCGGAGTTTCGGTGAGGTCAGTGCCCGGCTGCTGACGTGAGCGGTGACCTGCACTAACCGACCTGCCGGTGGTGGAGCCCCAAACCCCGTCCTCTTGGGTGCTTCCTCTTCTCCTCCCCTTGGGCGAGCGCCTCTTCTGCTCACCCCTGCGGAAGGTGGAGGAATTGCTTGTTTTGGGGCTTTTAAATGGATTTTTTCAGATGTCCCACCTGGTTTCAGCTTTCTTAGAAAACGCTGGTAACCGTGTGCGGGGAAACCTGTTCTTTGTTCTTCCCCTGGCCGTGCGAGAAACCAACAGCCTCTTGGATTAAAAAAATGGCTTTATTTCTGCCTGGCTGGGTGTGCTGACCCGCTCCCGAAGCGCTTGGCAGTTTGCTGGCGAAGAGAGATTGAGGAAGGGTTTCCTGTTGCTGCAAAGCGGCCAGAAGTGCCCAGATAACGTTACAGAGATTGCGTCTCCCCTCCCCTGGCTTTTCTCTGGGGCCTTTTCCCAGCCCGTCGCCCGCTCGCCGGCACCGACACGTCAGCGCTATCCAGTGACTTCCAGGAGCGTCCTGGGCCTCCAGCGACGGGCTGGGGCAGCAAGTGTAGGGCAGAGTTGGGGGGAAGATGTGCTAATCCAGTAAATTCAGTGATGTGCACATCAGCTACGACCGCGAGCGGTGGTGGGAGAGAGAACCCTGGCCAGGAATCTACAAGACGCAAGAGCTCGTCATCTAGAAATTGAATTAACCCACTCTCTTACAGCGGCTCTGATGCCGTTGGTTTAATGTCCTTCACGTAATTTGTCAGAACAACTCTGTTGGTGCGGAGGATTTCAGAGCTATTATTCACTGCTTGGCCTTCTGGCCAAGATCAAGTGTTGGTAAGTGTTTTATCTCCCTCTGGAGGGCCGTGTTCTGCGCTGGCAGGGCCGGGCTGCCTCATCCCACGGGGGCTTCTTCCATCTCCAGCTGCTGGGATGAGGAGCGTTGGCTCCGACTCGGAGCTGGGGCCAGACTTGTGCTCTTTTCCGTAAGAGCTGCCCAAGAGAAACACATAAAATATTTAGACCCTTATCTTCCAGAGCCATGGAAGAGGTTTTTATTGTGTGTGACTAAGGTGCCTCGCTCAGAAGTGTTTTGCTTGTGAAGTTTAGACCTTTGTTTTCTTAACTAGTGGAAATAGGGCTTCTTTTCGTGTTTCTTTAACTTCCTTGGGGAAAATATCCCCTGTTTCTTCACACAGCTGCAGTATCCGTTCACCACCACAACGGCGTAACCTTTTGTTTTTCCTCATCTAGATTTCAGCTTTTTGTGCTGCACGGTGAAGGCGTTTCGAAGAGGTAGATGTATTGCATATATGTGCTTAAAAAAAAAAAAAAAAAGCATGGTTTCTTCCTCTCCAGTAACCAGCAGCGAAACGCCCTGTTCCCTAACTGTCTTGGCTTTTGAGGATTGACAAAACTTGGTGGGTTTGTGGTTTTTTTCATCCCCCTCCCTAAACAAGCTGCTCCCGCTCTCAACAAAAGCTGCTGTTTGGTTGCAGTGTGCTGTGTAAGCGCTCCGCTGCCGGCCCAGCGGCTCTCCCCACGGCTCTGCACACCCCCAGGATTGTTCCAGCGGGGCTTTTTCTGCTTCCCATTCTGCCTGGTATGCACTTTGAAGAAAAAAAAAACCCAAACAAACAAAAAAACCCCAAAATTT
Organism: Gallinago undulata; assembly: GCA_026546715.1. Lineage (NCBI taxonomy): Eukaryota > Metazoa > Chordata > Aves > Charadriiformes > Scolopacidae > Gallinago > Gallinago undulata. The sequence goes on along the minus strand of JAOTQQ010000016.1, from coordinate 2,629,731 downwards.
TGCTGCGGTTCCCATTCGCAGCCTTCCCATTTGCACTGAGGGAGGGGGACACGTACTGATGCCAGACTTTTTTTGGGGGGGGGATTAGCAGGTAGAGAAAAGAATGTTTTGGGGTGATTTCTTTGGGGACAGAGACTGGGATGTACCCATGGAGGCTCCAACGTGCTTCGCATCATCCAGGTAGTGTTTGGTGGCTCTGAGGCTTGGGCTCACGTCCAGTGTCTCACATCTGCCACCGCCTTCAGGCAGAGCCCAGGTGAGGAGGGGGAATATTCCCATTTTTTGAGCGTAAAGAGAAGGCGTTTGGGGCAAACCCCGCTGCCTCCCTCGCCCTGTTTGGGGGAGCTGAGGCAGCGGGGCCGGGGAGGGAGGGCAGAGCATGTCAGTGTGGTGTGTCCCGGCGCTCCGCTTGCTCAGGCGCTGCAGAGTCCAGCTTGATGATGTGTTTGGGTGTGCTAACGTTTTCACTTCTTATTTTCGTCCAAAACATGAGGCGCAGCTCAAATCTGTCTGAACAGCCTCTATTTAAAAATAGAGCAAAGCGGGTATTTGTCCCGGCTGTCCCAAATTAGCGGGCTCGTTTGCTAGACGAGCCAGGATCTGACCCGAACGCCGTGTTACGTGCTCCTTCCAGTGATTTATTTGGCTGCACTGTTTGACCAGGTGCCATCGCCACAAGTTTTTTGCTTTTTTTTCCCCTCTAGCATTTATTTCACAGTCGGTAAGAGCGCACTATCTGTTGCTGGCTGAAAATAATCCAGCAGAGCTAAGGAAGGCAGCTATTTATTTAGGTTGATTCAGCTTCCAGTAAACAGCTGGGAGGGAATGCTCTGAAATCACTGTAGGGATTGCTCCCGGAATCGTGAAAGAAAGAAAGAAAAGAGGGAACTTTTTGGAACATCGTGAATTCAGTTTTTGGACAGGACTTTCTAACCCCAATCTCCTTCCTTTGGTCAGAATTCACTGTTTGGGTCTCTCAAGCCATTTTTCAGTTGTTAATCTGGGTCAGAGCTTTCATTTTAAAGAGGCGTTTAAACAGAGGCAGAAATAGCAGCTTTTTTTTTTTTTTTGAGATTATTTCATTTTGTTACATTTATGCTGTTGAACTTAACACCTTCGCTTCTCCAAGCAGAGTGTGTGTGGGACGACACGAAACCGCCTCTCCACAGCGATAGAAAGAGGTGGAGGTAACCGATAGAAAGAGGTGGAGGTAACTGAAAGGTTTTCACGTGGAAACCTCCGGGTTTTGTTCTCTGGCCTCGGCCGGTGATGCTTCTGGTACTGGAGGGAGCTGCTTTTTGCAGAACAACACCCGATAGACCCGTGGGTGGCTTCGGTCCTTCCTTGGAACCCAGCAAACCTCGTCAGCCCCGTCTTCATCCTCACACTCGGGTGTGAATAAGTGGTTTTGTTTTTTTTTCCTCATGGTGGAACAGGAATTACCTATTTCCCAACCAGCAGCAAACTTGTTTGGAAACTGGAGGGAGGGGGGAGCTTCCTGCTGCGGAAACTGGGTGTGCTGGGAGCGGGGCGATGCTGCGGCCGCCCCGGGGCTCTCGCTGCAGCCTGTGGCCTTCCCGTGGTGATTCACCCTTTCTGGTAACCGGCTGGTGGGGAGGATCCTCACCGTCGCTTCCCAAATCACTACATGAAAGGGCGAGCGGAGGCAGCGCAGTCTTGGGGCAGTAGGGGAAGAGGAGATGGTGAAGCCGGGGCTCTGGTCCGTGCTGAGATGCTGTACATCGTCCCCAAAATCAGGGTGACAGCTCTGCGATGAAGATACCCCGTGGTATCACTGGGGACAGACCAGATGTGCCTCGGGATGCTGGGTCTTCCCACCAGGGCTCATCCTACGTTCTTGCTTTTCATCTTCGTCGTGTGTGATTACAGCAGCGCAGAGAAAAGATTTGCTGCCGGCTCCTCTGGCGAGAGAGCTTCAGTTAAATCCTAGCGGAATAGGGTTTTGCACGGATGATTAAATATTAACACAGCGAATCTCCAAGGTGCCAAGGCTGGTGGTGCTGCTGGGGGATTGCTTAAATCATGGGCCTTTCGGAGGTTTCGATTTACGTAATTACAGATACTTGCTTAAAATAAGGCTTAATTGCTATTGAAGGGGTGTTATATTGTGATGCTTGGGATGTTTCCTTCCTCCCTGGGTCCTGATGGATCCTGGCAAGGTGATGGAGCTGAGCTTTGTGGGTTTCTTCTTAACACCCAAAGTCCCAGGAGCTTCTTTCCAGCTGGAGATGGTCCCGAATTGGGGATGGTGGTCGGGGGAAGAGGGAAGGGATGTGAGAGGTGAAGGGGGGCAGTCGGCTCCAAAGGGTCCCTAGCACCCTGGGAGGAAGAAGAGGAGGAGAGCCAACTGTGAGAATCTTCAAGCACAAAAATTAGAGCTTCCTGGGACAGACTTAGTGTCTACAGGGGGTGGGAGGGGGTGGGAAGGCGGTTGGAGGCAGCCGCTCTGCGCTCGCTTTGTTTAGCAAAAAGTGTTTGTCATAGATTTGGTTGTTGTTGTTTTTTTTTTTTCCCTTCTCGTTCAATAGCTCTGGAACTGAGAGCTTCGATCGCTGGGCACGGGGAGCAGGAGGCTGCGGGGTGTTGCTGTGCGGTGCCGCTGTGGCTCTGGCTGAGGTCGCAGTGGGGGGCTTTGAGTGGGGGGGACCCGGAGGGTTCCTGCAGAAACGCCTCATCTGGGAAAACAATTACTGGCGCCGGGGGAAGCGACCCCTCTGCTTGCTCTGTGGAGCAGGGGGTGGCCTTGCTTTTGGGTGGGGGTTGGCTTTATAAGGCTGCGTTCCTGGCTCCCACCAAAAAAAAACCCAACACCCAGTTGCTGTGTCTGAAGCAGAAAGTAAAACAAAATTAAAGAGCTTGGCTGGTTTTCTGGGCTGGAGGCAGAAAGTACCCCCTGTTCTGTGCATCTGCCTGGGGCGGGCAGTGTCCCTGGCCTGGGAACTCTTGGCCTCCCCAGCGCTGGTCTCCATCTGCTTTTATGGTGTGGACAGACATCGCAGAGGGACGGAGTCATCTCATTGCCTTTTTATTTTTTTTTTTCTCCTTACTGCATCCCAAAAAGCCCCAGACAGGACTCTAGGCTTAAAAGATAAAAGTTGGTACATCACCTCGCAGATATTTAACACCGCGGTCGTTATGAAACTGCCTGGGCTTGGCTTCAAGCGGAAGGGCTGATGTTCTGGGCCTTTTAATAAAAACCCCTGGAAATAATTTTGAGATAAAGCATGGTCAGTGTGTCTACTGAAACACTGCAGAGTGCTTGGCCCTCCCGGTTCTAATTAATAGACGGCAGTAATCCTGCAGGGCCGTGTAACTCCATGGAAGGCAGGGACAGGGACGGTGCCACCCCTGATGGTGGCCCGCTGTGGGCAGAGGGTGCCCGGAGTCAGCAGAGCAGCCCGTAGCCTTGGCCCAGAGCTGAGCTTGGCTGGCGAGTGATGAGCAGAATAAGCAGAATCACATTTCCCTGTGGCTCGATGAAAACTCTCTCTGCTGTAAGAGGAGAAGCTGGGAAGAAATCAGCCGTGAGTCAGTGCTTTTTTCAGATGCCTAAAAAGGTTGGAACCGAGGCGGGTTGTCAGGCTTTTCTGGTGATGCAGAATAACGATTAACTCTTTCTGAGTGTGGCTTTTTTTTTTCTTTTGACAGGTTCATCTACTTTCAAAAAATCGCTCACCCCCGAGGTAAGTTTCTGACCCACAAGTTGGTTTGTTCCCTGGCTGAGAGAAGGCCCAGTTCCAGCCCTGAGTGAGACTGGAAAAAGAGCAGAGGAGTTGGGGGTAAACCAGGCAGGGGGAGGTACAGGGAGTTGTAGACGCTCGTTGGGGAAATCAGGGAATCTCTCCTCACAAAGAGAATCTTGTCCTGAAACCGAACGATTCTCGTGCTGCCAAAACACCGCGTAGATGTTGTGCCGCCAGCGAGACGTCCAGACTGAGAAACGCCATTTAACAACCATGTGTGTTACAAGGTGATGAGTCAAGCAAGCTCTTGTGGCGTGAATCAGAGCAGAATTTGCCACCTTCCCAAAATGTTTCCTCAAAGCCTCCGCCTTCCTGGCAGAGAGCGTGGTGACCTGGGCCTTCGGCATTTCACTCAGTCTTTTAAGAAAAGCAAAATTATGCCGGGTGGCTCTTGGCAGCCACCGGCCTCGAAGTCGGGTTTTACATCCTCGATGCTTACCACGTTTTACTCCAACCCTAGATGCCAGGTGGTTCTGGGCAGCCGGGCTCACAGACGATAAAGAAAGGGCACAGAGGAGTGGACTCCACGGGCGAAACCACCTACAAAAAGGTAAGTTGCCTCTTGCACAACTCATTTGACTCTTACTCTCCCCTTGGCCGTGCCAGTGGGGCCCAGAGCAGCCTCAGTGGCTGTGGCAGTGGCTGAAGGAACCAAAGGACTGAGTATGTGCTTCCCTTCTGTAGCCTTCTAAAGAGAGGATTATTTTTAAACTTTGCCCGTTAGCAACACTTCCTAGGCCTCTTCTGGCTCCTTGGGTGCTTTCCCTGCTCTTTGGGCACAATAGTTTCTATAGATCTCGTGGCGTTACTGGAATTTGCTTTACAAAGGGGTCATTGTTTGGGTATTTTTGAAGAGTCTGTAAATGTGGGTATTTTGTGGGTGCTGCTTCCAGTTGGTTGGACTTGCTCTGACTTTCTCTGAAGTGAGATTGACTTCCAGGATGTAGATTAAATAGGGGCTTTATAGGGGCACGGGTAACGGCTTGATAGGGGCATGTCACTGCTTTGTATGAAGCTGCTGGTCTGAAATCTGTGATTCACAGATACAGATCCCTCTGTAGCTCCCTCTGCCTGTCCATGTCAGAGCGGGTTCAAACAGTGTTTCTGCAGAAGCTGGCAGTTATACTGCCCTTTCGGAAACAATTCCTGTTTCCAGGACTGGGATCTGGCTTTCAGTTTCCCAGGAAATTCAGAGATAGGAGGTCAGACAGCAGTAATAGGAGAGAAAAGTAGAAGCCAGTGGAAAACACTTGAAATGTCCCAGAAAGCTGGTTGGACACTGCATGGGATTTATCTGGGAATGATACTCATGGACGTTCTGTTTTCCATCCCCGCCTCTTCCAGGGGTGGGAAGTTGGTTTTTTTTAAATTCCTTGCCCTATAAAAGCAGTTGTAAACAGGCAGTCAGCTGCTCAGCTGATCCTGCTGGCTAATAGAAGAGAAAAAAAATACTTGTTCCTTGGCAACCTGGTGCCGTGGCTCTGTGTTCACAAACACGGCAGCGATGCTGCACCGTGTGGCTTAGTCCTGTTTCCCATCACTGGGGCTGTCCTGGGAGTTTAAGCAGGGCAAGGTGAGCTGAGCTGAAATCTATTTTCAGCACCTTTAGCCTTTAGAGGGTGAGGAAGGAAGGTGGAGTCAAGTTCTTCCTCCTTCCCCGCCTAATACGGAGGTAAATGTCAGATACACACGTGGCTGCAGTTGGAAAGGCCGTTGTCTTAGAGCGAGCTGGAGTTACTGCTGGGTTTTGTTGCTCTCTTCAGGGAGCCTCCAGCAGTTCTCTGGCAGCTCTGATAACAGAAAAACAGTTAAGCAGGAGAAATATTCTCCTTTGTTTTACGAAGCTTTGGGGAGTTGGTGTGTCTGGGGAAAAGACTTCAAATGTTTGTCCCCCAGATACCGCCGTGGCCTCACGTGGCAGCGGCTGGGCTTTGTTTGGCTTAAGGAAACAGACACGAGCGAGCTGGATCCTGAGCCCTGGATCTTGTTCTGGGTCCCGTTGCTTTGTGTGTGAGCCAAGAGACACATCCATGAGCTGCAGGGCACAAATCCGAGCGGCACCTGCTCTGCGGCTTCAGCCTTCCCGGCAGAGCCCAGGGCTCCGTGCTCCGGGAACGGACAGGCCACGGAGCAGACCTTATCTGGGCTCTTCTGGGAAAGAGCCCGTGGCTGGAGCTGGGCTGAAGCACGTCCCAGTGGTCTGAGATGAGCTCATGCGCTTCGCAGACAGAAGAGGGCTCTGGCTGTGAGTAGCCGTTAGAAGAACACAGCCCTACATTGTTCCTGGTGGTTTGTGCAGAGGATGCGGGAGTGGGATTCGTGTCTTCCCTCCTGATTTAAAAAAGAAGACAGTGAACTCCTTGGGGTTTGAGAGCCCCCCCCAGCCCAGCAAGGGAGGCAGATGGAGGGATGTGGTAGCACCACACAGAAGTGTGTGTTGTGTGCTGGCCCTGCCTGCCGTGTCCTGCAGAGCACCCAAGTCTGGGCCCAGGCTGGGGAAGGACAAGCTTCCAAGCTTCTAATTCCAAGACCTGGCAGACCAATGTGTCAAAAGGTGTGTTTATTCCTAGAGGCACAAGATAATCTGTCCCTGGGTGTCTCCCCCCTCTGACTGCAGGGTGTAGAGATGAGTGCGGGAGGATGAAATGAAATTCAGTCCTTTTAAGGACCAGCTGGATGTTGGTTCCATTTAAGTCCTTTACTGCTCGACAACCCGGAGTGCAAATACCCAGTAGGATGCTGTCGGGGATGAAGGGGTCTTCCCAGGTGTTCCCATGGCCAAAGTGATGCAAGTCCATGAGAAAGAAGTGAGAGAAGCTGGAACCAGTAGGTGTAAAACACCCCAGCTAATCGTGCTGTTTTAAACTGGGGGCTCTCTCTTCTTCAACTCCTTTCACTCCTGTTCCCAGTCTGCTGCTCCACATTGCCTAACTCGTTTTCTCTGCCCCTCCAGACAACATCATCTGCCTTGAAAGGTGCCATTCAGCTGGGCATTACACACACAGTTGGAAGCTTGAGCACTAAACCCGAAAGAGATGTCCTCATGCAAGATTTCTACGTAGTAGAAAGCATTTTCTTCCCAAGGTTGGTGCTTGCCTTCCTCTCTCTCTGGTGCTTTGAGGTTGGGAAGCAGCATTAGTCCCTCACGTGGGCTTGCTGCTGTGTGTGCCCACACGTGTCCCTTTTGGGTGGGTGATTTCTAGCCCTTGGTGTGTTGGAAGCAGCCGGTGGGTGTTTGCTTTTTAGGGTAGTTTCTTCAGAAATGTTTCAAGTACAAATACGTGTGTCTGTGTGCTTCTCTCCTTAACCAGCGAAGGGAGTAACCTCACCCCAGCTCATCACTACAACGACTTTCGGTTCAAAACCTATGCTCCAGTGGCCTTCCGCTATTTCCGGGAGCTGTTTGGGATCCGACCTGATGACTATCTGGTGAGTTGGACCAGGTTGCCATTTTTTGGGTGCTCTGTGCGATGGGTGTTTGTCCTCTTCCCCCTCTCGGGGTGCTGTGAGGCCCCTGGCAAGCTCTGTAAGGGCAGCAGCAGATGCCGATGCGGCCCTGGGGTTTGCCTCTGTGGATGTTTGAAAGGAAGAGCCTTTGCCGTGAAGTTTCCCGTTGCTGTGTCCCTCACCTCTCACCTTGTCCCCAGTACTCACTCTGCAGTGAGCCCCTCATTGAACTTTCAAACTCCGGGGCCAGCGGGTCCCTCTTCTACGTGTCCAGCGACGACGAGTTTATCATCAAAACGGTTCAGCACAAAGAGGCCGAGTTCTTACAGAAGCTGCTGCCTGGCTACTACATGGTGAGTTCTTCTTTCTCTGCAAGGCAGGGAAGGGCCCCCCAAATGTGCAATTTGACAGACACTGCTGGTAGATGTGAGTTGGGGGGTTGATCTGTGCCCCAGCTGAGTGGCAGCATCTCTCTCAACTGTCTGGTGACAAAGACAGTCACGCACCGACCCCGGCTGCCAGGGTGTCACGAGCCTGGCGTGCAGCACAGGGCTCTCGGGTTCCACGCTGTGACTGGGACCCTTTTGGAAGGTGGCAGGCCATTTCGTCACCGTTCATTGCTTCCGTGCTCCGCAGCGTCACCCCCATGGTATTTTGTCTCGGACAGCTGGCCTTGCGTTTTCCTTCCCAGGACTGCGCTCGGTTCTGTCTGCAGAAAGAAAGAGTTGAAGAACTTCAGTTTTTAAGTTTCTAACAACAGCTTTGAGAGCAAAGGTGTATTAATTTTATGAAGGTGGCTATAACAGAAAAGGCTTCATCAGTTCTGAAGCAAAATTGAACAAGTTGTGTGCGTGATCTGACTTGCATTTGTCTCCAGCAAAAGGGAATTTAGCCACGAGATAGTCTTGCCTTGGGAGTTTTGATGCTGGTGGGGCCAATAGCTGAATTCCTTAAACTGCTTCCGAACCCGCAGATATTTGTGCTGTGGTTGTATCCCAGAACCACATCGTTTTTCTTCAAAACTCTGTCTAGTGCCTTCTGCAGCCGCGAGAGTTTAGATCCATCTCTACCCTGATGTACTGAGCTTGACCCAAGTGCCCAGTTTAAAAAGGCACAAGACCTTCCTTTTCTCTGAAGCCTCCCCAGCTTAGCTTCTGCGTGACTGAGCAGCGAACTCCTGCCTTCAGCCTCACTCTTCCTCTGACCATTCAGCTTTGCAGAGAGGTTATTAACAACCATAGATGTCCCCCATCTGTTCCCCGTGCTCACCTGCCCTTGTCTCGGAGCCTCTTTGGCAATGGCTTTGAGTCCTTTCTGGCTCCGTTTCAATAGAGAAGCAGAGGAAGGAGCAAAGAGCTCCTCTAACTTCCCTGCGAATAACCAGAAGGGTCTCGAAGGTATTTCTTTCTCTTTGGCTTTTCAGAACTTGAACCAGAACCCAAGGACGCTGCTGCCAAAGTTTTACGGCCTGTACTGTGTCCAGGCCGGGGGCAAAAACATTCGCATCGTTGTGATGAACAACCTGCTGCCACGCTCCGTCAAAATGCACCTGAAATACGACCTGAAGGGCTCCACCTACAAACGCCGAGCGTCCCAGAAGGAGCGAGAGAAGGTCTTCCCAACATACAAGGACTTGGATTTTATGCAGGACATCCCCGACGGCCTCTTCCTGGACTCTGACATGTATAACGCTCTGTGCAAAACGTTACAGAGAGACTGTTTGGTAAGTGGAAGGGTGAAGGGTGGCATGGAGAGGTCTGTCCTTTTTTTTTTCCTGAGCCTTTACCGTGGGAAGGAAGTGACAGTTGCCACCTCAAGCTGCAACAGAGTAGGTTTAGACGGGACATTAGGAAGAAATTCTTCACAGAAAGAGTGGTCAGACACTGGAATAGACTGCCCGAGGAGATGGTTGAGTCACCATCCTTGGATGAGTTTGAGAGTCGTTTAGATGGGGTGTTGGGGGATATGGTGTAGGGGAGAACTTTGTAGAGTAGGGTAAATGGTTGGACTTGACGATCCTGAGGGTCTTTTCCAACCTAGATGATTCTATTGTTCTATGATTCTTGTAGCCTCTGTGTTGACTTAAGAACCAGCTTTTTTTTGGTGTGGAGAAGAAGCAGGAGCTGGACACTGATTTTGTTCAAGATTTCCAACCTGAATTAACCCCAGCTCTGCCTCTGGAGGTGGAGGAGCCCCCTCTGCCAAGGCTGAGCTCTGGAGCAAGGCAGGATCCACAGAGAGGGGTGGGATGTTTGACCAAGTCTGGTCTCGGGTTGGGTGGCCGTGCCAAAGCCAGTGTTGTCCCCTGGCTCCGGTCACGGCTGGCTTCCTCTGTCTCCCTTTGGTGGCTGCCGATGAGCTGAGTGTGCACGAGCCGGGGATTAAAGCCATCCCCCCGATACGCTGAGGGCTCTGGGCAAAAATGCTGAGTTTGTTTCTGCAGACGTCTGCTCTGAGGGTTTCATTGGACCTGCCGTAACGGCTGAGCCTTTGTTGACTTTCTGCCCAGGTCCTGCAGAGCTTTAAAATCATGGATTACAGTTTGCTCGTTGCAATCCATAACATCGACCTGGCCCAGCGAGAGCACGCGATGGCCGACGGGACGTCCCAGACCGACACGCGGCGACCGGCTGCCCAGAAGGCCCTCTACTCGACAGCCATGGAGTCCATCCAGGGAGAGGCCCGGCGAGGTGGCACCATAGAGACAGACGACCAGTAAGTCTGTGTCACTGTTCCCAGTGAAATACTGCCAGGGAGAGGGGTAAAACCCAAGTATGGCTTATGGAGACCTAATTTAGGTACAGGCAGCGCTGTGCAGGGTTGCAGTCACACAGGGTGGAGAGGTCTGGATGTCACATCCTTTGCTTTTAACTTTGATTTTTGCTTCCTTAGAGCACAGAAGATTTTCTCACCTTCCAGGTGGGATTTGAGAGTTCTCTGCCCACCGGTTATCGGCAGCTTCAACTGGTTATTTCCATCCACCTCTAAGAGACAGAGCGAGTGCATTGTTAAATCAGAGGAACAGCCCATAAATTCCAGCTGCCATCTCCCTATGGGTGGTAGTGGCCACTCTTTACAGTTGCTTGCTCTCCTCTCGTGGATGAGTTGGGATTAACCCTCATCTTCAATAAAATTCTCATACGGAGGGCAAAGGGCTCAGTTCTCAGGAGGTTTAGCTGACTTAAACTCACTGAAACGGTGTTTTCCTCTGCCTTGTTCCCCGACCTTTGGCTGAGCAGTTGGTGCCTCCTGTTGTTGGTGCTTGTTCAATAGTTGGTGTGATGCTCAGCCCACGCCGGGCGGTGTGAGAACACCCTGTCTCACCTCTGTGCCCTCTCCTCCCCTAGGATGGGGGGCATCCCTGCCCGCAACGCCAGGGGGGAGAGGCTGCTGCTCTACATCGGCATCATCGACGTGCTGCAGTCCTACAGGTAAGAGACATTCCTAACTGCTTCCTCTCACCTCCGGGGGAAGACACTCTCCAGCATTGTCTGCCCCTGCTTGGTCCTCAAGGTTGGCTTTCAAGAAATAGTTAAGACACAAACATAATTGTTTTTATTTATGTACCACTTTCTGTTCTCTTGAAGTTGGGTGTTCTGGGGTCAATTTCTGGGTCCTGCATTTTGGGATCAATTTCTGGGTGTTTCTTACCGTATTTACTTCATGTTTGAGGAATAGATTTACTGTTCTGAAGTGGTTTTTTTTGGCTGTGGTGGTTGTACACAGGCACTATGCAGGGAGTGGCAAGGAAAAACCAAGGCATTTATGGCATAAATGGCCATAACCACTTCTCCCCTAAACGGAAAAGGCTTGCTTTTTCTTCTATTTATATTAAAATGCAATAGGCAGAGGGTTACCTGTGTAACCTCTCTGTTAAACGTCTCGTGACACCTGTGAAACTCTCCCCTGGGAACAGTGACCCCTGCAATCAATCCTGGGGTCTGTGGCACAGTCTTAGAGAAATGGGATAATGAAGAGAATCTGAAGCCCAAGGAGTTGGTTGGCCTTTGGGGTTTGTTGGCCACTGGGGTCAGCAGCCAGGCTCGGTACCGGGCCAGCACCACGCAATCCGGACCGGGGACCTGCTGTGAAAACTGCTCTTAATCCTTTCCTCTGTCAGATTTGTCAAGAAGCTGGAACACTCTTGGAAGGCCCTTGTACACGATGGGGTAAGTACAAATACATCACTTTTTAACCTGTTTAGCAAGAATAGCAGTGTCTTTTCAAACTGTGGCTGCTCTCCTTGCTCCTTCTGGGCATTCATGGATTTCTAAAGCATGTGTGTGTTTGCCCTCTTGTATAAAAGTATTAATTTCTGTGGACTCTCAGAATCATTGGTTTTGTTAATGCTGGTCGTCTGCTTGTTCATTAACAAGCCTTGATTGCTTTGTGTATAATACCTTCTGCTTGTAGCTAATCCGCTTCCCTCAGCTGCTGGTGAGAGCGGCTCTGAGGGTCCCTGACTGTTCTAGTCCAACACAGCGTGTGTTTCAGGGCTAATGGCCTGAGAGAAGCTCGTGCTAACTGTGATTGCTTATTAATTTGGATTCACATGTTAATGTTTGTCCCTCGCACTTGTAGGACACCGTATCTGTGCACAGACCCAGCTTCTACGCCGAAAGGTTCCAACAGTTCATGTGCAACACAGCCTTCAAGAAAATACCATGTGAGTACCTTGCATTTGCTGTGGTTTCTGGCTTCTCTCTGCTCAGCAGCTGTGGTTTGGGCAGGGGGACGGTGCCGTGCAAGAGCTTTAGGAAGTCTCTTGTGCTGTATCATCCCTTCCTTCCTCCGGGATCATTCTTGCTTCACAGATGTCACCTTCTAGTAGCTGTTTCATCCGTCAGCTTGTTCCTTCAGGGCACAGCCCTTGTGACAGACTCAGTCACTGGGAACTTGCTGCATTAGCTTTTTTATTCCTTCCTGAATGTGTTAGAAAAATGCTTTCTGGGTTTTTTTTTTTATTTGTTTGTTTTTTGTGTCTTTCAGTAAAGCCATCCCCTTCTAAGAAGAGCCGGTCTGGCACAGCAGTTCCTCGGCGGAGCTGCCAAGGAGGAGTGCCTTCCCAGTCGCACGTGTCGTGCGAGACAAAAGCACAAGTAACGACAGAGGTGGACATAGAGAAAGGTTAGTGCCCAGAGAAGTTATTTTTCCAGCTTGTGTTTGTCTCATCGGAGCTTGCTGCCTCCCGAGCTGTGCAAGACACCCCCATGTTGTTTTGTGGACTTGCAGGAGAGCACCTGTTTTCTGGGGTTGTGGGTGCAGGAGACAAAATGGGGCCAAAAACCCGTATTCACCAAGTGACAGCACCGTGGGAAAGGCACTGCGAGCCCCTCAGGCAGGGGGCTGTTCCCAAGTGTTCTGTGGCAGCAAATGCAGGGCAGGGTGATAGACCTCGTGTTTCAGTAAAAGCCAGTCTTTGCTCATATCAGGATAAGACCAGGTTGGGGAATTGTGTGATCATGGGATCTTTCAGCCTCCTCCAAGCATCTGGTGTGGTCTGTGTTCCCCCTGAGAGGTGGGTGGGCTGAGATGTGACAGTCCCGTGGGCCTGGGCTCTCCCCAGGGGAGAAGCTGGACTTGGTGGTCACATCGGGGCTTGGACTTGGACCAGAGAACTGCCTGCAGGGCTGGTTCTCCAGTCCTTGGTTCTCTTGGATGTCTTTGGTGGGATCCAGCACGGACACTGTTGGGAGCTCGTGCCGCACGATCCCACTAGTGCTGGTGATGGAACCAGTCTGTGCTTCAACTCAGGTTCCCACCTTGGTCGCCCAGATCTCCTGCCCAGGACCCTGCCGGCAGATGAAGCAAACAGCGACTCCATCGTGACCACCCTCTCCACGTCTTCCCTGGGCAGCGGAGGCCTCAACTCGCCCGCAAACAGGTAGGGCTCTCTCCTGTCCGGCGCATGGCAGGCCCAGAGGCTCCCAAGAGTCGGGTTCATGAGCTGTGGGAGGACTTTGTGCCGCTTTATGGATGTTTTGGGGTTTGGCATGCCCAAAGGAACTCCCCTTTGAGTGGTCCGTGTGGTGTCGGTTCGAGCACGTGCAAGGGGAGCATCATTTTACTGTTCCTGCGTGCAGTTCTGTACAGATAACCTGGCCTTGCATCTCCTGCTTGGGCTGTGTGGGGGTCCCAGTGGCTTGTAGTCCCTTGTGTGTTCTGTATTTAATGGCTTTGTTCTGGAGTTCTGAGGTAATTGTGCTAATTGGAGTGAGTTGGTGAAAGTGTCACTGCCGAGATGTACGTGGAGAGCGTTAATGTGGTGATGGGGGATGCTGAAAGTGACCTTCCTGCTGCTCTTCTCAGAGCGTTGGGCTCTCTTGGGTCAGCACTGAGCTCCTGCAGCTCCTCAGGAGAGGGGGCCGCGGGGACGTGCGCAGGAGGGGTCAGAATGTCTCGGAAGCTGAATGCATGGACGGCCCCGAGGGGGCTTGGGGCTGCCCTTGGATGTTTCGTTTCTTGCTGAAGTGGTGGGAGCAGCAGGGACGAGGAGGAGCTGTGGTCAGAGCCCGATCCCTTTTCAGAGAAGTTGTTGTGAGATCTTAACTTCTTTTCCTGGAAGCCATTGGAAACCACCTTCCCCATTCCTGTCCTGCTGCCTACGCAGCGGCACTGCCCCAGTGGCTGCTCTCTCCTGAGCTGCAGGAAAACAGGACACGATTGTAATTAATGTCTCTTACTCCCTCTGTAAAAGACAGAAACTTCTTGGTAGGGATCCTAAACCAGAGCTGCTCCTTTCCAGTACGTCGGCATGCCCGGGGTGTTCTCGTTAACTTCCTTAACAGCGGGTCTCTCTCCTTCAATCTCTACGTAGGTCAGTGGGCGCACAAGTGCATAAAGCTGACAGCTCAGCAAAGGATTTGACTAGAACAGCTCTTGGCATCTTCCTGTCTAGGTGAGAGGAGGAACCAGACTCTGCCTGAACCCTTCTCCTGAGTCAGGGTGTGCTCAGTGAGACTCTCCCTGGGAATTTGGCCTCCCCCTTGTTGCTGGCCAGTGGTTATAGAGGTTCTGTACAGTCAGCTCACTCCTAAAATGCAGCGCTGTGCCGCAGCGTGCCCCGCGCCGAGGCCCAGCAGTCCGTAACCTGTCAGTCTGCTCTAAGGCTCAGAGGAAAAACCTCTCGGGACGGGCTCCTCCTCGCCCCGCGGGGCACTGAGCACCCCTCTTGGTGAAAGCAAGGGTTCTGGTGGGTAAGATGGAACCTGCTGCACCTCTGGGTGGAGTCCCAAGGGGTTCCCCAGATGCAGAGCCTGGTCTGTGTTTGCCCCAGGTGTCCCTGGAGCAGAGCTGGCTGCGTCCCGTACCCTGCGGGCACCCCAGCACCTCCTTACCCTTTGCCAACAGCCCGTAAAACCGTGTGCCAGCGCCGGAGGGTGGTAATGAAATGCAGGAGGGAGAACAGCCCGGTGCTGTCTCCTCTGCGGGGCCCTGGGATGTGAGCTCCCTACGTCAGACCTGTTGTCAGAGCCTTAAAGCTGCTTTGGCAAGATCCGTAAATCCACTCGGCAGAGCCCTAAAACTCTGCAAACCCTGGGAAGGATGAAGGTGATTTGTGGATTGTATATTTATAACAATGTAAGTTCTTGAAGGGATTTTAAAATATGTGGGGGTTTTTAGTTTCCCCTTTCTACAGACTCAGACACTCTAGCAGGGTGTTTATCACCCTTTGGGGAGGTAACAAACCTCTGTAGTCCTGTGCAAAGGGGAGGGATCTCACCCCAAATCTCTCTCACTAGAGCTGCTGCCCTTCTAGGGGTGGCACGAGGTGGGTGGCAGGATCTGTTCTGCTCCAGATCTGCCTTAAGAACACAGGCTCAGCCCCTCTCGTCTGTGTCTGTCTCAGAAATGCTGCCTTTGAGAAAGGGTGCTTCTTTTTCTCTTAAGCACTGTAATTTAGTGGTGGGCTTGGTAGTGTTAGGTTAAGGGTTGGGCTCCCGTAAAAGGGTCTTTTCCAACCTAAATGTTGCTGCGATTCATCCTGCAGCCCTGTGTTAGGGCTGTAGTGCTAATTAAGACAACCCTCAAGGTTCTATCTGTGCTGTAACCCACACTGAACATCCTCACCTTTAATTTCTGCATAGGTCAGAAGCAGCAAGTCCCCTGTTAAAGAGCTCAACAGCAGAGGAGGCCAGAGCAGCTGAGAGTGACGGGGGACCTGGGTCAGAATCAGCGAGTCTCCGGTTAGAGAGCTCAGCAGAGGATGGAGCCAGAGCAGCTGAGAGTGATGGGGCACGAACGTCAGAATCAGTGAGGCGCCTCTCAAAAAGCTCAGCAGAAGATGGAGCCAGAGCAGCTCAGAGTGATGGGAAGCATGGGTCAGAGTCAGAGAGTCGCTCCATAGGGAGCTCAACAGCAGAGGAGGTCAGAGCAGCTAAAAGTACCGGGGAACATGGCTCAGAAGCAGCAAGTCGCCTGCTGGAGAGGTCAGCAGTGGAGGGTGGAGCCAGAGCAGCTGAGAGCAATGGGGCATGTGTGTCAGAACCAGTGAGTTGCCTGTCAAAAAGCTCAGCAGAGGATGAAGCCAGAGCAGCTCAGAGCAATGGGGCTCGTACGTCAGGATCAGTGAGTTGCCTGTTAGAGAGCTCAGTAGCACAGGATGGAACCAGAGCACCTGAGAGTGACGGGAAATGTGGGTCAGAATCATTGAGTCTCCTGTCAAAAGGCTCAGCAGAGGATAAAGTCAAAGCAGCTGAGACTGATGGGAAACGTGGGTCAAAATCATCGAGTCGCCTGTCAAAAGGCTCAGCAGAGGATGGAGCCAGAGTAGCTCAGAGTGATAGGAAACATGGGTCAAAATCGAGTCACCTGTCAAAAAGCTCAGTAGAGGATGGAGCCAGAGCAACTCGGAGGGATGGGGAACGTGGGTCAAAATCAGTGAGGCGCCTGTCAAAAGGCTCAGCAGAGGATGGAGCCAGAGCAACTGAGAGTGATAGGAAACATGGGTCAAAATCACTGCGTCGCCTGTCAAAAGGCTCAGCAGAGGATGGAGCCAGAGCAGCTCAGAGGGATGGGGCTCGTACATTAGAATCAGTGAGTTGCCTGTTAGAGAGCTCAGCAGCAGAGGATGGAGCCAGAGCAGCTGAAAGTGATAGGAAACATGGGTCAAAATCGAGTCACCTGTCAAAAAGCTCAGCAGCAGAGGATGGAGCCAGAGCAGCTGAAAGGGTTAAGAAATGTGGGTCAGAATCAGCAAGTCACCTGTCAAAAAGCTCAGCAGAGGATGGAGCCAGAGCAGCTGAGAGTGATGGGGACTGTGGGTCAGAATCAGCGAGGCGCCTGTCCAAAGGCTCAGCAGTGGAGGAGGAGGCCACAGCAACTGAAATCAATGGGGGACGTGGGTCAGAATCAGAGAGTCACCCATTGGAAAGCTCAGCAAAGGGGGAGAAGGAGGCCAGAGCAACTGAAAGCAAGGGGGAACATGGGTCAGAAGAAGCGAGTTGCCCATTAGAGAGCTCAGCAAAGGAGGAGGATGGAGCCAGAGCAGCTGAGAGTGACGGGGAACGTGGGTCAGAATCAGTGAGGAGTCTCTCAAAAGGCTCAGCAGAGGATGGAGCCGGAGCAGCTCAGAGTAACGGGGCACGTACGTCAGAATCAGTGAGTCGCCTGGTAGAGAGCTCAGCAAAGGAGGAGGAGGAGGAGGAGACCAGAGCAACTGAGAGTACCGGGGAACGTGGGTCAGAAGCAGCGAGTCGCCCCGTAGAGAGCTCGGCAGCAGAGGAGGAGGAGGAGGAGGAGGCCAGAGCAGCTGAGAGTGACGGGGAGCGTAGGTGAGGCTCCGTCAGGCAGAATGGGAGCTGGACCTTCCCGGCAAGGGTCCCCCTGACTCCATTCCAGTGTCAATCCAGGGGTGTTTGTGCGGGGTGACATGTAGCCTGGTGACCAAACAGCTCGATGCTTCCTGTACTTGGGCAACAGGCAATCAAATACCCACTAATTAAGGCAAGCAGTGCAGGCAGGCTGAGACAAGCCCTGGGTGTGAGCCGCAGGAGGGCCGAGTGGGTCCTGCCGACCCCGGGCAGCCCTGAAAGCTGTTCTGTTAGTCACCCGTGCTGCTCGCCCTGGGGGGATTGCACTCTCACAGCCATGACTCCTCACTCCAGGGGCGAGGAGAGACGCTGTGGTCACCAAATCTTGGGAAGAAGTGGGGCAGGACCCAAACTGGGAACTGGGGTTCCTCAGCCAGCAGGTTTAACCGTTTTGCTGGAGGATCATGAAAAATAAAAAAAATGGGGAACTAACAGGGTTTTAGAATAAAGCAAGATTTTTTTTTTTCCATGCCCCACCTTTCCTCCTTGGCAGAGTATCCCCTCAGGCGCTCGGTGTGCCCATGTCATATATCCTGCTGCCAGGATGCGGCATTCAGAGCTGTAAAAGGTTTGCTGGGGGCTTTTTGGAACACGGGTGCCTCTGCCTGGCAAGGCTGAGACTTGCCGAGCTCCAGTGCTTCGTGGTTTCTTTGTCCCTGGACTGTTTCCACCCAGGAGCATGAATTCTGTGTTGCCGAGGTGCTCGAAGGCTTCTGTAAAGCGGTGCTGCTGCTCGCCTGGACAGAAGATCCTCCTTCCTGATGTCTGCAGTCCCGTCGACTCGGGGGCAGGGGGGGGGGATGGATGATTTTCTAGGTGGTGTTTTGGGTGCCTGCCCCAGCAGGGATGGTGTTGCCCGTGCCTCCACGTTAAAGCTGCCTAATGAACGCCTCTGTGCCCTGCTGGGCCGCTCCCTTGGCTGGGTACAGCCCTGGAGATGGGACTTACTGACGGCTCACTTCTAAAAACTGCTTTACAGGTCTCCCCCTTGTGTTTCCCCAGCGGGTCCCCAGGACCTTCCATCCCCGAGCCCTCCCAGGAGCTGAGAGAGCAGCTCGAAGACCTGCAGGAGACGGAGATAAGCTTTGTGAGTACCCCCCGTGCTGGAGGGAGACAGCGGCTCTGGGGGCGGGTGGAGAGTTGGTGGGGTTGTGTGGTCCCCAGTTGTGCTGGGAATGGGGATACTGGGCGGGTGGAGAGTTGGTGGGGTTGTGTGGTCCCCAGTTGTGCTGGGAATGGGGATGCTGGGCGGGTGGAGAGCTGCAGGGGTTGTGTGGTC
>JAOTQQ010000016.1:2577252-2611329 GCA_026546715.1 Gallinago undulata | reverse complement strand
GGTTGTGTGGTCTCCCCAGTTGTTCTGGGAATAGGGATGCTGGGTGGTGTGAGTCCACCAGAGCAGGAGGAGAAGTTCTTCATCCCCCTCTGGTAGGTGAAAGCTCACCCTGTTTTATTGTGGATCAGGGTTGGGACAAGCCTGACCCCGAGATCCCACTCCCACCCCACTCAGCACTGCCTCTGCTGGGGTGGAGAAGATTTTTGGGGGCGGGTCAGGCAGGAGACCCCTCGGAGGAAGGCAGACCCTCCCCATCATCTCCCCCTTCTTTTTTCTCTCTGCAGTGAAGCAACGCCGAGACCTCCGCGATGGAAGTAGATTGTTCTGTGCTCTGCGTGTCTGATAAACGTTCAGCCCCTGTCGCTGATTTATTATATTATTTTTTTTAAGAAAAACAAACAAACAAACAAAAAGAAACCTTATCTGGACAGAACCCTAAAGGCTGGAAGGCTCGGGCTGCACGTAGTGGGATAGTGTTCACGGAGACCGAGCTGAGCCTCGGACACCTGGAATTCTCCTTTCGGCAGAGCCCGCCCCGTGGCCCTGCTCTCCTCCTTTCTCTGAAGCCTGGCAGGAGCTGAGCCGGCTGTTGGAGGAGGAGGAGGAAGGAGGAGGAAGAATTGCTCCGCGTTGCCTGAAGCCCTCTGGAAGGAGGGGTCTGACTTTCAGGGAGTTTACCCGCTTCCGACACCACAAACCTTGTGAGAACGGGCGGCTCTTTGGAGTTCCCGGGGGGAAACGGGCATTAGAGCCTCCTCGGGGCGGTTTGCGACGGAGCAGCGTGGGTTTATTTTGTATTTTAAACAAGTTTTTATTTAAGTGTTTCTCTGAATTCAGTCATATCACTTCTTACTCCTGCAGTATAGGCATTCTTTCTTTTTTTATTTTATTTTTTTTGGAAATAAATAGGAATTTTGGGTTTGTTTTTTTTTTTCAGTGTTCCACCAGAAAGTATCTCGTGGGGGAGGCAGAAACAGGGGAGCAGATGCTGCGCTGATGGCTCCTGTCCCCCACCAGCCCCTCCGTGCTCCCAGGGCTCCCAACCTGCCGAGCTTTTGAGACATCAGGGACGTTCCAGATCCCTTTGTGTCCCCCCTGGTTTTTAAACTCTGCCCTTCCATCCCTTCCCCGCAGAGCAGGGGGTCGCAGGTGAAGGGAGATCAGTGGAAGGGGCTTGCTTTTTGGTTTTGTTTTGTTTTTCTTTTCTTTTTTTTTTTTTTTTTAACAGTATTTGTTAAGCAAACGGACCAAATGCAGCCGCTCCGCTCCCTTCCCCTGCCCCCCGGGCACCACCTCCAAACCCCCTTCCCCTTTTTTATAGCGCAGCTCCCTTTTGATATCTCGCCGCTCCCAGCGCCTCCAAACCCACCTCCCTCCCTGGACGGGTTGGACGTGCCGCCCCCCCAAAAAGGAAAGGGGGCATTGGGAGCTGGGATTTAAAGCAAAATAAGCTGGAAGGAGGGGTAGTTTCCCCACCGGGGAGGGGGTCCTGCCGCCGTGTCTCCGGGGGTCTCAGAGCAGCCCTTGGACTGAGCTTTATTTTCACTAAATGCTTTTTTCGTTTTTTTAAAGAAATGAAGTGACTCTTCCCAGTGTTCCTGGTGGGTTAGAATCCTCCCTTCCTTTTTATATATATATATATATAAAAAAAAAGAAATAATTTAAAGTTTGCCCTTGCAGTAGCGCAAGGGGTTTCTATACTAATTAGCAATGATTGCTACGGAAACGAAGAATGTAGTGCTGTAGAAAGGGATTGGTTTTTTAGTTGATGTTTCAGAGTCGAGTCTCTTCCCACTTCCACCTTTTCGGGTGGATGCGATACAAGCTGAGATTTTTTTTAAGGAAAAGCTTTTTTTTCTTTTTTTTTTTTTAAATTTTAAAAAATACTATTACTTTTTTGGGGTTGGTTTTTTTTTTGGGGGTGGGGGGGAAGACCCAGTGGAATGGCCTTTAGTCTGGGTGCCCACATCCCCCCCGGGGGGGTTGGTGGAGCACCAGGACAGGTTCTTAAGGGCTTTCAAACCTTCTGATACCGTGAACGGGGGGAGGAAGGGGTCAGGGACACCCCCCATCATGTGTCCCCCCCCAGGACCTTCCTCTCCCTCCCCTGCCCCCCCCCCCCCCCCTCCCCCGCAGGTGCCACCTTCTCACTGCAGTAATGTCTATATTAGACACTCCTTTTCCCTTTCTTTGGTGTTTGGTTTTTACCAGGAGGGAAGAAAACCCAGTCTCAAAAATTTTTTTTTTCATGGTTTAATATTTATGAAATTGTATTTAAATGTGGATGGGTTGGGGTTTGGTTTTGTTTTGTTTTGTTTTTCCCTTTTTCTCCTTTTCCTGGGGATAGCTATTGGCGAGCAGGGAGGTGGGTGGTGGGGGGGGACACACGTTTCTATATCGACCTCTGCTTTGTAAATGGGTTTTCAGAACCGCTTCTTCTCCCGTGTGCGTGTTTCCAAGTGACGGGTTTTCATGTGTTTTTAAACCCCCCCGAGTGGCCTTTTTTTGGGGGGGGACACACACAGGGATAGGAATGGGGACACAACATTTGGCTTCTCCGGGGGAAGGTGGACGCCGCGGGGATGGACCCCCTCCTGTCCTGCTCCTCGGCTCCAGGACCCCCCCTGGGAAATGGGGGGGGGACGGGACACAGAGCCGTGTGTGTGTGTCCCCCCCCTCGCCCCACACGCGCGTGTGTCCCCCGTTGTCCCTCGGGCTGTGTAACGCTTGTGGCCTCGTCCGCTGTTGGAACCGCCGCGCAATACACCCTGTGCTGCTGAACCCACCGCCGCCTGCCTCCTCTGTCCTGGGGGAGGGTGGGGGGGACACACATCCTTTAAACATCTTAAAACTGGGGTTTTTTTGGCCGTTTTATGATTTTCCAGAGGGGTTTGGGACCAGCCCCCCCTCTTCACCCCACATTGAGAATCCCACAAACTCCTCCATCTTGTCTGTTTTGACCTTTGTTCCTGATGAAACTCACATTGACCGTGGCAGAAAGGAAGGTTAAAAGTCAGTAAACATCCAAAATATATATATATATTTGGGGAAAAACACAATGTTTTTAAACTGGAGTGACTGAAGCAGCCGGACCCAAGAGAATGACGGTGGGAGCTGTAATTAGTAGCTGTAATTAGGCAAACAGGCTTATTCGCACAATTCTTTTTAAAGAGTGGGTGGCTGGGGGCAGTGGGGTGGGTACCAGAGGCTGAAAAAGTCAGTTTTTGGTGGCACCAGCAAAAAAAGTAGGAAGTGTTTATAATGTCGGGAGCTGTGTTGTTTTATGCCTGAATTCCTTCAATTCAACATCAGTTTGGCATCTCTCCTCCAGTTTCTGCCCGGCCCTTGGTTCGGGCTCCCTCACGGTGTTCAGGGCTGGACGTGCCAGGAGAAATTGGGTGAAAAAGCTGGAGAATTCTATTTTTCTCACTAAAATAACAATGAAGCTGGTGCCCCTCTGGACACCTGCTTCATCGTCATTTTAATGAGAAAAATAGCCCCAGGCGAGTGTGAGAGGTTTTGGGAGCTCTTTGAGTCAGGGCCGAACGGAAACTCCTCGTTTCTGCCCCATTTTGGGGGGTGGCGGAGGGAGGGGACTGTCCCCCGGGGTTGAAGGAGGACACTATAGGAACCCTGCTGCCATGGCGGCCTTCCCGGGACTACATTTCCCGGCGTGCCTTGCGCCCGCTTCCCCCCCGCCTGGCAAGACGGGAAGCCGTGATTGGTGGGTAGCGCCGAGCCAATCGGCGCGCGCCTTGTTAAGTGGGATCCGGGCCGGTCGTGAAGAGAAAAGGAGGCAAGATGGTTCTGGAGAGCACCATGGTGTGGTGAGCGGGCGGGCCGGGCCGCGGCGGGGGCTCCGAACCTCCCCCGACACCCCCTCGCTCCGCGCCGCGGCCTGACCCGAGCCCCCATGGCCGCTCGGGGCTGCCACCGCTTTCCCTGAGTCATCCCGGGCGGTGGCAGGGCCGGGCCGGGCCTGAGGGGGTTGTGGGGCCGGGGAGGGGAGGCAGGGCCTAAGGGGGGCTGTGGGGAGAGAAGGCAGGACTTGAGGGGGCTGTGGGGCTGGAGGAAGTGAGGGAGGGCAGAGCCTGAGGGGGGTTGTGGGGCCTGGGACAGAAGGAAGGCAGGGCCTGAGGGGAGTTGTGGAGGCGGCAGGGCCGGGGTGGGGGGAGGTTGTGGGGCTGTGAGGGGCTTGCTGTAGGATGAGCTGTGTGGGGAGACAAAGAGGGGGGTTTAAGGAGAGAACTGGGGGTAAGGGGAGGCTTTTGAGGGGGAGAAAATGGTGGGGAGAGAGTGGTTTAAGTTGTGGAGGGGTGAAGGTGGTGCTGAAGGTTTTGGGTACCCAGGGTATAGGTTTGGGGGCTGTCCTGGGATGGGAGTGGGGATGATTGGGACAGGCTGGGGTGAGGAGGGGTCTGTGGTGGGGCTGGCTCCTGGTGGAGTGGAGGGGGGCGAGGAGGCAGCAGCAGGGAAAGGGGCTCATCTAGGTGCTAGTGGGGGACACTGGCAAGGCGTGGGGCAGAGGGGGCACTTGGTGGGCAGAGGAGACCCCGATGAAGGGAATGGGGCAGGTGGCTTTGATGGGGCTCTGGTGTGATGTGGTGTTGCCACAAGAAACTGGGGTCATGTCCCAGGGGAGGAGGGCTGGGGTACAGACCCTGCTGGGGCACTGGGTGGGGGTACCTGTGGCCTGTCCCAGCTCCTCTGGGGCTTGGTGGGTCGGTGCTCAGGTGGTCCTTTGTGAAGGTGCTCTGTTGTTGCTGCTCAGCATCAGTGTTGAGATAAGAGGGTTTTGTCCCCGGGGGCTGAATGCAGCTGGGGCTGGAAGCAGAGGTGAACCTTGGGTGTGTTGTTATTATCACAACGTCCACAGTCCTGAAATCTGCCCAGATTCTGTTGTTTCCTTGGCTCTCTTCACGTTTGGATAAAGATATTACCATAGCCTGAGCGTATATCGAAGTCCTTGATGTTTTCTCTGGATAACTCTTTGCTTAGTCATGTTTATGGGCTCATGTCGCTGCTCCTTGTGTTTCTCTGGAGAGCGGGAGGAATTCACTGTTATTCCCTCAAGTTGGGAAAGCCTCAGCCAGGTCGTTTGGTGTCTTTGTGCCTGAATTTGGCCACTGCTGCCTCCTCACGGGGTGTTTGGTGTGGGCTGGAGGAGAGCTGGCCCAGTACGGTCAGGGAAATGGTCACAGGTAACTTTTTTGTCAGAAGAAACCTTTCCCTTGCTGTTAAAACTCAGAAATTCTGATATTATCCCTGGGAAAGTCTTAATTTTGGGGCCAAAACAAACTCTCAAGCTCTTCTTGAACTAATCCTCCTTCCCGGGGTGCCTTTCCTGAAGGCTTGCGTAAGAGAAGGGCATTTTCTGGCTACTCTGTGCTATATTTACTAGCCGCCGGAGTGGAGGGTAGGGGTTTAATTACAGCGACGATGTGGCCGCTGCCGTTAGACGCTGCGGGGCACTGTTGCCCGTGTGGTTTGTGGAGGCCCCGACACCCACCGCGGTGCAGGGTGTTGAAGCTGGGCTGTGGGGGCTCCGCTCCTCGCTGTGTCACTTCGAGGAGGGCACCGTCTTTGGAAAGCTCCCGCCGGCCCTGCCCTGAAGACCCCACGGCGGCGATGAGCACAGAGTTTGGGCTGTCTCTGGGCTGCTTTTTGTTTGTTGTGGAGAGGGAGGAAAGCATCAAGGAGACGTGGGGCTGAGGTTGTGTCTGGCCGCAGCCACCTCTCGCGCTCTCCGGTGAGGAGTGGGAGCTTCCAGCCCCAGCCCAGCATTTGTCCCCTCACCCAAAAGTCAGATCTGATCTGAGAACGCAGGGAAGCGCAGAAACGATGTCTCTGCTCCGTGTCCTGCTGCACGACCTTACGCGTGCTCTCCCAAAAAGCACATTTTGGGGGAGAAACCTCAACTGTTTGATGGACTGGCACCCTCCTCTCTGCCTTCCAGCGTTGACAACAGCGAGTACATGAGGAACGGAGACTTCTTGCCCACTCGCCTGCAAGCCCAGCAAGATGCTGTCAACATCGTGTGCCACTCGAAAACCCGCAGTAACCCCGAGAACAACGTGGGGCTCATCACCTTAGCCAAGTATGCCCCGACGGGGAGATGGCCTCGGGGTGATGCTGAGGAGGGGCTGGGGGGGACCCCAGAGGGGGCAAGGGACGAGGGGAGGGTGGTAAGATGGGGCAGCAACCGCACGGTCTGAAACCACACCAGTTCTTCTTGGAGGACTGGTAGGAGAAAACCTGGTCCCTCGCTGGTCTCCAGCTTGTTGGGCTCGTTCCTGCAGCGCCAGGGTATGTTCTGGAGGTTTTTCTCTGCCAGGAGCTCTCTGCCAGACCCATCCTCTTGTGGCCTTGTGTCCCAAGGGGCAACAAGTAGGGGCTGAGCTGTCACTGCAGCTCACGGGCAGTCCTGAGAGAGTCATTCCTTCGTTTCCCTGAATTTTTCAGGATTTCAGTGCCTCTGAGCTCCCTCTTTGCAAGAGTCGATTAAAATTGGCCACTGGGCTCAAGGTTGCTGGGGCAGGGGACGAAGACACACGAGCTTTCATACAGACAGATTACTTTGAGGTTTTTAGTTTGGTTTTTTTTTTTTTTTTAGGAAACCAGGCTAAAAGTCTTGCTCCCTGTACACACTGACCCACCAGAGCCAAGGGCTGGCAGACTCCTGGAGCAGACACGGGCTTAGAGCAGGGCGGGCGGGAGGGTATTTCTTATTCCCACAACAAATCAAGGGGTTTGCAAAGAAATTCTCAAATTGGTCGCCAACGTGAGCGTGTTTGTGTTGCAGTAACTGTGAAGTGCTGACCACGCTCACCCCAGACACAGGTCGGATCCTTTCAAAGCTACACACGGTGCAGCCCAAAGGGAAAATCACCTTTTGCACAGGGATCAGAGTTGCTCACGTAAGTGGTCTCGGTGGTTCCTCACGAGCCAGTCTGTGCCTTTCTCTGAAATTCTTTTTGCCTTAGTGTGTCCTGTCCGGTTACCTGTCCTGCTGGGGGCTCGGAGATGGGAAATCTTTTTCTCTTCCTGCCTCTACGCCTGGGTGATGCTGAGCAAATAATTACAGTTTTGCCTCAGTTTCCCTATCAGCAAAATGCGGCTGAAACCTCCTTTATAAAACCCAGTATAAAATCTTTGAAGTTTATTAATCTGGAGGAACCTGGCAGCTGCTTGGCAGAAATCTGGCACAGCCCTTCCCACCCTGAGGGGAGCAGTCCCCCATCCGAGGGGTGTCCCCTGGAACGTGGCTCCCCTTTTGTCCCGTTTCCTTGCTCTGTCTCACCCTGTCTCTCTGCCAACAAACTGGTCCCAGCTGGGTCGTAGCTGTCAGCAAACGGGAGGTCCTTGAGACGTGCCTGTTTGTGGACACTTTGGTGGAACTTGCTGCTGACGTTTGGCCTAAACATTGCTGTTGGCCACCCCTTTTTTCCTGAGACTTGCTCCTGAAGGGCAGTGTGGTTTGTGCCCTGCAGCTGGCTTTGAAACACCGCCAGGGCAAGAACCACAAGATGCGGATCATCGCCTTCGTTGGGAGCCCTGTAGAAGATAACGAGAAGGATGTGAGTAATGACCAGCCAAGGAAAAAGATGTTGGGTCAGCTCTGCGCTCTACTTCGGGCTGTAAATGGGGTTTATGGTTTCTTCCCTGCTCTGTACCAAAGTAAGGCTTTATACCCCAGTGTGGAGGCTGCTTGACAGAGTCACCTGAGCAGGCTCTTGCTGTCCCCATCGATGGGGACGGTTTCTTTAGCAGCTTGTGCCACCTTGAGCACCTCTCAGTAACAGCTGTCCCACCCAGAGAGGTGAAATACCTCCCAGGCTTCCCTGCCGGGAGAGTGTGGAACTGGGAAGCTGATTCTGGGTTTTGTTCCTCTGGGATTGGACCCCGAGTGCTGTTGTGTGGGCTCTGATGGGCCGAGGGTGGGTAAGAGCTGAAACCCAAGCTCATGGCGTGGTGTCTCCTCGTTGCAGCTGGTGAAACTGGCAAAGCGTCTTAAGAAAGAGAAAGTCAACGTTGATATCATCAATTTTGGAGAAGAGGTGAGAGAGAACTTCTGCCGTGTTTCCAGGGCAGGATTTGGGATCCTTTCCAGCCCGGAGCCCTTACTGGGGCACGTGAGGGTAGGAGCAGTTCCCTGAGCCTCAGCAGGTGTCCCAGTAAATGTGCTAATGTGGAGAGTAAGGTTTCCCTCTGGGAAAACACCTCTCCCCTTTCACTGCGGGCGGCGTTAAACGCTTTCCGTCCTGATGGAAACCGCGGAGCTCTTGGCTCCAACATTAGTGCAGAGAGACCCTGGGCGTGCGGAGCCCTCGAGGAGCCAAAGCTCTACCCCCGGCCCTTCTCTTTGCCCTTAGGAAGCCAACACGGACAAGCTGACGGCCTTCATTAACACCTTAAACGGCAAGGATGGCACCGGCTCCCACCTGGTGACGGTGCCGCCGGGGCCGAGCCTGGCCGATGCCCTCATCAGCTCCCCGATCCTGGCCGGGGAGGGGGGGGCCATGTTGGGCCTCGGCGCCAGCGACTTCGAGTTCGGGGTGGACCCCAGCGCGGACCCCGAGCTAGCTCTGGTGAGCGGGGAGAGGCGGAGGGAGGCCGCGGGTGCTGAGCTCCGTCCGTCCGAGCTCTGCCCCTGCTCAGTCCCTGCCCGTGCCCGTCCCCGTCCCCGCAGGCTCTGCGCGTCTCCATGGAGGAGCAGAGGCAGCGGCAAGAGGAGGAGGCCAGGAGGGCTGCCGCCGCCTCCGCCGCCGAGGCTGGGATCGCTGCCACTGGCGGGGATGGTAAGGAGCTGGGCAGGGGTTAAAGCAGGCAGGGACGGGCAGGACACCCCCAGGGAGGGCGTCGGACAGGCAGGGATGGGCAGCACATCCCCCAGGGAGGGGGTCGGACAGGACACCCCCAGGGAGGGGGTCGGATGGGCAGGGACAGGCAGGACATCCCCAGGGAGGGGGTCAGACAGGCAGGGACGGGCAGGACATCCCCAGGGAGGGGGTCAGACAGGCAGGGATGGGCAGGACACCCCCAGGGAGGGGGTTGGACAGGTAGGGACGGGCAGGACATCCCCAGGGAGTGGGTCGAACAGGACACCCCCAGGGAGGGGGTTAAAGCAGGCAGGGACAGGCAGGACATCCCCAGGGAGAGGGTCAGACAGGCAGGAATGGGCAGGACATCCTCCAGAGAGGGGGTCGGATGGGCAGCACATCCCCCAGGGAAGGTGTCAGGCCAACGTGCAGGCTCCTGTGGCAACATTCATGGCTGCAGGAAGCGTCTCTGTTCCTGGCAGGGCCCTTCTGCGCAGCGTGGCAGTGCCCAGGGTTGCTGGGGTGCGAGGAGAGAGGCAGTTTCTGCCCCAGAAGGTTGGAGGGAGGTGGTTTAACTGCAGCGAGCAGGGGAGCCACCGCGGCTTTGCCCGAAACTCCCAGAATTGGACCCGCTCCTGTCCCGAGCGCTGCAGGGGGCGGTTCTGCTTCCCCAGCGAGGCCGCATGTGCGAGAGGGGACGGGGACGGCGCCTGACACCCGTGCTGGTTTCTGAGCCTGGGTTTTGTCTGGGCAGATTCGGACGATGCTCTGCTGAAGATGACGATAACTCAGCAGGAGTTTGGCCGGGCCGGGCTGCCCGACCTCAGCAGCATGACGGAGGAGGAGCAGATCGCCTACGCCATGCAGATGTCGCTGCAGGGAGCGGGTGAGTGCGGGCACCCGGCGCTTTGACCCTTCCCCAGGGGAAAGCCAAGGGGCAGCTCTGCCTCCGGGGCTGGAACCCGCAGCCCCCACAGCCTGACGTGCCCCACGGAGGGGCTGTGTCACCTGGGCAGGATCCAGATCTCCCCAGACACTGTCTCTCTGGTGGGGAAAGGCTGAGGGACTCGGTTCCAGAAGGACGAGGAACTGCTGGAGAGGGAACAGCAAAGGGCTATGGAGATGCTGAGGGGCCTGGAACATCTCTCTGGTGGAGAAAGGCTGAGGGACTTGGGGCTTTTGAGTCTGAAAAAGAGAAAACCAAGGGGGGATCTGATCAATGCTCATAAATATATAAATAAAGGGAGGTGTCAGGAGGACAGGGCCAGGCTTTTTCCAGTGGTGCCCAGTGACAGGACAAGAGGGAACAGGCACAAACTGGAACAGGGGAAGTTCCATCTCAACATGAGGAGGAACTTCTTTGCTGTGAGGGTGGCAGAGCCCTGGCAGAGGCTGCCCAGAGAGGTGGTGGAGTCTCCTCTGGAGACATTCAAACCCACCTGGACACGTTCCTGTGGGACCTGCTCTGGGTGGACCTTCTCTGGCAGGGGGTGGGACTGGGTGATCTCCAGAGGTCCCTTCCAACCCCATAGCACTCTGTGATCCTGTGTGGGTCACTCTCCTGAGCCCTGGGGAGACTGTGGGTGTGTAAATCCCCCATCCTCAGCTGTCCCTCTGCCCTGTCAGAGTTTGCCCAGGCGGAGGCGGCTGAGGTGGACAGCAGCACCGCCATGGACACCTCCGAACCCACCAAGGTGAGGTTTTGTCCTCCTGTCCCCTCCCTGTCCCCTCTTGCCTGAGGGCTGGGGGACCCACAGCCCTGTCCCCTGACTCCTCTCCCCCTTCCCGCAGGAGGAAGACGACTACGACGTGATGCAGGACCCCGAGTTCCTGCAGAGCGTGCTGGAGAACCTGCCGGGGGTGGACCCCAACAACGAGGCCATCCGCAACGCCATGGGCTCGCTGGCCTCGCAGGCCTCCAAGGAGAGCAAGGACAAAAAGGAGGAGGAGAAGAAATGAGGGGGCCAGGCTGGGGCTACCGCCGGCCCTGGGGGTGAGTGGCCGCCGGGCCAGGGCAGGAGCCAAGTGGCACCCGGGGGGGCTCTGCTGTAACGGGGCAATAAAGGCTTTTCACGGGGTTTCTGTCCTGCCCCCTCCCTGGGGTTGGGCCTGGTGGGGGCAGCCCCAGCCCCTCCTGGGGGCCTCTGTGTTTGCTGTGCTGGGGGGGACTGGTCCCCGCAACTCTCTGTGCTGGGGGGGGACTGGGCCCCGGGTCTTCCCTGTGCTGGGGGTGACAGGACGCCTGGAACTCTCTGGACTGGGGGGACTTGGGACCGTGTGATCCCCCCCATCACAGGTGCCTGGGGGCGGGGCCTGGCAGCCTAAGCTCCGCCCCCCGCTCTGCCTGCAGGATGTTTACGGTGAGGTCGGAGGGCGTGGGCCTTACTGTTTGATGGGCAGCGGAATCAGCCAATCAGCGAGGGGATGGTGTGGCTGTTGTTGGGGAGGGGGCTGGGAAAGTGGCTAATAGGTGGGATGGGGAGCTGGGGAGGGCGGGGTTTCGTGTTGTGTGGCAGCCGGGCGGGCCAATGGGTGGTACAGCTTTGTCATAGAGGGCCGGCCAATACGGGATCAGAGGGGCAGGGGCGCACCTGAGTGACAGGGCTCCTTACCAGTGGGACTGGGCGTCTTGCATCACGTGCCGCATGGGGCGGGGGGGCACTCACGCAGCTTCCTCCCTGAGTGACAGCGTTGCCAGCAAATGGGAGAAGACGGTTCAACCACCTCTGAGTGCTTCCGAGCAATGGGGCTAGCGGGAGGGCGGGCTCTGTCGTTGAGCGACAGGTATGTTGCTCAATAGGAAAAGAACAGCTGGGAGCCGCCCTGATGAGCATTCCCTGTGGCTAATAGCTGCGAGACCCCCTGCTGACGGGAAGTCTCCTTCGGCTAATGGGAAGCGGGAGGAGGCGGGCTAGCTTGACGAACAAAGCCTCCAGCCAATAAGCAGCGAGGGTTTCCCATGGGGCACCTGACGCCATTTGCCAATAGGAAGCACCTCCGCGGGGGTGGGCGGGTCCGAGCGTTGAATGGCAGCGCCTCTCGCCAATGAGCGCCCGCCGCGGGAGGCGGGCCCCAGCCGCCGAATCGCCTCCCGCTCCTCCAACGGCGAGTGCGAGCGGCCGCCACCACCCGCGAGCGACGGCAGCGACGGCCAATCAGGAGGCGTGTAGCGGGGAGCGGCGGGCGGCTCGACCAATGGGAGAGCGCCGAAGGGTGGGGGTGGGAGCGCGGCGCGCGAGCGGCCGGCGGCTGAGGGCGGGGGGCGCGAGACAAGCAGGAAGTGGCTGAGGAGAAGCGGCCGCCGCCGAGGGGCCTGGGCGGGAACCGGCCGCCCCCCCGCCCGCAGCAGCAGGTACCGCCGGGGCCTCGGGCGTCACACGGGCCCCCGGGGGCGGGATCGGGGCCTGGAAGGGGCGGGGGGCAGGCCTGGGGTGGGGGGATGTAGGCCCGAGGGGGGCAGTAGGCCCGGAGGGGGCGGGGGAGCCCGGGCCGCCCCCCGGCCCGAGGGGTGCTGAGGCCCGGGGGGAGTTGGGAGTCCTGTCCCTCTCACCCTTCGGGGATGAGGAGTCCAACCCCTCCCCGCTCGGGGTGCGGGGGGGCGGTGAGGGCCGGCCCTTACCCTGCGAGCCTTGCGGGGCGAGTCGCGGCCACCCCCTTCACCCCCGCGGCTGTCGCGGTGCGGAGCGCGGCCACCCCCGCCCCTCCCGCCTCACTGGGGAGGTGCCGCTTATCTCCCCCCCTCCCCAGGAGACTGGGGGGTGGCAGCGCAACGGCCCCCCTGTCCTGTCCCCCTTCGGAGTTGGGGGCAAGGGAGCAGTCATTCCCTTCGGGGTGGGCTCCCTGCCTCTGCCCGGGTCGCTGAGCGCCTCCCTTCCCCTAGGCCGGGGGGGTTTTGGGGCGGAGGGAGGTGCGGGGGCGCTGGTCGTGACTCCCCTCTGTCCCTGGGGGGCCTGGTCCCGTCCCCCTCCCTCCCCAGGAGCGGAGGGGTGACAGCGCTCCCCTTGTCTTTTGGGGAGACTTCCCCTCCTCTGCGATATCGCTGGGAATGGGGGGGGGCTCTGGTCGGCCTTCTCTATAGCTGAGGGCAGGCAGGATGAGACCTCTCGTAACTCCGCTCCAGCTGGGACGGGGGGGACGACTGTTCATGCGCCCCCACAGCTCCTGGGAGAGCCTGGTCCCGCTCCTTCTCTCCATCTCTGGGATTTGGGGCTGTTGTCATTCCCTTCCAGAGCTCCTGGGACTGAGCTCTGTCCTCCTCCTTGCCCTGGGGGAGCTGAGGGGCGACTAGGCAGCCTTCCCCTTCCGGCACGGGGCTCAGAGAGGGGCTGGCAGGGGTCGCCCCACTTCTTCACCTGCAACGTCTCTTGCAAATAAGGTGGTGCCTTGTTTTGGGGCCCCATATCCTGGGGGGATGGGGGATTTTCTTGCTCCTCCAGTTTCTGAGGAGTGGCCTTGTGAATAAGGAGCTGGTTGGGCTTTGGGGTGTCTCCATCCTCTCTGGCTTCTCTGGGTACCGCTGTCCTGGGGATGGTGTTTGGGAACGGGGCGTGTGGGTCCCTTACCGCGCCCCATCCTCCTGGGAAGAACAGCGTTGTGGCTGCTGAGTGGTTTAGGGAGGAGGGAGTCTCGCTATTAGGCTGGTTTTGGTGGGGGAAGAGAACATGGGAGGTGTGAGAGGCTCCTGTCGCAGCCTCAGTGATGCTGCCCGTGTCTTTTCGGGTCCCTGGGGGGCTGTGATTATCTTCCCACAATTAGTTTAATTCAGAGAGACTGCCCGAGAAGGCGAGCAGGGGAGTTTGGTGGCCTCCACGCTCAGGGAAGCAGCAGCGCGTCAGGACCCGAGAGCCTTGTTTGTGGGAACAGCTGCCTCAGAGGATGTATTTTTAGTGTGTCTGAGGAGGGGAAAGAAAAAAAATAATGCGTCACCCCCACATGTGGCCGTGGTGGCACCGGGAGAGGCGGGAGGACAGGCCGAGGAGCTTCCCAAAGCCTCTCTTCCCCCGAGTTCTCCCGGCTGGGAGTGGCAGGAGGATTGTCCAGCTTTTCCTCTGGTGTTAATCCTGCAGCCTGGTCCCTGCGAGGGGCCCCGATTCCCCGTAGAGACCACTCCAAACCAGTGGGACCGTGCAGAGGGAGGTGGTGCCGGTGGAGGCAGCTCAGGATCCCCTGTCACAACCAGGAGTCCCAACAGAGCCCGAAACCCTCATCGTCTTGCAGAAATCACCTTTGTCTCTATAGTTTTTTGGGTTTATTCCACCCCGATGAGGTTCTCCTGGGTCTAATCCCTCCTCCCGTTAACGTGCGATGGTTCCCTGCGAGATATTTTTGAGGTCTTTAATTTACTGGTACCCTCAAGTACCTAAAGCACACATCTGGGGACTATAAAAAAAATAATAATGCCTAATAGCAGGCGAGCACGGTTGTGGCGCGGGGCCGCGGTAGCGTGCGAGGGGAGGGGAGCAAGGGAACTCACTGTTCCCTTCCCTTTGGCATCCTACGTGGCAGCTTTTTTGTTTATACCAGTGGAATAAACGGGGTGACCTGCCCGGGTTCAGAAACTTTACATGAGAAACCCCGAAGTGATGAAATAGTGGGAAAGCTGCCGGGATGGAGGTCGCTGGTAACTGCTCATGCGAGATGGAAAGGATCCCCGGTGAGAGGAGCGTCGTTCGGCTGAGCCCTCACCCCCTCCCCGGGAGATCCTGGTCATTCTGCCGTGAAATGTCTGCCTGGAACCACCAAGTCTGCCCACACCAGTGTGAGTCCTGGTCATACTGGTAAATCTGGGAACAAAAACCCTCCCTGCGTTGACGTTGAGGCTGCTTTATGCCCGTTGCGGCTACAAAACCGCCTGCCAGTGTTTAAAAAAACTTAATTTTTCAGGCCGGCCAAACCGTCGGGATTCTTGGATCTCATCCACCACTTGTTTGTTTTGCCGTCTCCAGAAGTTAGCAGATGGTACAGCCCTAATTCCCTTCAACGTATGGGAATTTAATCCCCCGCCAGGCTGCGGTCGGGATGTATCGGCCCTGCCTGGCAGCTGGGCTCTGCCGGTGGGGGCTTGGGGCTTCGCACCCCATCGCGGGGCTGGGGGAGAGCTGAGGTTCCTGCTCCCTTCCCTGACGAAGCATATTCTTTCTTTTTTTTTTTTTTGCTTGAATTCAGAGGAATCCGTGCGGCAGCTATTCATATCCCGGCGGGGGAAATCTCCCTCTTCGCTGCGGGATGGTGAGAGACCGTCTCCTCCCCCCTCCCTTCGCAGCTGATTTTAGATTGGCTTTTTTTTTTTTTTTTTCTTTTTAAAGGCTCGGTTGCTGTCGCAAAAGCCCTGGAGGGATAAAAAGGGTGTTTGAGCGGCGCTACCTGCCCTTCTGGCTCTGACACCGGCCCTTTCTTTCGATTTCGCTGTAAATGCTGTTTTCTCTCGTTTTCCTTTGCGCCGGAGGCAGATCTGGGCTGGTTTTGTTCTTGCCACTTGCTGTCGGGGCAGCGGGGAGGGATCCCCCAGAAACCACCATAGAGGGACAGAGCAAGCGTGCGCAACAACGGGAGCGCATTTTTTTAATTACTTTAATTACAGCAATCGTAAGTGTGGCTTCAAACTCTTCGCTACCAGCATCCTCAGACTGAAAGCAGCCAGGAGGTCCTTTCCTTCCCCGCGCCGGCTCCAAGCCCTGCCCAGACCGGTGGGAGATGATGCTGGAAGCTGCTGGATGCTCCTCCCTTGCCCGGGAGGGTCAATGGGAGACTGAGAATAACACGGGGGGGTTCTTGATTTTTTTTCTGGGGGCGCCCGTCCGGGACTAAACCCAAGAGCTGCCTACATCCCTCCACCAGCAAATAATTCAGCCTCCGTATTTCAAGCCTCCTCGAGACGGGAGGCAGCAGGAAGAGCAAAGCAAGTTTTTTAATGAGATAAAAAAAAGAATATATTTCTTCCTTGATAAATTTAAAGTGGGCAGTTGGGGTGTGGGAAATGGGAGGCAACGTTTAAAAGAAATGCTGCTGCTTCGGCCTCCCCCGGCACGTCGGATGCTCTGGGAACACAAGCACCTTGTTGGTAGCTGGCGAGCCCTCCCGCACGGCTCCGGCTTGTAGCATTTATTTATAGAAATAGATATCTACTGCCTGGCCCAAACAAGTCCTGCTAATGCAAGAAAGCTCCATTTTTTTTTTTTTCAGTTTCTGGCCTTGGTTGTGGGTCTGGAGTAGGGTTTTCCTGCTCTCCGCTCCCCCTCCCAGGGTTTGGACCCCACGCCGAGCGGGTTCCGCCAGCAAACCCTCTCTCTGGGTGAGCCTGGGCTGGGTGCGGGCACACGGAACGGCCTCGGCTCTGGGTTTGGAGGCTGGGATTCGCCTCGGGGCAGGTTCTCTTGGGGGAGAGTTTTGGTCGGGGGCACCGGGGCGATGCATGCCGGCCTTGGCCGCGCTGGGGAGCGGAATGCTTTATCCGCACCGTTTCACCGGCCCGGTGCTGCTCCCGTGCCAACGCCAGGCCCTGCGCCGTCGCTCTGCCCGCTCGCCCTCCCATAGGAAATGGAGCCGGGAAGGGGTTTCCAAGCATCGCTGCTCCTCCTCCTCCTCCTCCTCCTCCTCCTCCAGCTGAACCAAGAGGGTGCAGGCTGGCTTGTGCAGGCACGCAGCTCGCCAGCCGCTTCCCCCACCCTCCGCAGCCCTTTGGCTTCTTGGGGATTTTTCTGCAAAGGGGAAGGGCAGCTGCAGGGAGCTGCGGGCCTCTCGGCCGAGCTTAGTCCAGAACAAGGTTGGGAAGGGCCTGTCTGATCCCTCCAGGAAGGGATCCCGCTGTTGCCGCTCTCCTGCCCGGCAGAGATGGCTTTGCCACACCATGGGGTTGCTGTGACCTTTCCAAAACCCACTGAGATTCTCTTCCTCTCCTCCTCGCCCCCCTGGAAGGGGCTGGAAGGGGCACGGACCCTGGCCAGGCTGCTGGGGCCAGTAGATGCCCGCCCCGGGCTGGCCCAGGGACCCGTTTAGATGTTAATGGGGAGGGAGGGCTGAGCCCGGCACAATGGGGCACAAAACATGCACATAATGGCTGAAGTTTTAATCCCCTGCTGCCGCCCGGAGCAGGGAAAACAATGCCCAGGGTTTCAAATGGCCCATCCAGCGCCCTGGCAGAGTATTATTTTCTACCTGTTACCCCCAGAGAGCCTTTTCATGTGCTAGAAGCCAAGAGAAAAGGAAAGGGGGAAGGAAGGACGGATGGACAGACAAAAGAGAGCCCTTTCCCAGGCATGTCAGCGGCCGGGCGCAGGCCCCACTTGGGGCAAGGCAGTGGATTTCATTGGGAAAAATTAATAATTAAACTCCTGGAGAGCCTTAAAGTGCCCGTTCTCTCCCCGTCTGTCAGTGAGCAGGGAGCCAGGCTGGGTGAGAGCAGCGTTTCCCCTCCCGTGCCTGTGCTCAAAACGTTTCTTTTGGAGGTGATCCTTTCCTTGTTTGGTCCGAACGGGGAGGTGCCAGCTCTTTTTTGGAAAGCCTGAAGCAAATGTCTCTTCCCCGCCACGCTCCCGGTAAATGGAGCGGAGCTGGGCATTTGGGAGAAAACGATCCCGTTGGCTGGCGATAGGGCTGGAAACTGGCTGAAGAGAGGGCTGGGGGAGGCAGGGAGAGGTCTCACTGGGCAGGAGAACGGCCTGGATTGTGCAAAAAATGGGATTGAAGTTTGTTCCCGAGCGAGGAACGGGCCTCACGCCTCTTGGATCTGCCGATGGCTCCGGCCGGGCGATGGGAAGGGGTGATGGATGGAACTGGAGCACCCGTTTCTCCTCTGCGCCCTTGGGTGGCTTTGGGCAGCTCTGGGGTTTCTAAACTGGGGACAACTGGTCTTTAGACCTCCCTTGGGTGCTTTTTTCCTGCGTGTTTTGAGCCTGGAAGCTGTCAGAGCGTTTTTCCTTAGATCTGAGAGGACGTCAGGCTGCACAGACGGCAGCTTCCCTGCTGGGAAAAGGGACGTTGGAGCTCCCGGAGCCGGGAGCCTCGGGTCTGGTGTGTGTTTCCCTCTGAGCAGGAGGAGCCTGGGGGATTTGGCGTGGAGATGGCGGCTTACCAAACTCCCCAGATGCTGCCTTTGTCGTGAGTTTACCTCCTCCCTGCCTGCTTCTGAGCTCCAGGAAGGTGAAGAAAGGCAGGGACGGGTCAGCTCAGGGCTCTGGGGGTTTGACTCAGACCTTTCCCTTTCCGCAAGATCCTAAAGAATCCTAAAACCAGAGACCCCTATTGCCTTACTCCGTCCTTCAGCGGGGACGCTCTGTCCTCCCCCATTGATGTTTTCTCTCTCTGACGTCTCGCCCTTGAGATTCTTGGGGCATTTTGGAGCCCCACGGCGTCCTTGGGGTGCTCTGCTCTTACCAACAGGGATTCTCACTCCCTTTTCCCGGCGCTGCCGGATGGCAGGGAAAAAGGGGTGCTGGGTTATTTTATTTATTTCTCATTTATTCCCCCCCCCCCCCCCCTACATACCCCTCCCAGCTCTGGAGCTCCCCTCCCACCACAGCCGTCCCCGCTGAGCCCTGACCTCATGATGTCACGTTGGGAGTAAGGACGCGTCGCTGGTTCTTGTTTAACCAGCCTCCCCTGCCTCTCTTTCCATCGTTTTCCCCTTCTCCCACACCACTCTCTGTCCCTCCCTCCCCCCTCTTTTTTTCTCCCCCTTTTTTCTCCTTTTCCTCTCCATCCAGAAGCTCCTTCCCATCAGGTCAGTACCGGGATTTGGGTCCCTGGCACCGCGGCTGCCTCTCCGGAAGCACAGCGGGGACGGCGTTTGCAGGCTGTGCCGCCAAAGGTTTTGCTGGATAAGCAAATTCTCAGGAGATGAGGAGGCAGAGAGAGAACTGGGGCGGGGGGGGTGGGTTGGGAGGGGGCTGGCAAGGGGCTGGGTGGGTTTGGACGCTGACGGAGCAAGTGGATGCGAGTAGGAGCGGGGACATGTCACCGGGGGACATCGCGGGTCACTCAAGGTGTGGATGCTGCAGGGGAAGGGGGGGGAAAGCATTTGTGGTCGTGGGGGAGCGTGGGATGAGCGTGGGGGGATGGGCACGAGCAGGGCACAGACACCCCTGTGAGAGCTGGGGATGTGGGGGTGCCTGTGGGCTGTTCCCCAAATTGCTTTGCTGCCCTTGATGCTTCTCCTCTGCCTGTTCCCTCCACCCCAAAAGGAGGAGTTAATATTTCCTCCGTGAGAAGCAGGAGAAGAGGGGGTGTGGGAGGGTTAATTCCATGTCCATGTGTCCACGGATTTTAATTTTGGACCCACGGACGTGGAATTAAATAAAGACTTCTAACGTGCAAGAGCCGTTCTTAATGTTAACCCTTGTTTCTCTTCTGGCCTGTGTTATCTCTCCCGAAGCCTGGCTGAGCCCCTCCTGCCTTTTACATTAGCGAAACTAATTATAGTTCTGGAGAGTAGTGAGGGGCGGCTAACGAGCGCTGGAGCTGGAGGATGTGTCTGGCACCGCGCTAGATACCAGAA
Source organism: Gallinago undulata (assembly GCA_026546715.1). Taxonomy (NCBI): domain Eukaryota; kingdom Metazoa; phylum Chordata; class Aves; order Charadriiformes; family Scolopacidae; genus Gallinago; species Gallinago undulata. The sequence continues at coordinate 2,592,018 of JAOTQQ010000016.1, read as the reverse complement.
GGTGGTTCCCAGAGCAGCCGGCCCGGGAGGGGCCTACGCAGAAGGCGAGGGAGGGGATGGGAAGGAGGTAGCCCCAACAGGTAGGGGGTTTCGGTGGGGCGGGCTCCATCGGGGGCAGAGTCAGCCCTGATGTGGTGGGAGATGCCCCGGCTCCGTTGGTGTCACATTCACGTCACCCCTGTGCTTCGGGTTCCTCACGTGTAACGGGGAGCAGGGGCTAAAACCCAGCTTCGTCAAGAGCGCGAGCTCGTTAGGACGTTACCTGTGTGCCAGATCTCTTAGAGGGGTTTGGTGTCTGGTTTTGGTGGGGTTGACAGAAGCACAGCCCGTGTTCTCTGAGCAAGCGATCCTCCCGGGTGATTCCCGCATAGCTCCCTGGCAGGCGAATAACATCTCTTAAATCCTTTCGTCTCTCACATCATGTTTACTTTTTGGCCTCAGTTTGGGCAGTGGCGTGCGACTGTTCTGTGTCCCTCGAGAAATAGCAAGTTGGTCACAGCTTCTTGTTGAGGGGAAAAGCTCTGTGGGGCTGCTCTGAGGACACTCTTTTTTGGGGACACCCTGTTTGGGGCAGGGTGAGAGCTGCTGCCGCCAGAAACTTCAATGAAGCCATCTAAACCAACCCCACTCCTTTGAAAGGGGTTTGCTGCTACGAGCCCGCAGCTGCTCACACCAACTTGTGCAGAACTTGTCAAAGCTACGCTTCTAGCCCCAAAACAAAGGAAAAGCTGGGCGTTTATCTCACGCAATCTCTCGACCGCGAAATCCGGGCAGTGGCTCTGCTGTCTCTGAGGAGGGCAAGGGCAAGGGCAAGGCAGGGCTGCCGGGCCATCCTTCCTCCGTGCCACCCATCCCATCCCTCCCCAGCACCAGCTGCATCCTCCGTGGGCTCGGGGGCAGCAGGAGGTGCCCTGGGGAGGAGGGAAGGGGAACAGATGCCTGTTGGTCGCTGGATACACAACTCAGAGCGGGGCTCCCAGGGGTTTTTCTTCCCTCCTCTCCACCAGTTGCCAGTGACAGGGGCCAGGGAGGATTTGGAGGGCGAAGGAGGGCTCTGAAATGGAGAAAAGCTGCGCCAGGTGCGGCGAGTTTGTCGCTGGGGGAATTTGTGCCCCCCCCCCCCCAATCCTCCCCCCCTCTGAAGATTGTCTGTGCCGGGGAGGGAGATTGTATAACACCCAGCGCTCGTTTGGCTCATTAAAAACAGTTGTTCTCACCGGTGACGTCTCCTCTGCACAAAGGCCGGGGGCTTTTTAGCAGGGGATCAGTTGGAAAATAGTCTCCGGGAGGAGCGGCGAGGCAGCGATCCGCTGGGCTCCCTGCCGGCCAGGTGAACCGAACCTCGCAATTCTGTGTTTCGCAGGTGCTCGCGGCGGAGATTTGGTTTTGGTTTTTTTTTTTTTCTGCAGGGAGGCCCAGGGGAGGCCACGGGCTGGAGGCCTGGGAGCAGCGGCTCGGGGACAGGCTTTGTCAAAGGTTTCCTCTGTGCCTCGGAAGCTAATCCTGCCTGTCACGTGGTGCCGGGAGAAGCAGCCGTTCCCGTTCCCGCTGGTCTCGGACGCGGCGGCCGCAGGCAGGGCCCCCCCATGCCCGAGGGCGACGGAGGGGGGATAAACCCGGCTTAACTTTGGCCTGAAGTCGGCTTTTGGAGGGTAATTTTTCTTGTTGTTTTGGTGCAAACTCGCCGGCGGGCAGCAGGTCCCCGTGAGGGTCAGGAAGGGAAACAGGAAAAGCAGCTTTTAAAAATAGCAAGCCCTTGAAATAGTCCCAGCATTCGGGCTCTTTTGTCTGAACCGCTCCGGTTGCTCTGGAGCCCAGCCTCGGTGGCCGGGGGGCTCGGTGCTTCTGCTGGTCCCGTGCCAAAGCCGTGTGGTGGGAAGGCCTCGGGGTGCTCTCGGTGTCCCATGGCGGGCGCGCAGCCCCCCATATCCCTGGGGAACCCGGGGCTGGGTGGTGTTTGGGAGCCCCTTCCCTGCGAGGGCCGGCACAGGCTTCCGTGGGCAAGCGGGTCTCGGAGCCGGGGTGAGCGTTTTAAGGGGTTTTTAGCCCCACTGGGTGCGGGAGCAGCACAGGAGCGTGGGGTGGAGATGGAGACTTGCCTCTGGTTTAGCCCACGGAGGAGGACGTGGGGTGGCGATGGGTTTTTTGGGGGGAGGGTTAAGCAGGAGGAGCTGGGGGAAGGAGAGCAGTGTCAGCTCCATGCCTGCTGTGGCCAACTTCGGTGTCGGCCCCTGAAGCAGTGAGCTGGGCAAATAACGGGCAGATAGTGAGCAAATAAACTTCTCTTTCAAGGGAGGCTTGGCTGCTGGAGAGGAGGTTTTTAACAACATTTTATCTTTTAGTGGTAGACTAAATAAGCAAATGAGCCATAAAAAGACCAGTTGTGTTTCAGCAGTTACTCCTTGTCTTATTATTTCAGCTGTGAGCCTCGTTAACTTCTGAGGGGGGCTCGTGGTGGTTCCCCTCAACCGGACCGATTCGGGGCTGTGTCTCGGGGGTGCTCGATGGAGCTGGGGCCGCTGTAAGGCCCGGGGCAGGAATCTCTGCCACATTAATTGGTGATGATCTCACTCCGGTGGGGGATCATCTGCTGGTGGGAAACCCCTGGGCTCCCTGGTGGGGAGATGCTTGGGTCGCCCCAGAAAGGTGAATCTCCTCTTCCTCACGGCTGCTCTTCCAAGGCTGGTGGGGTTTTCCTGTCTTTGCTGTGCCGCGGAGGGCAGCAGCCCAGGACCTGCCTCTCGCCCCACCTCCTGCTCCCCTGCCGGGCAGGAACCCAGCCTCACAGCTGGTGGTTACCATCAGAACTGCTTCCTCTTCCTGCCGGGGACCAGCTCCAGCCCGGCCCCGCCGCCTCTCGGCCAGACACCGTTCCACCCCAGGTACCTGCGCTTGATTAATAAGCGCGTTGGCTGCCGACCGCGGTCCCTGCACCCGGTTAATGTCCCCGGACAGCGGTGACACGACTGTTCCGGAGCAAAGCGGAGAGAGCCACGTCCTCCCTGCGCAGGCAGAGCCCGGGCAGCCGTGCTGGATGCTGGGGATGGGTTTGTGAACAGCAGACTGAGATGAAACCATCTCCTTCGGCCTGAAACCGAAAGCTTGGTGGTTATTGGTGTGATTGGCTTTTGCTGGGGTTTGTGTGTGTACGTTCGTGATGCAAATAAGGGGCTGTGGCTGCCCTGCTTCCCAGCTCTAGCCATCTCTCCAGCCTGGTGCTTTGCTGGAGGAAGGGCTGGTTTTAGCACAGCGTTGATGATTTCAGTTCAAAACCCCATGCAGCCTTGGGGACACTTGTAGGGAGGTGACATCTGGCATTCCTGACCTCAGGAGTCACCTACTGAAAGGCTACGGCTCGAGGGCACGGGGTGGCTGGGTCAGCAGCGTGGTTGGCATAGAAAAGAGGTGGAAAGGGGACATAGTAACGGTGTGCTTTTGGACTTGGCAGCCTGTGGCAGCTTCCTGGGATCTGGGTTGCCCAGCTCAGCCTCCTGGCTGGTCCCGGGACGTGTCCCGCTCCTGAGAGACCCGTGGCTCGATCCCCGTGGTACCGTCTCCCAGTGGGGTGGCTGGTGGTGCGTGGCCCTGCCTCGTGTTCCATCAGGGCAACCCTCTCCGTGGGGTGTTTGTTGGGGTGATTCCGTGTCCCACGTGTACTTTGCTGTGCTTTTGGTACTAGATGGGATCTGGGAGCGGGGGCTTTCACACGGGGAGTCTCCTGGCCTCTAATTTAGAGGTGAGGCTGCGATGCTCAGGGCTGGCTGGCAAACAAGTTTGGCAACCTTCTCGTCCGTAGCTCTTTCCCGTCAAATCCAGAAAGGATTTGGGGATCTTTTCCACAAATGGAAGAGATCTGAGTCTTTCTCTCCCCCGTGCTGCAGTTTCCCAAGCTGTGGAGCCAGGAGACCGGTGGCCACCGCGCTGGTGGGGGCTCGTGCACGGTGGGACTCCATTGCCCCCATCAGAGAGCTGTTTCCAGGTGAAGCTGGTGCTTGTTGTAAACTCTTCATTTTCCTGTGAGGCAAGCCAGTTACCAGTGCTGAGGTTAAAAATACCCGTCCCTTCCCCCCTCCTTGGCTTTGTTTCACCTCAGAAAAATAGTTCTTTTGCCTAAGAAAATAGTTGTGTTTTGAGCTACCAAAATAACTCCTTGTGTCAGCCTGGTGAAACCCGAGGTGGAGCTGGGCCCTTCCGTCCCTGCTCTCTCCTTCTGATAAGAGGAGACCATGATTCTCCTTCCAACAGAAGGGGCTCAATTGGGGGATTTTGGGACTTCTAAGATTAGGATTTTAGGATTTCTAAGAAAAACAACAACAACAAAACCCCTTCTGGGGCGGAGACCTCCCTGTTAACACCAAACAAGGAGAAATCCTGGGGGCAGCTGCAGGGAGGAGCCTCCTTTGGTGGGGAGCTACCAGCTGAGGAGCGTCTCTGAGAGCATGGAAGCGATGGACGGTTTGTACACAGCTTCATTCCTGCCTGAAAGCTGGGAGCTTTGAAAAAAGAAGCAGAAGATCCGTAATCAGTTCTGCTTTTAAAAGCCGGGGTGCTGAAAGGAGGGCACGGCTGGCCTGGGCAGGGTGTCTGAAGGCAAGGAAGGCACTAAACTTTTCAGTGAGAAGCTGGGAAGGAATGAATTGAAGAAAGCAGTTGAAGATCGGTGGGATATGTTTAAAACCCATCTGTGAGCCCCGAGAAATCGGGTGCTGTGGGTTCCTCCTTTCCTCTCCCCATCGGGGAGCCTGTTAAACGTGAACTGGGGGTTTAGGGCAGAGCAGACCTTGAGCACAAGCAGAAGCTCTGACCCAGGCTGGGCCCTGGGCTGCTCCTTTGTGGCGCTGGCACACGAGAGCGCTCCCTTCCCCTTCACCCCTGGCGAGAGGGGCCCGTGGGGACACAAACCAGCCCTTGGGAGCCGGGAGCCCCCTCTGTGTGCCTGACCTGGGCTGGTGGTCACAGTCCTGCCGCTGCCAGCGTCTCCGGGCTCTGCATCCCCACGGAGGTCCATCCTCTCAGCTGCGCGTGTCCCATCCAGCAGAGAAGCTCTTCTGGGCACCTTTGTGTTTTCAGCCCCGTCTGCTTTTGCTCGGGGAGGTACGGCGGGGGATTTGTGCCTTGCAGGAGGGTGCAGCAGGGCTGGCTCCTCTGCGTGGCTTCTGAGCCATCTCCCGGCACGGGGAAAAGCGCTATCGAGCCTGAAGACGGATCCATCATCATCCCTTGAGGCTCTGCTGAGGCTGCTGACCCGAACCCTGCCAGGACAGAGCTGGCAGCATTTCCCTCCGCGCTGGATCGAGGAGAATTTCCCTCATGTCTCCTTGTTTCTTCTTGGGCATCTTTTCCAGCAACCTGCTCCTCTCTGCTTTACTGTAAATATTTGTATCCTGCTAAACGGTGATTAGGAAAGTCGTTTGAAAAACAAATGTCCTTGTGTCACGCCGTTCTCACGCAGAGATCCTGTGCCTGAGAACCAGATGGCAGCGCTGGAAGAGGAGCGTGGCGTTCGGTGTCTCCCCCCACCACGGCGCTTTAGAGCCTGGTGCTTTTCCTTCTGCTCCTCTCACCGTCGCCTTCCCTCCACAGGCTGAAGCCCTGCCTTGCCTGGAGATGCTCGTGGGGAAAACTGCTTTGAGAAAGTGAGACCCCAAAAAGAGAAATTGGCTGTCAGCTCTCCTATAGGGACAGGCTCTGTCCCCCTAAACCCAGGTGCATTTTGACTCATCCCAAAGAGGAACAGGATATTTGGTTAAAAACCCCCCGTGTTTATGGAGAGATAAAGCATCCCAATCCCACTCTTGCTCTCTGAGACCTTATTCCTGCGTATTTAACCTCACAAAGATGGTTTTGCCATCGCTAACAGAGCCCCCCGCCCTGGCTGGCCAGGTTGGGGCCGAGCATCCTCGGTGTCCCCGGGGGTGACCGCTCTGCTCTCACGGGACCGTCCCTGGCTCTGCCGTTTGCCTCGGTGGTTTCCCATTCCGTGGCGTGGATGCCGTCCTCCGAGATTGCCTTTTTCTTGTCTCCCAGTGGCTTGTTCCAGTCTCGAATCCTTTGTGCTCTTGCAGGTTAGAAATATTACTCCTGCCCCACGGAGCTGCCTGTTCTCCCTCTTCCTTCCCCTTTGGCTTTAGTGGGGATTTGCCCTGGGCTGTGATGGGATCCCTAGCTCAGGGCTAGGGATCATCCAGCAGAAGTGACACCGGTAGAAAATTGCCCACTTTTATTTACAGTGTCAGCATCGTCCTGGAGCAGCGGATTCCTTGGTGGCCCACAGACCCCGGGCTGCACCCGCCGGAGATCCCCTTGGGGTGACCTACGGAGAGAGTTAAAAATAAAGCTCGACTAAGCCTCCTCGCTAAGCTGTCTGTCGGGAAAGCCACCAGGGCCTTTGCAGCCCTGCTGAGCCTGAGAATAGCTGAACTGGGCGTACAAGGGGGGTTGCCAGGCACAGAAACAAGCCCAAACCACGTGTGAGAGCAGCGCAGGGCTGTTTCTGGGCTCTGTTTGGCCTCTGACGCTGCTTTGTCACCAGGGTTGGAGAGGGCGAAGGCTGGTCGAGAGACTACATGAGGTAGTAGGTGGTTTTTGCTCTGGCCACCAGCGGAGCTGTGATCACTGCTGCTCGCCCCCAGGGATGCCCAGGCAAGGGGAGAGCCAGTCTGTGTTCATCCCTGATCAATGGGAGAGATGGGAACCGCTTCGTTAGCGCGGCTGCCTCCTTGGCCAGGGCCAAGAATCCCTCCATCCCTCCCTCCATTCCTCCATCCCTCCCTCCCTCCATCCCTCCATCCCTCCCTCCCTCCATTCCTCCATCCCTCCCACTCCTCACAAACAAGTGGACAGGACTGAAGGAGATCATTAAATCTCTATTAAAGGAATATCTGTCGCAGCAGTGTGTTTGCAGGGACTCTGGACCGTTCTCTTCCGCAGCAACCGTTAGGAGATGGATGCTGCGGCCCGAAGAGGCGACAGATGAAGGTGGCTGCCATGTGCCACTGCCGGGAGGATGCTCGGGCTAATCTGTTGAGACAAACGCTGTGGGGTTTCTTCCTGTGGGTGCTTTGGCAGATTTCAGAGCCCTGACTTGTTTCTGGCATAAATTGCGTCAAGACCGAGGGCTTCCAGCACTGGGCTGTGGAGCTGTTGGCCCCCGGCTGCCAACCACGCGGGCTGAGCTTCTCACAGCCCCTGAGAGAAAGGTTTCTCTTCTTTCTTTTTGGCTTTTGCTGACATTAGGAATAACCATCCACCTGCCACGGAGCAGAAAACTTGAGACTCCCCCCCCATCCCCTCCCGGCAGATCCGCTCCCCCCTGGACAGACACACATCCAGCTGCTCTCCAGCACGTGGGGCATCCCCCGTCCTCCTGCCTGGTGGGATCCTTATAAATCAGAGTCTTTCCTGCTGCCTGAGCCACATTCCCTGCCTGCAGCTTAATCCTGGGATTTCTTACCCAGCCTGCAGCCACGGGAGGAACATGATTCCCTTTGTCTCCGCCACAGCCATGTTTTGAAACCTGTTGCCATGTCTCCCCTCAGCCTCCCACGTCTCTTCATCCCTGGCTCCACGGTCCACGTGCTCGAGGTCTCTTACCTGAGTCTTGTTTCCATCTGGGCGCCTTCCTCGTGAGCCGTGTCCTCGTGGGGCTGGCCCTGGGGTGGCCTTGCTGCCATCAGGGCGGGGAAAAAAGGATGGTTCCTGTGTCGTATCGGGCTCCCTGGTCCTGGCCCGAGTCTGGTGGTGATTCAGTGTGACCCACTGATCCTGGTGCCCTTCCTCCATCCCCAGGGGATTGCTCTGGCCTCGGGGCAGCGCTGTCCCTGCCAGGCTGCGTCCCGTGGGCTCCCACGTCTCTCCCAGGGCCTTGGGATCCTTCTGAAGGTTCTTCTGTCCTGGCTGGAGATCAAAAGATGATACGTGACCAAAGGAAGCAGAAAAGGTTGCAAAGCGTCGTGGTTTGCCCAAGGGCCGCGAGGCTGGGGTTCAAAGGGAAGGCAGGACGGGGATTTTTTCCTTCGGGTTCAGGAAGAAACATTCCCACCCGTGTCTCTGCTGTGTGGCTCTGGTGGCTCGTCTGCTGGCCTGGGTCCTGGTGCTAACGCTCCTCTCCTTGCTCTGTTGCAGACTCTGCCACATTCCCCACCATGGGTGACATGAAAACTCCGGATTTCGATGACCTTCTGGCAGCTTTTGATATTCCTGACATCGACACGAATGAAGCCATCCATTCTGGCCACGAGGAAGCGGACGCTCACATCAAGCAAGTCCCCGGGGAGCCGGGACCCCCTGACCACGTCCTTCCCCACACGGACATCACCGCTGTCAGCGTGATCGTGAAGAACACGGTCTGTCCCGAGCAGCTCGATGCCCTGGACGGACGCGGTAAAGATGGGCACGTCATCGGGCCCCGCTTGCTGCAGAACGGCTTTGGGGCCACCGAGATGCCCAGGTCCCCCACCTCCAGGTCTGTGGAAACCGTGGCATCCTCCAACGGGGAGTGTTGGGTGAAGGAAAAAGGCCCCAAACCCCTGGATATCTTCTCCCATTTTAGCCCCGATCCCAACGAAGACAACGCCGCCAACCTGATCGACAGGCCCCGGGAGTGTAAAGGGAAGGAGAAGTCACTGGCCGTGCCCTCCCTCTCCCCGTCCCCCACCCCGTCCCTGGACTGCAAGGAGCCCATGGGGGAGAGCGCCGAGAACCTGCCCCCGGCTTTCCCCCAGCCCTTCGAAACGAGCCAGGTGGGGGGTGCCAACGGGTCCCCTCCCACCATCCCCTGCATCAAGAAAGAGGAGTCAGACTCGGAGGAGGTGGGTCGCGAAGCCAGCCCCAAGGGCTTGGCTGCAGCCTTGGGTGACAGTCCCTTGGATCACCTGAAATCCGTCACCGTTCGCTACTCCACGGATGATTCTCCCATCGCGTCCTGGCCCGGTTCAGACCCAAACCTGGAGAGTGGCGCCAGCCACCTTCCTGAAGTGAAACACTCGCCCCCCAGCCCCCGGGAGCCCTTCTTCAAGCCTTCCTCACCGGTGGTGCAGAGCCCCCACCTCCCCGCTTCTCCAAAGCAGCTGGACAGCATCGCCCTCAAGGAAGAGCACGAAGTTCTGGAGAAGTCGATGGGAAGCCCACAGAGTATGTCCAGCGCTGAGGAAGAGGAGGAAGAGGAAGACAACAACAACGATTCCCCTTCTTCCAATTCCTCGCGGCCCCTGAAAGTGAGGATTAAAACCATCAAAACGTCTTGTGGCAGCATCACCCGGACAGTGACCAGGGTCTCATCAGATTCAGAGCCGGGCTCCACCAAGGGGCCGATGGAGCAGAGCTCCCAGGAGACCTCTCTGGAGGGTGCTGGCTTCTCCATGTCGGCAGAGAAAGAGGATGGGATTGCCCTGGAGGTGTCCAAGGACAAAATGGACCTCTCCAGCCCCTTGAAAGCCATCGAGGGGCCAAAAATTGTAAGTGTTCAGCTTGGCAACGGCACCAAGCTCAAAGGGACGGTCCTGCCCGTCTCCACCATCCAGAATGCCAGCAGCGCCATGCTGATCGCCGCCAGCGTGGCTCAGCAAAAGTCCGTGGTGCTGCCGGCAAAGACGGGCAAAGCCGTGGCCAAGAACATCATCAACCTGGTGCCCCAGACCCTGCCTAAGGCCGACACCAGGACCAACATCAGCACCGTGACGCAGACCACCACCATCACCACCACGGCCAACCAGAAAGTCAACGGCACCACCGTCGTGATGGTGCAGCCGCAGAAGCCGTCCCCCACCATCGCGGGCACGGTCATTTCCAGGAGCCAGTCCAGCCTGGTGGAAGCCTTCAACAAGATCCTCAACAGTAAGAACCTCTTGCCGACGTACAAACCCAACCTGAACCCTCCGGCCGACGCCAGCCTCACCCTGCCTCCCTTCGGCTACCGCTGCCTGGAGTGCGGGGACTCCTTCGCCCTGGAGAAGAGCTTGGCTCGCCACTACGACCGGCGCAGCATGCGCATCGAGGTGACCTGCAACCACTGCACCAAACGCCTCGTCTTCTTCAACAAGTGCAGTTTGCTGCTGCACGCCCGGGAGCACAAGGACAAGGGGCTGGTGATGCAGTGCTCCCATCTGGTCATGAGGCCCATCGCTCTGGATCAAATGATCGGACAACCGGACATCACCCCCCTGGTCTCCGTGGCTTCCTTCCCCGCCAGCAAAGTCACCGGGGTGGCTCAGGACGCCTTGGCCACGGCCAACGGGGCTCAGGACCTCCCCATCCTGCCCCTGAGCAACAGCTCGGAACAGACCAACTACAGCTGCTTCAGGTGCCTGGAGTGCAAAGAGCAATGCAAAGACAAAGCCGGGCTGGCCGCCCATTTCCAGCAGGCTGTGACCACGGGGACCACCAGCAGCACGGTGCGTAGCTGGGGAGGGCACTGGGAGTCCCTGGGGCTGCGGGACAGCAGGGGGAGGACTCTGTTCCAGAAGGATGGGGAACTGCTGGAGAGGGTCCAGCAAAGGGCCACAGAGATGCTGAGGGGCCTGGAGCATCTCTCTTGGGAGGAAAAGCTGAGGGACTTGGGGCTTTTTGAGTCTGGAGAAGACTGAGGGGGGAGGTCCGATCAATGCTCATAAGTATATAAAAGGATGTGTCAGGAGGATGGGGCCAGTCTTTTTCCAGTGGTGCCCAGTGACAGGACAAGAGGGAACGGGCACAAACTGGAACAGGGGAAGTTCCACCTCAACATGAGGTGAGGTTCTTTGCTGTGAGGGTGGCAGAGCCCTGGCAGAGGCTGCCCAGAGAGGTGGTGGAGTCTCCGTCTCTGGAGACATCCCAAACCTGGATTTGATCCTGTGGGACCTGCTCTGGGTGCCCCTGCTCTGGCAGGGGGTGGGATGAGATGATCTCCAGAGATCCCTTCCAACCCCATAGCACTCTGTGATTCCAAAGGGGATTCAGGCAGCCCCTGTCCCTGCACGCCCGATTCCTCCCCGTGTAAAACCCTTGTGGGAAGGAAAACTCCTGGGCCAGGGTTTGGTTCGTGCCCAGGAGGCACCGGGTGGAGGGAGGAGATCTGTTGCCATGGACTGGTGGAGGAGCTGCCCCCAGGGTGCAGCTGGGAGGGAAGAGGGGGTCCCTGCGTGTCGGTGCCCTTCCTCTGGCACCCGCTGCGGGATGGAGCCATGTTAGAGCCCCGGGAGCCGCTTCCTCTTTCACCGGCGTGAAGCACAAATGGAGTCGGGAGAAACCAGGGTGTGTGGGGTTGGTTTATGTTCCCCCTCAGCCCCGGGATCCCGGGAGGTCCCAGCACCCCCTGGCAGCATCCAGCAAACGCAGGACCAACGCTGCCGAGGGGTGACCTTTAAAAGGCAAGGAGGGAAAGCAGGTCCGTGGAGGAGCCCTGTCCTCCCTGTGGCATGTCCTCACCTTTCCCTTTGTGCCGAGACCTCCAGCCCCCCCCTCCTTCAGCCCCCTCTGCGCCCTTTGCGTGGGAGGAGTTGGCTGTTTCCTGGTAACTCTGTTTACTTTGAAGCTGCTGCTGTGGCCAGGCCGCTCTTCAAACGCAGATTATTAGGGCCCTGGTGTGTTCGAAGGTCACCAGGAGCCCAAAATTCACATGTTTGCATGGATTGTCCCCAGGAGCTTTCTTCTAACAGAAAGATTTCTTCCTCCCATCCCCTCTCGTAGCCTTTGGTGTCGATGGAGGGTTTGGGACGTGGGGAAGACGGGGTGTCCACACCAGGGCTGTGGCAGGAGGGCACAAAGAGGAGGACATCAGGGACAAACCCAGCAGACAGAATCCTCCCTAAACCACCACCTCCTACAAAACAGCTTTTTTTCCTTTAAAAGAGACCCAGAGGCTTTCCCCGGCACAGCGAGGGTCGGGGACGGCTGAAGCCATAAGCCTCCGTAATCCTCTTCCTCACCTGCCACCCTTCATCCCCTCTCCCTTCCTGACGTCCCCTTGTCCCTGCTCCATCTCCCGGGCTGTCTTTAGCTGCTGTTCCCTCTCCCATCCCTGACTCCCTCCTGTTGTCCCGCTCCCAAAGTCACCCTGGGGTGTCTCCTGGCAGGGCTTTGGAGCCCAGCCTGGGACCGGCATCGAGGGGACCCCGGGGACAGCCTCTGGCCAGGGCTGCTCCTTTCCTTCCTTGCCCCACTCTGCTCTGATAATCACCTCTGTCAGGGCAGCTCCTGGTGGAGGCTCCAGCCCCTTTCCCCAAGTCCTTCTCAGCTTCTCCCCTCGACGTCCCCACGTCCGTACCCTGGCGTGGAGTTAGAAATAATTTCGAAGCGGTTTTGGCAGCTGGTTTGACTGCGCCCCCGCTCCCTCCAGTAAAACCCCCTCCCCACGCGGCTGGTCCCCGGCTAACCCTTGGCACATGCGGCATCTGGGACCCATCTGTGATGAAAAGCCTGGAAAAGGCTTCCTCTCTGCGTGCGAAACGCCCTCGACGATTACCCAGCGGGGTGGCGCGGGCACGTTATCTCCTAAACCAATGCCCTACAGGGTCCTGCTGCTTCTCCCCCCCTGGCGGCACGTGGATTGGGGCTGCTGTGGGTGTTGCAGGTTGTTACCCAGTCTCTCTGGCTTCAAAGCCCTTTAGTCCAGGTGGTACGTGCCCCAGGTGACCCTCTGGGTGCTCTTCTCCCCCCTCCCAGGTTTGTACAACGTGTCCCATGATCATGTCCAACCGCTGCAGCTTCAACGCCCACCAACGGATGCACAAAAACCGGCCTCCCCACGTCTGCCCCGAGTGCGGGGGGAATTTCCTCCTGGCGAACTTCGAGGCCCACCTGAAGGAGGCCTGTCTGCACTTCTCCCGCAGGGTCGGGTACAGGTAGGGGCTCCTGGGGCAGCGGGACCCGGAGGGGGGGACACCTGGGACCTGAGGTGGGGGTCACCAAGTCCGCAGCAGGTTTCCCATTCTGCAGCTGGGGCAGGAACCCACCGTCCTTCTCCCCACGGGCACTGGGTGCAGGGCTGAGGGTGAACGTCTCACTTCACCCCTTCTCTCGTTCTCACCCCTTTTATCCCGGGGGGATTTGCCTCCTCCTGGGACCCCCAGGCCCCTGTTTCACCTCAGTCATGGCTGGCAATGTCAGACAATCCCCCCCCCCCGCCCCCCCAGTCTCTCCCTGCTCCCTCTGATGAGCTGATCCACCAGCAATGGTTGGGCAGGGATGGTTATTCCAAACTGGAATCTTCCCAGAGCCCAGAACTGGTTTGGATCTCAGTGTCTGTTGGGGCAGAGGCTCTTCCCAAGCCCCATGGTGGGGCAGGGGGTGGGCGAGGACCCTTGTGCCCCCGTTTCTCCTTGCTGTTGGTGCTCGGTGTGCACCAGTCTGTGTGCATGGCTGAGGTCCCCGTGCGGGTTTGTCCCCTGCCCCGTCCTCCCGCTCTCCTCCCCTCCCCAGGTGTCCCAGCTGCGCCGTGGTCTTCGGAGGGGTCAACTCCATCAAGTCCCACATCCAGACCTCGCACTGCGAGGTGTTCCACAAGTGCCCCATCTGCCCCATGGCCTTCAAGTCGGCCCCCAGCGCCCACGCGCACGTCTACACGCAGCACCCCGGCTTCAGCAACCAGCAGTCCAAGTAAGTGTCCCCCCACGAGCCGACGTCCCAGTAGGTCTCCCCAGGGGAACTGGGAGCATCCTCAGGGGGTGGGACGTTGGGGACAGAGCTCAGCTCCAGCGTGAGGAGCTGCATCCAGCTCCTTTTCACTTCCTCCCCGCTTGGCGTGGGTCAGGCTGCACCCAGGGCTCTCCCTGCCCTCTTGCCAAAGGGTTTCTTCCAATTTCTCTCCATCCCAGCCTGGGCTGGTGCTGACAGTGATGGAGTTTTGTGTTCTTTTCCCCCCTCCCCAGAATGATTTACAAGTGTGCGATGTGCGACACGGTCTTCACCCACAAGCCCCTGCTCTCCTCCCACTTCGACCAGCATCTGCTCAACCAGCGGGTCAGCGTCTTCAAGTGCCCAGACTGCCCGCTGCTCTTCGCCCAGAAGCGCACCATGCTGGAGCACCTCAAGGTAAGGCTGTGGCCAAGCCCCACGCACGCCCTGTTGATAACGATATTCGCTAATTATCCTTCACTGGGGGCCTCTGAGGCAAGATTAGGGCTGTCAGTCCCTCACTGAGGCAGTAGGCCCTGAGATCTGGTTCCCTTGGCCCACCACCCTTGTTCTGAAGGCTGAGGAGATGGGCCAGGCTGGGATCGGGGCAGGGGGGAACAGGCGTTCCTTCCCCCCTGCTGCAGTGCTGGGGGGGGAAATCCCCTCCCCAAACAGCCACCAACACCTTGTCCGTGCTCTCCAGAACACTCATCAGCCCCAGAAGCCCAAGGAAGACCTGGCAAAGAAGGCGGCCGTCCTGCTGACGCCGAAGCAGGAGCCTGTTGAAACCCCCGTGTCCAAGATCTCGGAGGATTCGTCATCCTCCACGGAGGAGGACGAGCCCCCCAGCTCCCCCGAGCTGCGCAAGACCAAGCGAAGCCGCTTCCAGCGCAAGACGGTCAACAAGTCGAAGGGCAGCGGGTGGACGTGCGGCGTTTGCCACTCCTGGTTCCCCGAGCGCGACGAATACGTCTCCCACATGAAGAAGGACCACGGCAAGGTGAGGAGAATTTCACTGAAACTCCCTGAGTTTTTTAGAGTTGGAAGGGACCACAGAGATCATCCAGTCCAGCTCCCCTGCTGAGGCAGGATTGCCCAGAGCACGTTAGAGCAGGTTACTCAGGGCTGCATCCAGGTGGGGCTTGAAGGTCTCCAGAGAAGGGGACTCCACACCCT
>JAOTQQ010000016.1:2542866-2556264 GCA_026546715.1 Gallinago undulata | reverse complement strand
TTTGCTGGACCCTCCCCAGCAGTTCCCTCTCCTTCTGGAACTGGGGAGCCCACAACTGGTCCCAGTGCTCCAGCTGGTTCCTCCCCAGGGCAGAGCAGAGGGGCAGGATGACCTCCCTCCACCCGCTGGCCACGCTATTCTTGATGCCCACCCCAGGATGCCTTCACATCCTTTGAAGATACTCTTCACCCCACAAGTTTCAGCTGGGACGCTCCTGGCCGGGAGCTGCTGGGGTGGGCAGGGATGCTCACACCGAGATCTGACCCGAAACCAACCTCCCCCCCCTCCCCCAGCGACAAAATCACTTTATTCCCCCCCCTCCCCAGACTCCAACCTCTAATCTCAACAGCTAACCCCGAGTGGCCACTCTCCCCGTGGCCAAGCGGAGCCTGACGGGTGGAGGGATGCCCCGCCACATCCAAAGATGAAAAAAAAAGAAAAAAAAGATGCAGGACCTCCCAACTGGGACCAGTGCCCCCTCCCAGCCACTGGCCATGATGGCCCTGACACCCCCCCCCAGTAGCCCGCGTGGCCAGGAAATAAAGCACCTTTGCCAAGGTGCAGCCCCAGGGGGAAAGGGGCAGGGATGCTGCTCCGCAGAGGCAGGGCTGGGGGCTCGAAGAGAGGGAGAGCCCAGGGGGAGAATTTTGGGGTGACCCCCAATAAAAAGCAGCTTTTAAATCCCGGAGCCGCCTGCGGGACTGGGGGCTCCCATCGGCGACCCCCCCGCAGACCCACGGCCGAGAACAGATCTGTGTATAAACCCTCGCTGCCCCTTCCCCCGAGAAGGCTGATGCTGCTGTTATCAGAAAAAAAAACCCAAACCCCACAAAAATATACCCCCCCACACCCCCCTATCCTCCCGTGGCGTGGGCAGCGGGAAAGCTCTGCTCTTCCTCCTCCACGAGGCGCTGGCATTTCGGGAGCTGCCCTTTTCCAGGGCTCCCCTCCCCGGCAGCTAGCCTAGATTCTTAACTCATTATTTCAATTAGCAGTTTGCTAATTAAAATATATATTTTTTAATTTTTTTTTTTTTCAACTGAACTCGTGGAACCAGTTCAGCCAAACGCTTGGGTTCACACGGAGACACCGGTCTGCCCGGCTCTGGGCTCAGCCTCGCAGCGACAAGCAGCCGTTCCCAGCTGGAAATGCTGGGTTTATCCCGGGTGGTATTAAATATACACACGGACACACGGAAAAACCTGCTTTCCCCCCCCCCTCCCTCCCTGCTCCATCTATTTAGAACCTTGATCTTACGGCGGTGAGTGGAGGGGAGGGAAGACCCACCCCTCCCCAGGCTGTCAGTGGGGTTTATTCATCCCACCTTCAAGGCTTCAGGGGTTAAAGCCCTGGTGGGGGGGGCAAAAAGGGGGGGTCGGGGGGGGGGGCTTCCTCCCCCTTTCACCCAGGTGCAGGCTCTCGGCTGTGAACTCTGCTGCATCTGGTGTTAAAATGATTTAACCCCAGGTCTGGCCACCACGGTCCTGTATTTCCCAGTCCCACCACGCTGCCGGGGTCACCCTGAGGAGTGGGACGGGGGGGGGGTAAGGGCTGGGAATGGGGGGGACGGGTGTGAGCCCCAGTCCCACGGGAACGCTAGGGACAGAAAGGGCTCACAACCAGCCCTGGCTTTAACCCAGAGCCAGGGGGGAGGGTGGGTGGGTGTTTCACCTCCAAAATGTCTTTTCCAAAAGCAAGAAAGAGCCCTGGGATGAAGGCAAAGTTCCTTTGGGTCACCCCCAAAAATGCCAGTTCAGCCAAGCCCTGGCTTGGCTTGAGGGGGGGGGACACAGACCCTGGGGGCCCTCGTCTGTCCCTAAAGAAGTGGGGGGAGAGGGAACGGGGGAACCCGACTGGAGGCAAAGGCATTTCCAGGCGGCAAAGGCAGCCCAACCTGTTCGGGAAACAAATCCCGGGGCGCTGGCGAGGACTCGCTGCTCCTTCCCGGCTGCTCCCCCCGGGTTTGTGGGGGTGGTGGCAATTAAAACCACCCCCCCACACCCTCCCCCCAAAACCAGCAAGGCTGGAGGTTTGTGGAGCGGAGTAAAACGATGGGGCTCACACAGCGCCATGATTTTCTGCACCCTCCTCACCCCAAGGGGCACCTCCGGGTCACCACCACCTTCCTGGTGTCTTGGCCCGGCCACGAAGGCGTTTACTGAAGGTTTTAGGGTTTTTTCCAGCTCTGCCAAAACCCCGGGGAGCCGGCCACAATGTCCCAGTGGCCATCCCACCGAGGTTCCACCAGCCCCTGGCCCAGCTCCAGCGGGTTCCTGCCCAGTGTAACCACTGGAGATGAACATCCATGGGCCAAAAAAGAGGTAAAACAGCCCCATTGTGCAGCGCTGGGATGGCCACCTGCCCCCGCGGCTGCACCATGGGGATCCTGGCTGTGGTCTGATGTCCCCAAGGATCGACAGCCAAAGCCACCCCAACCACCACATCCCAGACCATCTCCCACGGCCACGTCTTGGGGCTCCCCGGCTCCAGCCCCGGGTGACAGCCCGTGTGTCCCCCCCCGTCCCGGGCTCACGTCGCTCAGGTGGAAAATTCGATGCCGAGTGGCTCCCTCACACATAATCCACCCTTTGTCTGCGAACAGGTGGGGGTCAGGACACAGTTGGGTGTCCCCCCCTCCATCCCCCCAAAAGCAGGGCTGGGAGAAAGGCTGAGTCCGACCAGCCCGAGGGACACGAGTTGGGAGAAGCTCCGAGCTTGTGCCATTCCCTTTCCCTCCACCTGCCTCATTGAGAAGCAATAAATGCAAAATAAAAAGCACCCCGTTAGACCCAGAATAAACATGTCTATAAACACAGAAAATAAACGAGGAATAAAAACCCCACGGTGCTCAAAATAACCCCCCCCACACTTCTGCCCATTATTAGGGTGGTCGCGCAGCACGAAGGGACAAGTGGGACACAAAGACCTCAACGGGAAGAATTATTCCCCAGAAACCAAGTGCCCGCGGGGGGAAAGGACGGACTCACCCTGGGGCTGAGTTTCCACCCCCCCCACTCCCCCCCAACTCTCTAAAACCAACACGGGCTCTTCCCCCCCCACCTTAAGCAGCATTAATCCCCGCTTTGGGTCTGACTCAGCTAATCCAGAAGGGCAGGGACCCCGCAGGACACACGGACACCTTTAAGAGCCTAGAAACAGGCAGGACCTGGCACCGTGCTCCGAGGGAGACGTGGAGCGACGGGCAGAGGTCCAGAGGAGAAACCAAACCCCAGAGCTCTGGAGCAGACAGGAGATGGACCAGAGGCCAAAAATCCTTGGTGGGGAGAGAAGATTGATGGGAGGTGGGAAACAAGCACCAGAACTGTTCAGTGGGGAGAGGAGCGATGGGGAAACCGCCCACCCGGACGCCGCGGAGAAGGGAATATGGTGCCACCAACCTCCTCGGTAGAGCAAAAAGGGGGCTTTGGGAGCCGGTGGCGAGGGGGAGATGAAGCCTGGCCATGGAGAACCCTCCCTGGGACAAGGCCTGGCCACGGAGAACCCTCCCTGGGACAAGGCCTGGCCACAAGCCCCGCGGCAGAGATCTCAGGACACTTCCACAAGAGCCTTTCCAAGGAAGGACGGGACAAACCTGCCCTTCTCCTTCCCCCTCTCCTTCCAGCTTCCATTCCAGATCTTCACCCACCAGCCCAACGCTTCACCTTCTCCCTGCGGCTCTTCCAGAGCTCACTCCGTTTCTCCTGCTCTTCAGCAGCCCCCGCTCACGGGTCAGGAACAGCCACCTTCTCCCCAAAACCTCCTCTCCATCCCCTGCTCGACCGACCTGACTCCACCTGCACCAGCCACCAAATGACCCACCTTCACTCACCGCTACACGGGCAGCCCGGGACGGCTGAAGAAGAAGAAAATGCCATGTTTTGCCCTTGGCTAGGGTCTACCTGGGTGGGGTTTTCTCCTTCTGATTGGAAATTGCCCCCAGCTGAGCCCAAGGCCAGACCCAACCCCCCCAGAGCACTGGGTGAGGAGCCTCAGGTGCTGCAGCCTCCCCTCATCCCCCCAACATTCCCCTTCTGCAATTTTTCCCACAAAGAAAGAAACCCGAGTTTCTCGGGAGGTGCAGCAGAGGAGGGTCCCCAACCCACGGCTCCAGGGGGAGGGTGGTGGCAGCGGGGACACCAGAGCCCAAAGGAACCAACCAAGAACTCCCAGAGGAGCACACACCAGATCTTACCACCGTCAAAATCCCTAGTCTTAAGAAAGTTTGGGGAACGAGCTAAGGGCCGGTCCCAGCCCAACACACCTCACACAGCGGCGGGTTTCCTGGACTGAGCAACTTGTAGATTAAAACACCTTAAAGCAGGGAATTCTGGAATTTGCTGGTATTTCTGCCAGCCCCAGGAGCCGTAACGTTCAGTGCGTTAGAACACCAGGGGTGTCCCCAGCCCAGGAGAGCTCTTGGGGCGCCTCCAGCATCCCTATCGCCCTGTGCCGTCCCAGCCGCTCGCCCGGCCCCCGGATCAAACCCCGGCCCCTGGATCAAAAACCCCATCCCAACCACCCCCCGGAGAAGGTCCTGGCGGCGGCGCCTTCATCCATCATTCATGCGAAGCTTCGGTTTCCACCCTTTCGACCTCGGCGCCTCCCGCTCTCCGGTTGTTTTCCGCCGCGCGGC
Organism: Gallinago undulata; assembly: GCA_026546715.1. Classification (NCBI taxonomy): domain Eukaryota; kingdom Metazoa; phylum Chordata; class Aves; order Charadriiformes; family Scolopacidae; genus Gallinago; species Gallinago undulata. Next base: position 2,551,631 of record JAOTQQ010000016.1, on the reverse strand, counting down.
CGACGGGCAGAGACATCAAACATTCATTTCCCCGTCGGCCAACGCCGCGGCCCCGGCTCCCAGCTGGGTTTTTGCCCGAGAACCGCAGGGAACGGGACAGGGAGGTTTGGAGCTGGAACTCGCCCCCGAAACCTCCTCCAAACCCTCCTCCGGAGGAGCCGTCCCCGAGCCCCGTGGCCAAGCACCGCGTGGCCCCTCCGAAGGATTTATAACCCGGCGCGGAGCCCAGGGGAAGGGAGAACCTCGGGCACGGCAGGAAAGCCAAGAAACACTCCTCCGTTAGGAAAACAGTCACGAGATCCCGAGTGTCTAGACAGAGCCGTGGGGCTGGTGGCTCCGGGGGCTGGTCCAGGCGAGGCGCTGGGATGAGCCGGGGAAGGAGCCGCGCGGAGTCCGGCAGCTCCCAACGGCTCCAACGCCTCAACCAGCCCAGGCTGACGCTAAAAACCCTCAGCCCTTCAAAACAACGCAGCAAAATAAACAAAATTTCCCCCGTTTCCAGCTCTTTTCCCCTTCCAGTCCCCAGCCCCAAGGATGCTGCTCAGCCTTTTACTCCACAAGCCCCCACGTTGGCGGAATAATCCCCATTTTCTCCGGGAGAAGCCCTAGCTTTCCAGGCATGGACCAGTGTGGGAACTCAGCACCGCAGCCACTTTGTGCCCATCACTTTTCGACGCTTAAAAAAAAATAAAATAAATTCCATGAAGCCCAGGGTCTGTCCTGCCTCCAAGCGACCCCCATCGTTGCTAAACCTGAGCAAGTCAGGACAAGGAGGAGACCAGAAATCCGGGATGGCTGCCGACTGCAAAGGAGAGAGGGCGGCCATTGCCCAAAGCGCCTGGGACCCTGGCAGGGCGGGAGGCACCAGCCTCCTCCTCCTGCCTCTCCTCGAAGCCAACTAGTGCCCCCCCTTCTCCTCACACCGAAAAAACTGTCCCCTCTGGAGCCCCGGCATCCCCGAGTGTGACCCACCAGTGTGTCCCAGTCTGCTTAGAATCAAAACTTCCATCACCTGCAGCGACCGGGACCCAAAAATCCCCCTCTGTGGGAAGGGAGGAGCTGTGGGATGAGAACTGATGGTGGGAGCACGGCCCCCCGGGGGGGAGGGGAAAAGTGGGGGGGGGGAATCCCCTTCCCAAGCTCGGAGAGCCCCCCCGAATTACCTCTTCCTCGCTCTCGACTTTGGGATTGCTGGCTGTGCGCTTCAGATTGCTGCTCAGGCTGATGCTAACGGTGGCGTCCGACTTGGACCTCTGGTGAGTCCTTTTGGATGGAGAGAGCCCCGTGTCGGGGGCCGGGCTCAGCGAGGGCAGCTCCCTCTTCTTGTAAGCCGGCTTCAACTCGTCCGAGAGGATGAGTTTCCGCAGCTTGGTCCCGCGGGAGTGTCGCTGAGTGGAGATGTGCATGTCCGAGGAGTAGGCGCCCAGCAGCAGGGCGCACTGCAGGGAGAAGTTGATGCTCTGCCGGCAGCGGTGCACGATATAGGGCTTGATGGCGTCCCCCACGTCCTCGTCCATGTGAATGTACATGTTCAGCAGCTGCGGCAGGTAGAAGTCCACGTCTTCGTTCCTAAAGCAGAACAACCTGTTCCCGATGTAGGCCTGCACCCCGGGTTCCTTTGAATTGTACAAGTATGAAATGGCCATGGAGATATCAAAGAGTTTGGATTCGAAGAGCCGGAGGAGCCAGGACTGCTTCGCCGAGTTGTTCTTCTGCCGCTTGCGGGCGGTTTTCACCGTGTTGGCCACGCTCTCGTCCTCCTCCTGGATCCTCGAGGCCGTGCCAGGCGGGTCGTCCAAGCACCTGATTTCGCAGCCCTCCCCGACGTCTCCGTTGGCCAAATCCCCCGGGGCGCGCTCGGCCTCGCCGCCGTCGCCCGGTTTTGCCAAGCTGTCGGAGGAGACGCCGTGCATCAACTTGACCTTCTCCAGGACCTCCTCGCAGGCCTTCTTGGCCACCTCGGGGTCGATGACGGCCAGCTCCCCGACGCCTTCCGTGATGACGCCGAGGGACGTCCCGCCGCTGCCTTGGGGCGCCGGCTCCGCGCCCGTCCCTCGGGCTGGGTCTGCGGCAGAGTCTCCCATCGCAGCGCCGGGTCTGCGGGCTTCAGAGCTAGGAGAAAACGAGAGGAAAAGAGAAAAAAGAGTCAGGGATGGGGTCTGCGGGTTTGGGGGAGACCCGAGGGTGGGCAAACGGGAATCGCTGCTGGGGGGCGGCGGGAGGGACACCGGGAGCTGGGGTTTGGTGCCTTGGGCTGCAGAGGGAGGCGCTCGGGGCCAACACGGGCAGCACGAGCCGGCCCAGCGGGACCCCGAGCCGGTCACTTGGGGGTTTAAAGCCCTTTTTGGTGCCTTGACAGAGAGCTGTGAGCATCCATCAGCCATTACACAAAATTTCCTTGTTACCATGACGATAAAAAAAAAAAACCCAACCTGAGCCAGCCAAAAAGAGGAAGAGAAAGGAGGGGAAAAAAATAAGCGTGGTTTGGGTTTTTTTTTGTTTTTAATGCTTTCCAGCCCAAAGGAATTCAGCAGGGTTTGGGATTAGGTGGGGGGAACCCCATGGCTCCGCTTCCCGCTGGAGCAAGGGAATTTCATCCCCCGTGCTGGGGTTTTTTTGCTCATTTCCCCCCGCGGGACAGAGGGTGACAGCGGCTCGCGGTGAAATCCCTCGCCGGGGCCGAGCGAGCAAAGAGCTGGACCAAGAACCAAGTTTGTTCCAACGAGGTCCCATTTTTCAAAGTCCAGAGACCGGATTACGGCCCCTCGCCGACGATTAGCGCTTAATTACGGTTTAAAAATAAGATAAGCGAGGGACTGAACGCGCTTCCTGGTTTTCTCCCCTCAATGAGAAGGGCAGCGGCGCGTCCCCGCGGAGAAGCAGCCGGGAATGAAGGCGGCCAGCGCCAGGAGAAACCGCCCTCTAAAAATAAAATAAGGCGCTGGATTCAGCCCGCCGGCGGGTCCCGCGCCGCTCAGGGGCTGCTCGTGACCAGCAGGAGGGCACGATGCCTTTCACAAACCCTGAAGCGCCGCGAGCAGATTGCCAGCCCCCCCCCGCAATCCCCCCGACTTTTCACGTCCAGCACCGTGGAAAAAATTACTGTCTTTGGAAAAGAAGTTCACCCAACCGTTTTCTGCCTCTCTGCTCCCCCCGTTCCCCCCTCCCAGCTGCCCCCCGGCCCCCCGTTTTGCCGGGGGGGTTCCCACAAGGAGGTGTTTCCCCGTTAATTTGATGACCCGTTTATTTGCACGAGGGATTACAGCTCGAGGGATCCCCACGGCGTTTCTTTCTAAATATTCCAAGGGGGGGGAAGGAGGAGGTCGGTGTGTCCGGGCGCCAGCGCCACTTCCCCGGGACCAGTTTCCTCCTCTTGTTTTCCAAGCACTTGAGCTCTAAGGCCGAGGTGAAACAAGCCCGACCAAAGTTCACCCCGGAGCCGAAATGGCATCTTTCACCCCGACAGCCGCACACAACGCCGGCCTCTGTGCCGGCCCTTCCCTTCGCTCCGGATCCCGCGTGCTTCAAATACTTGTGGTCATTAGATCCTAAAGACCCCGCGAGGAGAAGGAAGTTGTTTTTCCTTCGGAGGGAGCCTTGCCCGGCGAAAGCCCAAGACGATCTTGGGGTTTGTGGTTTTTTTTTTGTTGTTGTTGATTTTTAAATTAACACCGCGCCGGCAAAAAAGGAGCTCCTTCGGGGGAACTCGGGGAGGTGGGGTTTGCAGAGGAACGGAGACAGGTCCGAGGAAGGGTCGCCCAGAGCTTTTGCCGGTGCCAGCACTCCTGGGGGGCCTCCAAACATTGGCATCAAGACAACCAGGGTGACAAAATGATGAAAAATAAATAAAAAAAAAACAAAACACAAAAAAAATGAGCAGTGGCATCTGCGGGAGCCCCAAACCTGCAGGGAGGTACCACGGAGGTACCACAGAGCCCCTTCCCAGCCCCAAGGGCTCTATCCCAAGCAGGGAAATGCTGCCGACACGCTCCTCGCCGGGCTGCAGAGGGAGGAAAAGCGCGTTAAACCCCCCCTTAGACCCCCCTCCCCGCAGCCCCGGGGCAGCCTGACCGCACACGCTGCGTAATCCCGCAGTTTAAACCTCCTCCAGGGCCGCTGGAGAAGCCGGGTCCGACCCGACCGACTCACAGGAGGTGTCCCGAGGGCTCCGAGGCGCCAAGTCCCAAGTCCCCGATGTCTTGGCCACCGTCCCCCAGCCGGGCAGGTCCGGAGGGACCCGCTCCCCGGCGAGGAGCCGGCCAGAGCCCACAACTGCTGAGTGGGTTAAACTTGGATTAAGGAGCTGCGCAAGATAAATCCACCCACGGGCCGGCAGGGTTACCTCTGCGCAGGCTTGGAAACCGTGCGTGGCTTTTTTTATATTGATTATTATTATTATTTTGCTCATCAGCCCCCCCCACCCCCCCGACACTTACACAGCCGCCTTCGTCGGTGCCATCCCGGCCACGGGGCCGTCGGGAACCCACCGAGGACACGGCTCCGTTCCTAGAGCTCCCCGAGAACCCCGGCGAGGGAGCTCGCCCCCCACCTCCTGCACCGCTCCGCATTTTTCCGTGCTTCGTTCACATCGCCGTGTGCGAAACGTGCCCCCCACCTGCTGTTTACCTCCGGGGGCCGAGCAGAGCTCCCCCGCTCCGAATCGCCGGTCTCGACAGGGATAAAATCCCCATCAGCTGCACGCAATGAAGCAATCCGGGCTGGAAAACAGGCTGAGCCGAATTCACGCGGCTCATCCTCCACCCACAGCCATAACGGGCCAAGTTTCTCTCCTGGCGGAACGGCCCCGCAGCCGGTGATTAAATGTGAAATAAAGGGAAGTCCCTTTATTCGGGGAGAAACCACGGCTGAAGCGGCCGCGCGTCGGTGCGGCGATTCCAGAGCACGGTCCCTTCAGGAAGGGACAAAAGCAGAGGGAGATCTTTGGGAAGGGAGCTGGGGCTTCACAGGGAGGGGGGGGGAGATGAAAAAAAAAAAAAAAAGAAAAAAAGAAAAGCCTGGCTCCTGCCTGACTTGAATAAGAACTATTGGCCCTGGCAGCCGCCCAGGAGGACAGGCTGAAGCATCACCAAGACATCTGGTCCCTATTACGCCGCGTTACTTTTTGTTTTGCTCAGCACCGACGGCCCTCGACATCTTGCTGTGCCTTCGGGAAGGCCAGGGGAGTCGGGATGGGGGCAGAAAACACACCCCTGGTGCTGGGCCTGGGGGAGGGGGGACAGTCAGCACCCCCTTGCTAGGCTCAGGGGACAGTCCCCGCTCCCCGGAGTGTCCCTGCTCCCTGGAGCATCCCTCCAGACAAAGAGAGCCACTCGATGCAAGTTCTCAGGTGAGAGCCCAAAGGTTGGGGAAACTGAGGCACGAAGGGGCTGGGACTGTCCCCAAGGACAGACTCTGCCCGTAACCCTCCCCTGCTCCGGGGCCAGCAGCTCCCTGGAGAGGTGGAACAAATAGCAGAGGGGAAGGAAATAGGTGAATTTGCAGGGAAAGAAGGCAAGGGGAAGCCCCGAGTCGGAGCCCCAGCGATGGCTGGTGCCACGGAGAGGCAGGACGGGCTCCACCACCCACCGCAGCCACCCCACATCAGGATGGGGCAGCCCCCGGTCCCCAGCCCCGTGGTGGGGCTCCCTGGCTCGGTGACACCACGGCAGGAGGCTCAGCTCCCCTCCAGCCTCACCGGGGTGCTCGCCCCACACGGGCCCCACGTCCCCAGCCCCAGCTGTATCTGTGTCCGAAGCAGCAACAACCCCGGGGGTCCCCCAAGCAGAGCAACGACCCGCCCCTGAATTCGGGCTAAAATAAAAGCCACGCTGCAGGAAACTCAGCAGGAGAGCAACAAACTGCCCAGCGGAGGAGAGAAGGGCTCCCAGTGCTCCCTCTCGGCTCCCAGAGGGAGATGCCACCAGCTCCCTGCCCCGAATGTCCATCCGCAGCGAGTCCTTTACGCTTTGTCTCTGTGGCATCATCCTGGGGAGTCATTCCGCCTCCCCCAGTGCGGAGGGGACGGAGGCGCAGGGAAAACCACAACCTGCCAGCCCCCCGCCCCGCCAGCATGTCCTTCGGTCCTTCCTCCTCCTCCTCCCCAACCGATACAGCCCCGCAGAAAGCGGTTACATCCAGTGACTTGCTTATAAATTAACTTTCCCATTTAAAAAAAAAAAATTCATAAAAAATGATGAGAGCTCTAAAATCTCTCTCCTCTCTGGGAACGGCTGAGGAGAGCACTTTGGAAAAGGCAGGTTTTGCTGCAGCAGGAAGGCCGTGGGAACTCACCCCACACATTCACCCCACACATTCCACAGCGGCGGCTCATCCCCAGGTTGCTCACAGGGCCACTGGCCACCCTTCTGTCCCCTGCCCTCGCCCCTCTCCAGCAGCTCGTTACCCCCACTCTGAGCCAGCCAGGACAAACCCTTCCATCCCAGAGACCGGCTTCCCAGCTCCCCGCAGCCCCGGCAGGGCCACCATGGGAAGCTTCCTCCTCCCCATGATCACACGGCACTTGGCGCCTCAATGTTCCCACACCCGTTTACATATATATATATACACACACGTATATAAACATATATATATATGGAAATGCAGCGTTTCAAGTGGGTGCCGGTGCCCCCAGCCACGGCTGAGCCCTGCCCTGCAGCGGCACCGGGAAGGAGCTCTCTGGATGGGACTGAAAATGGCAAGAAAAGGCAGGAGCCCACATCCCTCGGACTCCCGAGATCCAAACGCGGACCCCGGGCTGCGTGACCACAGACGGGCTGGGATTTAACCCCCCGGCACAGCCCCAGCTCCCAGTCGGGTTGCCAAAGCAAGAAGCCAAAAAGCCAGAGAGTCTTCTCTCCGCCAAGCAGAGGCTGCAGGTGGAGCTGGGGGGGGGGGGCAGACAGACAGACAGACCGACTGACCCCTCGGCACCCCCCCGAGAGCGACCAAGTCCCCAAAGAGAGTCCAAAACCTTGGTGGCTCCAAAAAGTCTCTGCTGGCCCAGCCAACGTGGGGGGCAAAGAGCTGGAAACCGGCGTTTCCACCCAAATCTGCACCCAGTTACATCCCGACACCGCTCCTCAAAGTCTCATCGTGGGTCAAAGGGGGGAGAGCAAAGGGGGTGATAAAATATTACTATTTATCGTGCCTAAAGTCACTATCAACTGGAAGCAGAAGTTTCAAACGTGGGGGGGGAAGCACGGTGAGCCCCGGGGGACAGAGGGAGCCCCGGGACCCGCTGCCCTCAGCCTGCCAGCGCCTTACGTAAGGGCCCCGGTCCTTAACGAGGGGTTTTAGGGAATTACGGAGCGCGGGGGGCACCAGGCGGCTCCGGGGGGGGCCGGCAGAGCCTCCTCGGGAACGGCGGTCTGAGGAAATCAGCGGAAAAAGCCTCGGAACGGGTCCCCGTGAGCCGTCTCCAGCCGGGCCGCAGCGGGGACGCGTTCCGGGGGCGGCCCCGAAGGCGGGAGGTGGGTGCGGGGGGGAGGGTCCGGGGGGTTCAGGGATCTGGGGTTCGGGGAGCTGGGGGTTCAGGGGTTCGGGGGAGTCGCCGTCGGCCCCGGGAGGCCGGGGGGAGCAGCGGTACCTGGGGCGATGCCATCCGGCGCGGCCGCCGCTCCGCTCCGGGGTGCCGAGGCACGGGGCAGCGCGGGCGGCTCATCCTGGGCAGCGGCTCCGCGGGGGCTCCGGGGACGACGGGCTGGAGCGGGGAGGAGGAAAAAAAAAAAAAAAAAAATAGGAAAAGATGAATTTCCTGCGCGACGAGGAGCGCGCGGCCCGAAAAGCCCCGGCCGCCGGTGCGGGAATGCCCGGGGGAGGCGGCGGAGGCCCTGACCGCCCCCGGGGGCCCGGCCCGGGAGGAGGCGGCTCCCCGAGAAGAGGCAGAGGCCGGGCCCGGTGAGTGACCTCCCGGGGCGGCCGCAAAACCGACCCCGGAGCCCCCCTTCCTGCCCGGGGAGCCGGGGTTCCGGCCCGGGGGAGGCCGCTGGGGCCTGCGGAGAGCGGGGGAAAGCGCGGTGCCTGGCGGCCGGGGGAGGTTCCCGGTGGCGGTGCGGCGCTCACCTGCGCGGTGCCGGGGGCGGCGGGGCGGGCCGGGGCGGCGGAGCGGGGCGGCGGGGGAGGCGCAGGCCCCGGCGGCCCGGGCTGCCCGCGGCGCCGCCTGACGGGGCTGAGGGGCCGCGCCGCCGCCAGCGCCCCCTGTCGGCCCGGAGGGGCCTCAGCGCGCGGGGCGAGGGGGGTGCTGAGCGCGCGGGGGGCGGGGCCTGAGCGCGCGGGGGTCCGATCTGAGGGAGGCGTGACGTACATAAGGAGGTGTGGCCTGGCCTGGGGAGGCGTGGCCTGGGCTGAGCGCGGCGTCGCGTATGCGAGAGGGCGTGGTCTCGCGCAAGGGGCGTGGCCTGTCCTGAGAGAGGCGTGGCGTGTGCAAGAGGGGCGCGGCCTGCCGCCAAAGGGGCGTGGCCTCGGCGGGCAGGGCCGCCCCGCGGAGTTGCCCGAAAAACTTCACTTTTTCCCTCGAAACGCGGTTCTGCCGCCCCCCCCCAACCAGGGGACATTGAGGCGGCGCTCACCGCCCCCGCGTGTCCCCCCACCCCCCCCAGAGACCTGCTCCGGCCCTTTGACACCCCCCTCCCGGGGGTCCACCCCCCCAGTCCAGGGCCGGGAAGACCCCCCCGCGAGGGGACCGGGCACCGGTGTCACCCCCAGGGGTTCCCACCCCCCCCAGTACCCACACGGGGTGTCCGGACCCCCCAGCGCAGCCCCCGACC
>JAOTQQ010000016.1:2527853-2539786 GCA_026546715.1 Gallinago undulata | reverse complement strand
AGCCTGGCCCAGGTTGCCCAGAGAAGCTGTGGCTGCCCCAGCCCTGGAGGGGTTCAAGGGCAGGTTGGAGGGGGCTTTGGGCAACCTGGTCTGTCGGGAGGTGGCCCTGCCCAGGGAGCGAGATGATCTTTCAGTTCCCTTCCACCCCAACCCAAAACCTGTGATTCTACGACGGCCGGGCCGTTCCCCAAAGCCCCCCGGGCTCTCGCTGCCCTGCGGACCGACCTCCCCACCGGCTGCGCTGGAGAAGCCCGTCCCCGGGGGCAGAGGGGTCCCCGCGCTCACTTGTAGGCGTCGTAGACGTCCTGCTTGGGCAGGCAGGTGTCCGTGTGCTCCTCCAGGTGGTTCCGGATCCAGTTGCAGGCGTGCATGTACTCAGCCGTGCTCAGCGAGCTCAGGTCCAGGCTGCTGCTGCGCCGGGGGAGCCCGGGACAAACGCTTCATTAGCGGGGAGGCGGCACGAGCAGGACAGGAGGAGGCAGGGCCGTGGTGATGTCCCCCCAGCCTCCCATCATCTGAGTGTGTGTGTCCCCCCCCTCCTCTCCCCGGCACCCACCTCTTCTCCCCCAGGCTCGGCCCCGACGGCAGCTGGAGGTAGAGGTAGAGCTTGTCGCTGTCTGAGAACTTCTGGACATCTTGCTACGGTCAAAGGGTCCACGGGGAGGGGGAGAAGGGACCAGAGACAAAGGAAGGTTAAAATGAGGAAGAGCTGCACCCTCGTTACCCTCGTTAGGGCAGGAACTGGCAGCAGAGGAGCTGTGGAACCCGGTGAGGGGACCGGGCGAACGGAGCCACGGGAGGTGGAGGGGATGGGAAAGGGCTGGGGGAGTGGGTGCCATCCCCCCCCACCCCCGGGCAGGGTGTTTGGGGGGTTCTCGGGGTGAATCCCAACCCGACGGGAAAGGGGACGAGGAAAAACCCCGGGCTCGGCTCCTCTGGAGAGGAGAGAAGGTGGGGACACGAGGGGGAACTCACCAGGATGGAGTCCACCTTGTTCTGCACGGATTTGCTGGGAGGGACAGAGAGGAAAAGGCGTCAGCACCACAGCCCCCCGGGGACACCCCCAGCCCACCCCATCCCCTCCACACCCCCCGGGGACACCCCCAGCCCACCCCATCCCCTCCACACCCCATGGGGACACCCCCCCCAGCCCACCCATCCCCTCCACACCCCCTGGGAGCACCCCAAGATGGGGGAGGCTGGAGCAGCCCCTTCTCCCCGTACACCCCCAGCCCCAGGCAAGCGGAGTGGGTGTAAGAACCAGGTCCCACGGGGTCCACGCAGGTGGCTAGGGCCACTCTACAGCCCCCCCTCCCTGCGCTCCCCGGGGGGGGCTGCCAATTAATGGACCTTATTAAATTAACCCCCATTTGGTCACGCTGGGGTGGGCCGGAGGAGGTGGCCTTACGAGATGGTGCTCTTCAGCTCCTGCAGGAGGATGCTGGACTCGGTGGCGCTGCCCCGGGACCCGGCGGGGGACAAACTTCCCTTTTTGGTGGCCCTCGTCAGCTCCTCATCAGCCATGGGTCCCGCCGGGAGCTGGAAACCAACAATTCCACTAAAAAAAAAATCAAAAAAGGGGTAAGAACCCCTCCTTCAGAGCCCCACGGCCCAGAGCTCGCCCACCCTCAGCCCCGGTCCCTCCTGGCCCACGGACAGGACATGGGAATGTCCCCAGTGGTCCCAGGAGGGATGTCTCCAGCAGCAGAGACTGTGACCTGCACCCCATTCCTGGCAGGGGACAGAGGTGCTGGGGGACACCGGGGAGGGGGCCTGGACCAGCTTGCCCAGGAGGTCCCCACGGGGCTGAGGGGGGACTGTGACAGTCCCACGGGTCCTGGGTGCAAGGCCTCAGGGGCATGGGGACAGCAGAACAGGGGTGACATGGGCAGCAGGAGGGCAGGTCCCCCAGGAAGATGGGGACAGGGACACCAGGGGGACAGGACACCAGGAGGACAGAGGTCTCCGGGAGCTTGGGGACAGGGACACCAAGAAGGCAGGTGCCCAGGAGTATGGGGACTGAGACACTGAGACACCAGCAGGACAGAGGACCCCAGGGACAGTGACACCAGCACAGCAGGTCCCCAGCAGCTTGGGGACAGGGACACCAGGAGGACAGTCCCCAGGAAGATGGGGACAGGGACACCAGGAGGACAGAGGTCCCCAGGAGCTTGGGGACAGGGACACCAGGAGGAGAGAGGTCCCCAGGGACGGGGACACCAGGAAAGCGGGTCCCCAGGGAGATGGGGACAGGGACACCAGGAGGACACGTCCCCGAGGACCGGGACAGCAGGCGGGGGGCCCAGGACTGCCGGAGCCCCGTGACAGCGCAGGGCGGGCGGTGCGGGGGTGGCACCGCACCGGACCGACACCCCCCGTCCCGTCCCGTCCCGCACCCACCTGCGGGCGGCTGCAGCCGGGGCGCGGCCTGGCCTCACGCCGCTCCGGTCCGGTGCGGGCCTGTCCCCTCCGGTGCGGGCCTGTCCCCTCCGCTCCCCGCCACGTGCCGCTGCCCCGCGCGCAACAGGAACCGAAAGCGCTGCGCCCCTCCGCGCCCCGCGCCGGACGCGGCTTTTTTTTTTTTTTCCTTTTTTTTTTCTGATTGGCCGCCTCCCCGCCGGTCTGCCCGGATACTGCGCTCTCCTTTAATCCCATTTGCCGCTCTGCCTTTTCCTACCCGGATACAAGCGGCGTCCGTCTCCTGAGTGGCGGCGGCGGAGGGACGGGGGGCGAAGTCTGCCTAGTAACAGGCTCCTGATTGGCGGGGGCGGGTGGAGGAGGAAGCAAGGCGTGTGAAGCAGCCGGCGCGCGTGCGGGGCGTGTGTGCAACGCGTGTGTGTGCACACGTGTAGTGTGTGTGTGTGTGTGTGTGTGGCGAGAGATGGCGGTTGTTTTGCTTAAATTAGAGAGTTTAATCAACGTCATGTCCCGTCCCCCCCCATCCTTGTCACCCCCTGGCCCAGGTTGCCCAGAGAAGCTGTGGCTGCCCCAGCCCTGGGGGGGTTCAAGGCCAAGCTGGAGGGGGCTTTGGGCAACCCGGGCTGGTGGGAGGTGGCCCTGCCCAGGGCAGGGGGGCGACTGGGTGGGCTTTAAGGACTTTCCCACCCAAACCAGGCTGTGGTTCAGCTGCGGGAGCCGGTGACGCCGAAAGAAGCAAAGTTTGGGAACTTTGTTTTTAGGAGGAAGGTTGGGTCGGGCTGGGCAGGAGGCACCGCGGAAGGTGGAGTTTGTAAATGGTTAAAGTGGAGAGAATCGCCTTTCAGAGCGGTTTAGCTATTTTAGCAACATCCCAAAGGGTTTCAAGGACTCGGCGAGAGGAGGAAGGGTGCGTGTGGCCCCGAGAACGTGGTGACACGAGAGAGGGGTGCAATAAATAACGGCCCTTGTCTGACACCCAGGTGGTAACGGGGAGGTCGTTAGTTTTAACGAGCAATTAGGCAGTTAGCATGTTCTGCCAACAGGAAGAGCCAGGCAACGGGCAGGTGAAGAAGATGAAGATTGAGGAAGAAACGACCCTCACTCGAAAGGAGGATCCACCAGAAGCCCCCAAACTCATTATAACGTGTATGTGTACATACAACGGGTGTGTTCTCCAGGTGACACATCATCCCCCCCCCCCAAAAAAAAATGTGGGGGTCTGGGGATGGGTGCAAACACGCAGGAGGGGCGGCTGCTCCTCCAACATACATGTGTACACGCAGAACATGCGTGTGGCACGTATGTGTGCACACAACACGCGTGTGCAGGTGTCTGTGCAAGCCAGGGGCTCCCACGCCCAGCGTAGAAACCAGCTTTGATTTTTTTTTTTAGGAGAAAACACCAAGCCAGGAAAGGAAAATCCCATCTTTAAGGAAAGGAAAATCCCATCTTTAAGGAAAGGTTCGTGGCGCTGTGGTCCCTGGTTTGGTCACACATTTGTTTTCCGACTCCTCAAAACAGTTTAAAAATGAGATTTGAGGCGAGGAGGGCGGTGGCAGAGGAGGAGGAGGAGGAGGAGAAGGAGGAGGAGGATGACAACCCCTGGGTTTTATTTAAGCAAGCGTGGGGTGCACGGGTGGAACCTCCCCAGCCCTCGGGCGCTGGGGTTTCGGGGGTGTCTAGACCCAAATATCGGAGGTGCAGTCCCCGCCGGGGTAGCGCATCTCGTGCGCCATGCAGGGCCCCTCGGGCTCCTTCCCAAAATCCACCAGGAAGCTCTTGTTGACCGTCAGCCCGCCCTGCTCCGTGTCCACGTCCAGCTGCAGCATGACGGAGCCGTCCCTGCGGGGGTGACAGCGGAGAGGGTGGGGGTCCCGGGTATCCCTGTCCCCCCACAGAGCAGGGACCTGCCCCAAGGAGCTGCCGAAATTTGGTCCCCGGGCTGCGGGGTCCACATCTCCCGCCCGACCAGCTCCCATCATCATCCTCGTCGATGCAGGTGTCCTTACCTGAGCAGGTCGGGGTAGAACTGCCTGTCCCAGGCGCTGTAGAGGGAGGTGGTGACGTAGAGCCGCTTCCCGTCCAAGCTCAGCTGGATCATCTGGGGTCCCCCCGGCACCTTCTTCCCCTGGGGAGGAGCAGAGGTGCTGCGGGACCAGGGGGACGCCTCCGCCTCCCCCAGCCCGGTGGCACGGGATGCCACGTCCATCCCGTGGGATGGGGTGGAGCAGGACCTCATGGACCCGCTCCCCAGGCCGGGGTTTTGGGGACGTGGCCGAGCTCACCTTGATGACGAAGGGCTCCGGCTGGCTCTGCAGCTCCTCGTCCCCGCACACCGTCACGGGTCCTCCCTTGGTGATGCTGCCACCCACAAAGACCTGCGAGAAACCAAAGGTCTGGGTGGCTGAGGAGGCAAGGAAGGGCTGATCCCAGCCCAGGAGATGGAGGAAAAGCACCGGGATGGGACCGGGAGGCGGCTGCTGCCCCACCTGCCCCACCAGCTTGGGCTGGCGCGTGTTGGAGATGTCGTACTGGCGGATGTCCCCGTGCAGCCAGTTGCTGAAGTACAGGAACCGGTCATCCAGCGAGATGAGGATGTCGGTGATGAAGCCTTGGGGAGGGTATGGCAGAGCTGCACAAAGGGCTGGCGGCACCGGCAGCGCCCGGGGGACCCGGGGAGCACCTCGGGGTGCACCAGCCCGGGGACCCACTGACCTGGCATCTCCGGCAGGAGCCATCCCTCCACCTTCTTGCTGGGGACTTGGATCACCTTCTCGGCCGCCCAGTCTCCTCGCTGCCAGAGGTGGGGGACAGAACATGGCCCCGGGGGGGGTCAGTGTGTGCAACAGAGGCAGGAGAAGACGCGATGCCGGGGTAGATGCTCCGTGCACGTATCCATCACCTCTTGTCTCTGGCTGCAGCTCAGCTGTGGGAAACCTCACCTCTGCAGCGCCGTGGGGAATATGGGCTCTGGGACATGAGTAAGGGCTTTGGGGGCCAAAAACTCATCTAATTTTCCAGCTGGATTAGCTGGTTTGGTGAAAACTGTTCTCTCTCCTCACCCGGTTCATCATTATGCGCAACAACAGACACCGAGAATAGTGCTTGGGCTGTTGTAAACCCACAACAAAGGTATAAATAAACCTCCTTTAAATGAAACCATTTCAGCCCAAACTGCTGCCAGCCTGAACAAGTCCTCTGGTGAGATTGCCCCAAACCAGCTCCCGGTCTGGGTGCTCTGGTGGGGACTGGAGCTGTGCTGGGAGGAGGGCGGGGGATACAGGCAGAGGGATGCTGCGCTGAGCTCGGCCAAGGGGCTTCACCAAGGGACCTCCAGCAGCCCCAGGGGGGCACCCACCTCCGTCTTGAAGAAGCGGTGGATGGCGCTGCTGATGGTGCAGCCCACGAAGCCCTCGGCGGCGTTGGGGTTGTGGAGGAAGCGGATCTCCAGGGGGGCCGCGTCCTCGCCCACGTCGATGGCCTGGATGTAGGCGTGAGTGGTCCAGTCCCAGACGTTGAGGCGGCGTCCGTAGCGCCCTGGGAGGGGGGTCAGAGGGGCTGCTGTGAGTCACAGGGTCTCAAGCAGATATGCCAATGGGTTCCTCCACCCTCTGAGCCCCACAGGGGCAGCCCCGTGGCCCCCGCACCCGCACACGCCGGTTGCGTTGGACCTTGGCAAAAGCCATGGGAAGGTGGCCAGCACCCAATGGGGACCATCTCGCTGGGCTGGGCAGTTTAACCTTGGAGGAATCGGCGTGAAATTCGTTTTGCAAGCAAACTGTCATGGACAATTGTACCCACAGCCAGAGTTCAGCTCTCGCTGCCAACAGAAGAGGGTTGAGCTCACCCTTCCTGCGGTTCTGCCCAGCGTCTCTGGCCGGGAGCGTTTAAACAACTGTTTTCTCACCTTTTTTCAGGTCATTGGGGTTAAACCCGTATCCCAGGCATTTGGGGATTCCCCACTCGGTGCTGATCAGGACGTTGTGGCGTGGCTGGTACCAGAAGTCATAACCCATCGGGGGGACCTCGTCCCCTTTCTCCCAGTTCCCCTTGATCTCGAAGGTCTCTCCGTCCAGCAGAATAAAGCCGCCTGGTCCAAAAACCAAACACCCCATGGGTAGTGAGGAAACCATCCAGATTAACAGTTTACGTGTTCTAAAATAAGCGGCAACAGACAGATCAGCCCATTGCAGACCAGGCTGATGAATGGGCAAAGCCACCAGGATGCGGGGACTGTTCCTCCTGTCCCAGCACCCTCTCCCCGGGGGACTGGGGGAACTGGGGGGACTGGGGTACCTTTCCCATTGCCGGCCGGGTCTCCCAGGGTGCTGATCATGATTTCACCGCTGCCCAGGCAGTGGGAGGTGTGGGGGTAGCCCAGGTTGCACTTCCAGAAGACGTCCTCGGGGTTGACAACCTGCCGGGGAGTTGGCAGCCACTGTCATGTCCGGGCTGCCCTGGGCCAGCAGGATGCCGCATCACAAGCCCGGTGTCACCCCGTGGCCCGCAGGAGCTGCCTGGCCTCGAGATGGGACTTGCAGAGCAGCCAGAGGGGCTGAGAGAGCGTGAGCCCGGGCAGAGGGTGCACGGTCTCTGGTCCCCTCCTGCACGGAGCTGGATGGAGAACTCAATATTTGCACATCAGCCCAAGAACAACCAACTTCCACAGCCCTCTCGTACCGTCAGCCAGACGTCAGGGTCCTGCCAAAGCTCTTAGATGTTCCCCAGAGCCTCTTTGCCAAGCTGTCCCCCCAGCCAGAAGCCCTGATCCCAGACCTTTAGCCTTGGTGCCACGTGCTGGCACCACCTCCCGGGTACCTTGAAAAGCCGGGGAGCTCGCGGGTCGGTTCCCACGTCCACCACGTAGATGCGGCTGGAGATCAAGCTGGGGAGGATGAGGCGGTTCCGCTTCTTGGAGGTGTCCCCAAAGCAGCTGCTGCAGGTGTTCCAGCCCGAGTGGTGCAGCTCGTCCCCCAGGTTGGGCATGGGCAGGCGGTGGATCACCTGCAGAGCCCCCAGACCCACTTACCCCGGTCTTCCCCTGCAGAGCGGGGAGCTGAGACCCTCACAGACCCCACCGTAGGGTCAGGGTGCCCCCGGGAAGCCTCACCCCACAGAGGGGAGTGATGGTGCCCAGGGGATGCCAAGGATGGGGCCAAGGGAATTTTACATCAAATTCCTAAGCATGGGAAGTCTCAGAGTCTTGGGGAGAAGTGGACAGGCAGCTTTGGGGGGCGCGAAGGACAAGGACTGAGCTGTTTCCCAGGGTGGTTTAGAGGAAGCATTTGGTACCTGGGAATAGTGTGGAGATTTGGGGTCAACATCCACAGTGGCCAGAAAGTCGGGTCTCTGTCTCCCGGTGTTCCTGTAGATGCAGGGCACGTACACAATCTCCTCCCGGGGACCTTCCGACACAGAAACATTGTGTGAGCATCAGCAGAAACCACGTTTGATGGAATAAAAACCTTGCAGGAGTCTCTGGCTGGACGGGGTCTCCCTGCCAGGGGGCTGGTGTGTTCCCCCCTCTCCATGGGGCAGCTGGATCCCCATCTCTCTGCTGCCCCATGGGTACGAGGCTGGGAGAGGGCTGCCCGGTGGGGGTTTGGGTTTGTTCAGTCTGAGGGTGCCCTTGCCCTGGGAAGGGATCTCCAGACCTCGGAGTCCCTCAGGAACCCCATGGCTTTGGGATCACCCCGTGCCTGTGAGGACGTGCCAGCCCTTCCCCAGTCCTATCACTCACGCAGATCAAACCACCTCCTGTCTCATTTCCATCGCATCTCCATGGGAGAAGCCTTACAAGAACATGAAGTGCTCACCAAGCTAAAGGCAAGGGCAGGAAGCCCTCCAAGCCCCCAGGCAGTCCCAAACAGTGAAAATCTGCCGTGATACAGAGGCACAGAGCTCCCTTCCCACACAGCATCCCCTGGGAGAGGGAAAAGGTCCCTGCTCCCCAGGGAGGAGCTGCCATCGGCTCTGCTGGAAAGGGTTTTGCTGTGGGACCTCAGCCCTTCCCAGCCCTCAAGGAGGAGCACTCAGACCCGGTGGAGTCTCCTTATCGCCACAGAGGTGGTGCTCGCTCCCCGCTGCGTCAGCACAAAGGTCTGCCAAAGCGGGGGCTGGTGGGGAAGAACTGGTTTAGGAAATGCTGAGGAAGAGAGAGCGGTGGGAAGCAGGGAGAGAAAGGTGATGTGGGACCTTCAGACTGGATCCCAACAGGTAACGGCTGGCTCTGCCGTGTGGTGCCTGTGTAGACCTTCACACCGGTGCCCGAGTCACTCCGGGGATGGAGAGCGGCTGCCAAAGGCCGGGGGATCCCGTCCCCGCAGCTTCAGTGGCACCAAAATTCAGGGAACGGGACCAGGCACAGAGCTCCCGTCCTCACCCACCCGCCGAGGGATCCAAGGGACACCCAGGAGCTTCTCGCCACCGGCTTGGCCGCCCAACCTGCCAGAGCTCTGCGTGGAAGAGCTCCTGGGTGCCGGAGTTACTCGGTGCGGCTGAAGCAGCCAGATCATTCCCAAGGGAATTGCCAGGGTGGCAGAGTCAGTGGGATTTGTGCTGTTTGCTGTTAAATTAAATCTCTGTCCAGCACATGGGGGTGGTTGAAAGACTCCCCTCTCTGTTTTAATCTGGGTTCAAAGACGTTTCATGGCTAGGACTCTCAGATGGTAAGCAAGCTCCAGAGCTCTCTGAGGATGCGAGGAGGTGTTTGCTAAGCCCTAGAGAAGCGGATTAAGGGAGGGATAGCTGGAGATGATGCGTTCATTGGTCTCCTCACACCAGAGCCCCGGCGTTTCGGCAGTGTCCAGACATGTAAGGAAGCAGCCCGTGAGTCTGGCTTTTATAAAAGGAGGTTTGGTCGCGGTGCGATCCCAGCAGAGTGCAACGCAAACCCCCCCCTCGCTCCCCAGGTTTAGCTCTGGTGCTGGTGTCACGGGTTGACAGCGAAACAACTGCTTCTGAGAAACTTAAAAATCCCACTTGGTTTTGCAGGGTGAGTTTGCTGCCGGCTGCGACCCAGCCCAAGCCACCAGGAAACCTAAAAGGGTTTGTTCTGACACCAAGCCGTCCTCATGCAACCGGTGTTTGGCCTCGGGACGGGCCAGAAGCAAAACGGCTTCCCCAACGCCTCCTCGAAGAATGGAGTTAATTGATTTAATTGATGACGCCCCTCTCGAAAGCAGCGTTTTAATTGTCACCCAAATCACAGAGAAGGCAGGGCTCTGCCCTGAATCTCAGACTTGCCTTTCATCGCGTCCAGCGGCGAGGCGAAGCCAGGACCACACGCTCCACACTCCTCTGCGTCGAGAAGAACAGAAACAAATGGAAATTAGGCGACAGCGAGTTCTTTTAATCCCCTTTATTTGAAGGAACCACGCTCTGGAGTGGCCACACACGCTCCCCTCCATGGCCATACCCGAAGCAGGATGCCCACGTGCACCCAGAGAAGGTTTGGGGCTCAAAAGGCCGGTGATAAAGTGATATATTCCTGGAGCAGAAAGGCACCGGGCTCAGAGCTGCGTCTCTCTGCCCCAGCGGGGAGAGGAAGGGCCACCCAACACACGCAGGGACAATGCCCAGCTCAAGGGGACACAGAGCTCCCTGCAAGGAGGAGGAGGAGAAGCAGCAAGGGAGAAAGGCAGAATGGCCGGGCTGCTGCCTGGAGGAGCTTTTGCAGGAGCCAGAGGCAGAGGGAGGGCAGAGGGCACTTTGCTGGGCCTTGCTTTGGGGCATTGATGGAAAACTTCTGCACAGAAAGCTATGTTTGCACCCAAAACTATGTTGCTCACTGCTCGAGGCGTTGCCTCCTCCCCAGCCCCAAGCACCATCCTGGGGAGCTCCCATCACCATCCTGGGGAGCCCCCACCACGCTGCTGTGCATCTCCGGGGCACCGTGAGCCCTGTCCGCCTCCTCCTCCTCCAAAGGACTCCAAAACTGCTGAGAAAACTGCTGTGGGTGCAGTTGAAGGAGAGCTTGGCAGGAGAGAACCCCCACCAAGAGGGTCCCTCCTCCCCGCTGAGGGCTGAAGAGATGGGGGGCAACCCCCAGCTAAACTGTAGGACTGGGCTCTGCTGCCTCGGCTTCTCATCTCCTTCTCTTCTTATTCCTTTCCTCACCCTGTCCCTGCTCCACCGGGGACACACTGAGAAGCCCCCCCTCAGCTCGCTTCTCCCTTCTCCTCACACCAGCCCCTGCAACGACCCCCCTCATCACCAGAGAAAACGCCACCTTCATCCCCACGTTCCTTTTCACTTGGGGCTTTCCGGGTGTCGGAGGAACAAAGCCACGAGCCCCGGCTCCGGGAGGGTTCAGGAGGACACCGGCACCGAGCCCAAGGGCCAGAAGGCACTGAGCCACCCACAGCCCCGAGGAGCCTCAACTCCGGAGAGCTGAGTCGATGGAGAGGTCTCTTACCCGCGCTGGAGGCTGGGGTGGACCTCGTCTGCTGAGGGAAAGCAGAAGGAGCCGATCTCGCCTGCATTCTGCCTGCCGAGGGAGAGGACGCCGCTCCGCGGGACTTCCAATATATAGGGAGCAGGATGGGGAGAAGGAGGGCTTGCAGAAGGGACGCCGAGGGGAGGATCCCACACGCCTGGGGCCGTGGGAGGCACCGGGGCAGCCTCCAGCCTCCGACAGTGCGTGTGGGGAAACTATTCCAGGGCTTCCCGAACCTCCTCCCCTCCCGGAGGGACGGGGGACGGGGCCCTTCCTGCACCTTGCACCCCTTCTCACGCTGGGGAAACGAGGGCTTTTCCCCACGCAGGGGAAGCAGGCGGCTCCTCTCCTCCCGTTCCCGGCTGGAAGCAGCCTCTCCAGCCTCCCCGAGGGGCCGGGGGGGTGCCCCCCACCAGCGATGGCCGAGAGCCGCCTCGCCGACCACAGGAGCGATTTTCCGAGCTTGCAGATGTTAATCGCAAGTGAAAAACGAAAAGCGAGGGCCGGGGTTTCTTTTAATTGCAGGATGAGTGTTTACTGCGGGATGTTAATTGCCTGGCGGGGAGGGGGCCGGGGGCAGTGTTACTGTTCCCCCCCCCCGCGACAGGTCTGAGTCAGAGGCTGCTCCTGCTGCTGGCGGCGGGGCTGGGCGGCGGGCAGACGGCTCGGGGTGGGTGGCGGGGGTTTGATTTTGTCCCCTCCAGGTGCCCACCCCGGGCAAGGACTCGAGGACTGGAGCAAACTCAGCCCATCGGTGGCTCTCAGCCCATCGCGCCGGACGATGGCCGGCAAAAAACAGATGGTCTGGGCTCAATGGCCTGGACCAAGGGATGGAATGTCCCCTCAGCAGGTTTTGCTGGTGACACCAAACGAGGAGGGGGGTGGGTGGTGACACCCCAGAAGGCTGGGCCACCATTCAGAGAGACCTGGCCAGGCTGAAGAGTTGGGGAGGAGAGGAACCTGATGGAATTTAACAAGGGCAAGTGCAGGGGGCTGCAGCAGGGGAGGAATAACCCCCCAAAACCAGGACAGGTTGGGGGTGACCTGCTGGAGAGCAGCTCTGAGGAGAAAGACCTGG
>JAOTQQ010000016.1:2508189-2527753 GCA_026546715.1 Gallinago undulata | reverse complement strand
CCTCCTGACTGTCTCTCCCAGCCCTGACAGGGAAGCACCTGCTGTGATTTTGATACTGGGCAGGACCAGGTGGTGCAACCTGCTGCCGACTGGCACAACACACTAAAGGAGTCAGGAGAAGACCTTGGTCCACCAGGGACACCACCTCTGCTCTGAACACCCAAGAGAGAAGTCCCCAACTGCAGGACCAGTCTCCAACCTTCCCCCAGAGCTTCAGGGGACATTCTCTCGTGTCCCACCTCACCCTGCCATTTAACCCTGAAGGTGCCCCAGGGGATCTCACTGTTGCTCATTCTCTTGTTTTCTTAAATCCCTCTTTCCTACACTTTCTCCCGGTCTCCACACACTCTTTACAGCCTTCTGCCCCACTCAGAGCACCACGCACTGAGAACTGGCAGAGTTTGGAAAGCCTGTGGTCAGTGCCAGTGTTCCAGCAAAATACGCCAACAGAGGCAGGTTGTCCTAGACCTTCCCAGGCTCCACATCTCCCAGGGGTTTCACTCTGTTCCAGTTCATTCCCTGCTTCAGGAGCAGAAGGAAACCCAAACCAACAGTCCCTTGAAGATGTTGTGAAACAGAGCTTTGCTAGAAAACTGGTAAGTTCATGGTGCAGGCAAACACCGAGCTCACCTTCTGCCAGGGCAGAGGAGGGAGCAGAAGGGCTGGAGGACAGCGAGGTTCCCGGCAGACAAGCTCCCCGCCAGCTGGGGATCCCCAGGGAAGCAGCAAGAAGTCAATGGTGGTGGCAAGACAGAAATGGCTTAGGAGGCAGCAGAGGAGCAGAGTCCACCAAAGGCCCGTGAGACAGAAAGAGAGTGCTCAGAACTCTGTGCAAAGCAAAGATCCACCACCCAGGATCTCCTGATCACTTCACTGAGCCAACACAAACCCAGTGTCACAGAGCTACTGGGCTCACACCAGGTACACGCTCTGCCCTTCAAAAAACATCACTTCAATAAACATTCCCATGCACAGGATACTGGGTTTGCTGGAGGGAACACCAGTACAGCACAACCACACTTTTTCTGTCTCCACAACACCCCTCTGCCTTTCCTCCAGCCCCTTCCCATCCAAACCAGTTCTGCTGCTGGAGCAGGAATGGCAGGGGAGGGGGCAGACAGGTCTGGCCAGCAGCACGGCAGCAGTGGGGTCACCCCTCCCCACTACAGCCCACAGCTACAACCGGACAAACCCCTCCGGAACCCACATTCTCAGGTGGCGATTGCAGACACCGTGTAATGAGCAGTGACTTCAGGTCTCCACCGAAGGCCCTGCCGTGGGCAGCCACAGGGAGATGGACCGGGAGGCACCTCTGTGGCAGCGCCGTTTCCCGACGGATCAGCTCCTTCAGCCGCCTCCTCCCACAGAGGCTCCGTCCGCGCGGCTGGGGAGGGTGGACGGGCAGGACCTGCTGCTTCTCCTCGTCCTGCCTCTGCCTCCAGCCAGGCTTTAGCAGCGCTCCTCAAAAGCCCCAACAAGCGTGGCACATCAGACTCCACGCTGAGAACACATGGAATGAATGGAGGCCCTTCCTCCGCTGATGGAGATGGAAATGCCAACCGGGAACATGTGCACTGAGCAGTTTCCCTGAACGTTTCAGGTCCCACTCCAGGGACTCATTTACCATTCTCTGGAGGTAACAAGGAACTTCCCTACACTCTCAGACCCCTAAGTGGGGGTCAGTCTGCACCAGAGTAGAGAGCTCAAGGGAACAGACCAGAAATAGGTGCTTTTTAAAGGTAGCTTTCATCACAACTGCTCTGGCTTCACTTAAGCAGAAATCCTTCTCAATTCTAAAACTTTCCCAGCTAATAACTGGGATAGAATATATCTCACTCCTGCACTTGCTGAAAATACTACAAATAGACTCTCTTTCTGGTATAAACACATCTGCTTGTCTTGGAGATGACCTGGGAAATGAACCTGCAACCTCAAATTAACCATGAATGAGTGAAAACTAAGAAATAGTTCCTATGAAGGACTAGGGAAGCGGCACTATGCCCTCCTGTGGTCATCTGGAAGATCATCCACTGTCGTTAGCAGGGCATACACAGGGATGTCTTATGTTAAAAATACAAAATTGAACTCTCCAAGCCTGATTCCAAATATTTTAGGCAAGATGGGAAGCAGCGATGTACAGAAGTCTTGATTCTAAAGCAAGAGCTGTCAGCTGGATGGGGATTTTGCCGTGGAAGCACAGTAAAAGCCAGAAAGAAGCCCTCTCAGAAGGCTCCGGAGGGAATTCCCATTAACAAGCTGCTGCTGGGATTCCAGCGCTGGAACCGGCAGTGCTGAAGCTCGGCAGGACACGGCAAAGGAAAAGCAACACCTCGAGGGAGGCAGAAGAGTCAGAGCCAAGAACCAGCCTGGGGAAGGGGCACAAGGAACCGGCGAGAGGAGAAAGGGTGAACCTGTGAGCGCTCCTCTGCTCCAGAAGTCACAAGACAGCCAAGAGACACCCGTAAGACACCCATAGGACACCCACTGCCAGCGTCACCCGGCTCAGCACAGTCTGCAAAGAAGGTTTTTGTGGAAAGAAAATGGAAGAGAATCTTTACTTGCACTAGTGGGAACAAAGGTGGTTTCAGTGAAAATAAATTCCTCGCCAAAGGATTTTTAGACCAGTGACACTGTTAACTTTCTGAAATGATCTTGCGTTTCATGTTCTTTGGAACTGAAAGAACCATGACAGAACTATGTTCTTTCTTACACTTGAGACAGTGAAATGCTGAAAAGAAGAAAAAGAAGTGAAGTTCCACCTGACTTGAAGAACTATTTTATTGTTGATTTTTTTTAATAACATCGGTGCACAAATGTTAAAATATAACCCAGCTCTGGAAACACGTGGCTTCAGATCAGATATGCATGATTTTTATGTCTGCTGTAAAGCACGGAGTGCTTTATGAGGAAATCAAGGTCTGCAGGGACAGGACACACTTGCCCCAGGGCAAGCCCAGGGAATGCATCGCTCTTATAAAGTTATTTAGGAACAGCTTCTCCCCACAGAACAGTGGCAGGGCCAACTGGCACCAAACAAGGCAAACAGTCCTGAAAAGACTGGTGACCTTGGCCTTGACACCTGCAGTCACTAGTGATTACACGGCCCTTGTGAGAGAGGGAGGAGTAGAGCAAAGGAGATATCTATCGAGTTTCAGAGAGATAGCTTGGCTGCCTCAGAATGAGCAGAAAGCAGAGCCCTGGTGGCTCACCCTAAAGAAATTCTACATTTTGGTGCCAGATGAAGCTCCAGCTGAACCGATTCACCCACATGAAAGAGCAGTGGAGGGCAGGGAGGAGAGAGAGGGGGAAAACCAAGAAACCAGCTGCATATAACGATTACATCCAGATATCAGAGGTACAGTCTCCGCCAGGGTAACGGATCTCATGAGCTAGGACAGGCCCATCGGGTTCCTTCCCAAAATCCACTAGGAAGTTTTTATTCACTTTCAATCCACCTCTTTCAGTATCCACATCAATCTGCAGCATAACAGAGCCTTCCCTGAAAAAGGGACAAGAAAACAGATATTGGGAAAAGGATTCTTATTTGTCACTCCTCTCCTCTGCATTTGGGCAGGATTTGTCGTCGTTTAATATAAAATGGGAAGAGCCCCAGATTGAAATTGGGGCCTAGCAGGTCTCAAAAGTGAATTCCATCACCTCAGTGAAACCTGCAACCTCAATTTAGCAAAGGAGGGAAAATTAGCAGCTGTTGTAACTGAGAAAGGACTAGGCAAGCTGCGCTGTGCCCTCCTGTGGCCATCTGGGAGATCATCTTCCTTCCATCCCGAACTCCACAACATCCCACTCATGCACTCATGGGCAGTTTGGGGGTACTATGGATTCTACATCACATTCACCACTTTCTGCCCCTTCTCTACTTCCAAAGAGACCACGATTTCAACAAACAGCAGGCTGTGTGTGCCTGCTGAGAGGGGTGTGCTCTGGGGGAACATCGAGGCTGGGGGGCTGGCTTGGGTCTCTCTGCGTGGGAACTCTGCTCCCTGCACCAGCCAGAACGTGCCTACCACTAGTTAAGAGAGAAAACCTGAACACGAGCTCAGACAGTTTGTTTACCAAAGTTTTCTTACTTGACAAGCTCTGGGTAGAACTGCTTGTCCCATCCGCTGTAGAGAGAGCTGGTGACGTACAGTCTCTTCCCATCCAAGCTGAGCTGGATCATCTGAGGTCCGCCCTGCACCCTCTTCCCCTGAAGTTAGAGAACAAGGTGCTCAAGACCAGCTGCCGTGGAGGTTGAGCAAAAGAAATGCAACAGCCAGGAGAAACAGTTCCACTACTCAGAGGGACCATCCAGCGCTCTCAGATCCTTGACAGGAGAGCACCAAACCCCCCGTGCACGTTGGCACAACTTACTTTGATCACAAATGGCTCCGGCTGACACTGCAACTCCTTGTCTTCCACTACGGTCACAGGCCCACCGTTACTGATGCTGCCCCCCAGAAACACCTGCAACCAAGGGGACGCGTGAGAGCAGGCGCTGGCCATCAAAGGGACACGAAAGCAATATCACGACATTTCTCAAGCAAAAGTAAATTGTAATTTTCTCCTCTTAAAAAAGAGGGAAATAAGACGCCTGGGTACGTGACAGCATTTCTGACGCTGCCCCACCTGCCCCACCAGCTTGGGCTGGCGCGTGTTGGAGATGTCGTACTGGCGGATGTCCCCGTGCAGCCAGTTGCTGAAGTACAGGAACCGGTCATCCAGCGAGATGAGGATGTCGGTGATAAGACCTTCAAGAAAATATTCAGCAGCAAAGTCAGGAAACGGACAGGACCAGCAACAAAAAAGACCACAAGCCCATTGCCTTTCAAAATTCTAGTTGTAGTAGCCTCAGAAAAGTTAAGATATGGGTTGGACAATCAATCATCCTTGGAAAGGCAGTGCCTACTCAAAGGAGGTTCGGGCTCTCCCAGCACTCCCAGGACCATTCCTGAATACCATGAGCTCAGGCTCAAAGACCCAAACTCCACGCATTTTTCTAGAGAAACTGAGCTCAGGCGCTGAGCAGCGTGGGAGCAGCGGTCTGACAACCTCCTACTTGGTGGCTCATAAGCAAGGCTAATTTGGTTACAGCAGAAGTGTTACACACAGAACCCAGACAGAAATTTAGTATTTTACAAGGGAAGTGGCTGGCATTCACGGATAGGATTTTGCTAAAAGCTACACTGTACCAAGGAACCGAAGAGGACAAGGCCCCATTTCTTTTCCAACCAAGCTCACACTGACCAGGCATGTCAGGGAGGAGCCATCCTTGCACCTTCTTGCTGGGCACTTCAATCACCTTCTCTGCAGCCCAGTCTCCTTTCTGCAGAAGGCACGGGAGAGAACACAGCATTACCACTGCTCGGTGCGAGCTGAGAGAGCTCAGCTCTGTGAGACAGAGGGAGGAGCAGCAAATAGCGCTATTTATTTAACAGCTCCTGTGCAGGGGTGATATGGACACTGCGAGTAAGTGTTAGCGAGGGGTGAGGATTGTTACCACGCTGCCAGGGAGGATGTTAATGATTACACTGTGAGACAACATCTCAAACAGATTGTTGTAGCAGCAGCAGAACTAAAGACTGCTGCTCTCCTACAGCTTGGTGTCCTCTCTGTGGCTCGCCCTCTAAACAGCAATAGTCCTACTCCTCTGTCCATGACCCCATCATCTTCCCTCCCTCCCTCCCTTCAGGTCTTCCCTGGGCTTCCCAACACCAGCTGAGCAGCAGGAGAACACTCTGATACCACTGACAAGTTCCACACCTTCTGATTAGCTGCCCAATCGATACCCGTTTGGCAGAGAGCAGGCCATGGATGCTGCAGCATGTTCAAGTGGTCACTAATGTTCCCATCATTGGCAAGACCTTCCCCTCTTCAAGACTTTCACAATTCATTAACAGCGATTAAACTGATCAACAATCTGAATGTGACTATTTCCTAAGTGATGGATGGATTTCTGAAACACCTTGGCTTGAGCTTCCTGTTTGCCACGGCTTTCGTTGCTCACCTCTGTCTTGTAGAAGCGATGCACAGCGCCGCTGAGGGCACACCCCACAAACCCTTCTGCAGCGTCGGGATCGTGGAGGAATCTGATTTCCAAAGGAATGGAGCCCTGCCCTAAGTCAATTGCCTGAAGGTAGGTGTGGCTGCTCCAGTCCCACACGTTGATGCGGCGGCCGTAGTGCCCTAACGGATCAGGTCAGACAAGAACAGGCACAGAAGGCATTATTGTAATGAAGAATCACTTTCACTTCTGAGAGTTTGAACAAACGCTCCCTCACCTCTCGCCACATCGGCTGGGTTAAACCCGTTTGCCAAGACTTTGGGGGCTCCCCACTCGGTGCTCATCAGGACATTGTGTCGTGGCTGATACCAGAAGTCATAGCCCAGGGGCGGTACCTTCTCCCCATTCTCCCAGTTTCCTTTCACTTCGAAGGTCTCTCCATCCAGCAAAATGAAGCCACCTGATATAAACACAGAAAAAAATGTCTGAAGACATTCACACAGATTCACAGCTTTAAATAAGATAAATAATACATTCATCTTTAAATGTGTTGTTTTCTAAACGCTCTGTAAAATGCAACCTCGTGCTTAAGGAAAATTTTGCGATTCCATTAGTATCGCTTTTGTGGATTAAAGCAAATGAAAGCTGGATTTTTAAAGAACTTTATCACATCGTAATGAATGAAATATTTACTCTGTAGTAAATATAAACAACTGCTGGAAGGGTGACGTGCACAAAGAACTGAAAGCTCCTAACAACGCTTCCAGCCTGTATTGCACCACAAACACTTTCCTAGAGTAACATGGGGGACAAATACCTTTTCCATTGCCAGAAGGGTCTCCCAAGCAGCTGATTAAGATTTCACCAGTGCCCAGACAGTGCGAGGTGTGAGGATTCGCCACGTTACCCTTCCAGAACAACTCCACTGGCTCCACAACCTGAAACAAGTACACACATAGTCACAGTCACCTCTGAGAGCACCACACAATCCCAGTCCCATCCCTATGAGGGAAGAATACATTTACCCGTATTTCAGTGCAAGATTTTTGTGTGTAGTTTATCAATAAGTTGTATGAGCTTCAAAGCTCCCACAAGTTCCTAATACCTGACAAAAGCTTCCATAAGTGTTCCAACTCTCCTATTGTAATTTGAAGTTGGAATCCATAAAATCACTTGTCTCTTGGTCAAAATGTAAGAAATAAAACCCCAACTCGACATGACATACCTTGTGGATTCTGGGAGCTCGCGGGTCTGTGCCCACATCCACCACATAAATGCGAGAAGAGATCAGACTTGGTAGAATCAGACGATTCCTCCTCTTTGTGGCATCCCCAAAGCAGCTGCTGCAGGCGTTCCACCCCGAGTGATGGAGCTCGTCCTTCAGATTCGGCATGGGCAGGCGGTGGATCACCTGCAAAGCCAGAGACGGAGTTAAGATTCAGGCTGGTATAGTTTTTCCCCCAGGCAAAGAAGCGGGTCTTTATGTCAAAGCATAAATTAATAAAGAGCAGAAGGAAACTGCTATTTGTTATTCAGGAAGCAGATTCAGCCTGAGATCTGCAGAGCTGAAGCTGTAAAGTGGGAGAAGGAAGTTGGACATGGTGATTCCATAGCATTTGTTAAATGCTGTACACTAGTAAATTAACCCAAATCTTTAAGAGCCGCTATCTAATTAAGGAGACATGGAATAACGATAGAGGAAAGACCAACAGAAAAGCATCACTTGTCCATGCGCTGCAAGTCTCTGCTTTACAGGATTTACCCAATTGCAACTGGGGCTGGCTGCAGCAAACTGACATGTTAATTGTACTCTCACTTCTGATTACCCTTCCTCTGCGTAACCAGGGGAAGTTGAAAGATTAGAGCAAAGTTTGTCAAAGTTTTAGGAGATTTGTTTCCTCCACTCCTCCACAATAAAACCCTGAGCAGTAGCTATTTAAAAAGAAGAACGAATTATGAAAATCTTTGATGTCAAACCAGATTCCCTGCTCCAGTCCAAAGTACCTCAGCAATGCGAGTCACATAAGCACTGCACGTTTCAACACAGTTTAGTGAACACAACCTGCAGTGACAAACTGAGCTAAGGACAGACTTACCGACAGTTTGGGGCTGGTCCATTGGCAGTAACTACCTACAGCTCTCCAGTTATAATGTAAATGGGTTAGATTTATAACGCCTAATATGCAGAACTTCTTGCGGTATCAGACCTTCTCTGTTATAAACTCTGTCTGTACCACTGACATACCCTGAGGAAATATCAGCTTCTAGAGCTTAATTCTCTTGCTCAGTGTAAATCTGCACTAGTGTTACAAAAAGAACAATCAAAATACTAAGCACAAAAACGCTCTGAAAGCATCTGGAGACTAACAAGATAAAAGTTAGCTTTGAGTAGCCTCATATGAAAAGCAGCAGAGGATTCGATTGGTTCTCAACACAAATATCTCCCTGAAAATGATTATGAGGAAAGAAAGATGAAGTCAAAGCCAGAGCAGGGAAGGAAGGGTCACAACCCAGATGAGAAGTAAGGCTCGAAATGGTGAATGTGAACCCAAATAATATACACCAGCCTTGAAAATGATACCTGACAATAGTGAGGAGATTTGGGGTTGACGTCCACAGTGGCCAGGTAGTCGGGCTTCTCTATCCCCGTGTTCCTGTAGATGCAGGGCAGGTACACAATCTCCTCCCGGGGACCTTTTGGGCACAAGTCTTGTTTAATGCATCAATAGAAACCCTTTCTACAAAAAGCTGTGGTTTACTTGAAGATAATCTTCTCTGGATTTAATCTCTCCATCTGTAAATTGTGATTCTTCCTAGGAAGCTGGACTGCAACATTTCCATTTTATGGAGAAACCCTGGTAGTGTACAGTTTGAGCAGCCAGAAATGGCCAGGAGCAAGCGCTCACTCAGCTGTGGGGCCTTTCTGCTCCCTCGCCCTCCTCGTGGAAGGGGCTCTGGGGATGCAATTATTTCCCTGCAAAAGGTCGGTGCTGGAGACCACCCTCCCGCCTGCCAGGCCGTGCCAAGGCTCTGCTCTCCCCAGCGACACAGCGTGACTCCCTGCTGCCAGCGCCCAGGTCTCGGTCTGCCTGTGCCAACAGCCTACCTATTACAATCTATCAAATTGAGGCTGTTCAAGTATATCAAATCAAAGGACTCAAAGTGAAGTTCTGACATTATTAAAAGCTACAGTAAAACACCTCAAAGGTGTCAGCGAGGTTCAGGACTCAGCCAGAAGACCAGAACATGACTTCTGTAGAGCCAGGAGTGGATGAGAAGCTTGTGTTAAACTATGTCACCCTGGATATCCCACAGCTCCTTTACCGATGGCCAGGATTTAAGGAAAGATGTAACGAAACTTGCCTTTCATGGCATCCAGAGGAGTTGCGTATCCTGGGCCACATGCTCCGCATTTTGCTAATTGGAGAAAAAAAAAGAAGTTGTTGTAATGTCCAAATTATTTCAAAGCCTATCTCCCTTTGCATTCAGAGATTGACAAATCTTATATTCATTTTTTATGTTGCTAGACTCCTCTAAGTCTCACTGGCTCCAGTCAGCGCTGAAGGTACTTGAGGTTCTGAAAATCTACAGAATATGTCACCTCTTGCTCGTAAATAATGGGAAATTTGGGCCTTCACTTCAAGGAGTTCAGCCACACAATTTTAAAGCACATTCATATATGACAAGGGTCTGGGATTTAAGAAAATTGTGTTAAATGTTTTAGAGAGAGCTGCTGAATCCCTGCCAGATGAGTAAGGAGACAGATTGCCCAATGTGAACAACCCATTTTATTACTACTGGAAAACCTCCAGTCTTGCTCTGCACATAAATGGTTATTTTTAAGAACTTACAGCTTGGACAAGAGGTGACACTGCAGGTGACCGGAAAGGACAAGAGGAAGGGGAATTAAGAACCATTCCACCTTCTCTCCATTACAGACTCAGGCCCCTACCTCTGCTCCCACTCTTCCAGCCGCCACAAACCCTCGTTCTCCCCCCCCAGCTCCGCAACTACATCAGGAATCAGACAACTTAGTGGGGATCCCGTACTTTTAGAAAGCTAAAGGGAATCTGAGTGTCCCCTGGAAAAGGGAAGCCCACCAAAGCAGAGGGACCATCTCTGGTCCAAGGCTGGGCTTTGCATCAGGAGGAACGTTCTGTTGTGGTGGCAGAAGGTCAAACCCAACCGATGTGTCCGGGTGTCTCAACGCACAAGTCCTCAAAATTGTATTAAAAGAGCCTCGTACACAGCAATTTCTACTCCCGCAGTCAACAGAACCTACACGCTCAGGACTGCATCGCTAAATCGTTGGCTAGAATTAAGACAATATTACCCTGAAATATTGCTTTAAGGGGCAGTTACAACACGTCACAAGTTTATGGGCTTAACTGATGCAGATAAATCTCCACTTTTCTAGAGTCAGGGAGTTGCTCAACCCAGGCCATGACGCAGAAGCTTCTGCTCTGTTCCTAAATGGAACCAGTATGGAACCAGCTGTTTAAAACACAAAGATACGGAATACAGAAGTGCTGTGCAGCAGAATGGCAGCGTATTTTTTCAATATGGCATGAAGCAAAAACAAAGAATAGTTGCCTTGCTCTGTACCTCAAGTATCTGTAAGAAAAATAAGAAAACCAGCTCATTATTTGCCATTCTCAGATATTTAATAGCAACACGTATAGAGTTTATAGCAACGCATTTCTTTCACAATGCCCCAGATCTAAGATTTCAAATCCAGAGGCAGTGACAGCTCTGGTGCCCAGTTCATTATAAGCCTTTCTTTGAAGGCAAAACGCTCCCAGCAATTCCTTCTCTGCTGGCGGAGGCTCAGAACTTAAAAACTGGATCTTCTCAGAAAGAGTAATTTAGTACTTTAGGTTTAATTTCACATTCTTTGTGAAATATTTTTATCTGGAAACACAAACTATGTGTTGTTTTGATGGCGCAAAGTTTTCTTTGTTCCATTTATGTCTAAGCCATAATTTAAACTTTATTCCAATTTTCTCAATCACCTAAATTAGCAGGAGCTCAGTACGCACTAGACCACAGCGCAATTAGCATTGCAAATGCCGTTTTCTGCAGATTACTTTGAGAAAAAGAGTATTTATGCCAAATTGTTTTCCAGAGAAAACATACAACAGGGTGATGAGCGTTTTCTCTTCCTTCTTCTCCCACAGATTTTCCCTCCTTTTCCTCCGATCTCGTTCACGAAATCCTTTATTCCGAGCCATTGTATCTCAGTGCCCGAAGGTACCGGCAGACGGCACAAGCCTTGCCCTGGGACATGATGCCAACCTCACTTGTGAATACAAAATAAGGTTTTTGTCGTGAAACCACGATGTGTACCATCTTGTAGCAACAAGTTAACAATAATATTTACATTGCTACCTTAATAATCCACGGCTAAACACATTAATATGACTCGTTACATCCCAGATCCCCACTGCCAGGGTTTTTTTTTGCCTATAAAGGTGTAAGATACACTGCAAATTCTCTAATGGGTAGGTTCTCATCCACAAAGTCCACCTTCCTTGCCTTTCTAAATCAAAGAACGTTTCTCTGCCGCCACTGGCTCACGTGTGAATTTAACAGGAAGAACATCTGGATTTTGCTTTAACTGCTTCATTGTACAATTTTCTCTTTTTTTTCACAAATGAAGTTACAATAAGCCCAATTCCTCCTTACTCCTATGCAGTTATTTATATATATACACCAAGAGCTGATAAAAATATCACTCTTCCTTTTGCTATCATTGTCTACAGCAATTCTTTCTCAGGGAGAGCAAAGGGAACTGAGGAATCCAGTCTAGCTTCCTTTTGCTCCCTATTTTTTCATGTCCTTCCACCTGTTCTGTTCCTCTTTTTGGACAACGGGAGGGACAGTAAACCCAAGGCAACTGTCCATTCCTTTGTGAGCCACCAACCGTGACCCACAGGCCACTGTGGAGAACTCCATGCAAGTCAACAACAAGGTTTGGGGCTATTTTGCTGCGCTAACAACAGCTGAGAAGACACAGGCCACGATTTCCCATATAAAGCTTAACGAGGGACTCCCTGCAGCTTTCCATCCACTCAGGAAGTTTTGGACAATAAGGGGGCAGTTCCCACTGGCATGGATGTTAAAAGAGCTTCTCTGATGGTGGCCGAGACACCCCACTCTTTTGGGTGGCAGTGAAGAATAACACTTTCCGTTTCTCTCATTTTTTTGGGGCACCGAGTTGTCCCACGGAGCCAAGTAAATTCCCCAGTTCACAGACTGGGGACTGGAGCTGTCAAAGAGCCCAGACACCTCGGGGTTCATCCGCCCCCGTCCCGGGGGGAGCCAAGCCCCCGTGGTGCCCTGAGTCTCTCTGCCAGCCTGGTGACACAGACCTCTCGCCGCCGTCTCGAGGGCTGGGAAGGCTTCAGAAACGCCGAGCTCCTCAGGGCAAAGAAATATTGGGAAATACAGATCCTCCCAAAGGGCAAGGAAATACCACTAAGCAAGATTTAAGAGACTGTTTTATGAACAACTTCTGAAAGAAGCTGCTTGGTTGGTTTTTTTTTGACATAAAAGGCCAATCCATTTATATTTACCTAATCAGTGTGTTAAAACTTCTGAAGCGATATGGAAAGCCGCTGAGGAAGCCGCAGCACGAGCAAACCCGACTCGGCTGAACCCGGAGCCGGCAGTAGGCTGGATAATGAGCTTTACAGATTTACAACAAGGGGTAATAGCACTGTAAAAAAATACCCAACCTGATAAAGCGCCATTTCACAGTAAATTCAGTAACTATTCACACACAGAGGTGCCCTTTGATGGTTTGGGTTTAACAGCATGAAACAAAGGAAAGAAGGAAAGGCTTTGTCTCTTTCTATGCACTATTTTACAGCACTATTCTGTGCACTACAGCACCATTCTATGCACTATTTTACAGCACCATTCTATGCACTATTTCTTCAGCTCATGCAAGACAACCTGGGGAGGTGCCTCAGACTCTTCACTCTGTAGAGGGAGCTTAGGAGAAACGCGGCAATAAATCTGGCACCTCTGTTGAGAGCTTAAAGTTAGGTGGAATAAATCTGGGCCAAACGGGGCTTTCTGCAGAGCCCGAGTGAAGAGAAAGCCCCCGGGAGTCACGGTGTGCGCCTGGGTTACACACTGACATTAAAAATGAAGGTGGGCAAGTCCTGTTTCTGGTAGGATCGTGCTGAACTCCTGCACTGACCACACCACGGGGAACGGGAAACGGGAGCATCAGCTGGGCTACAGACACCACCAGACAAGGCAGCACCTCCGCTCCGGAACACAACTCCTTTCCCAAGTCACACATTGTGCAAGAGGATTTTAATGATGTGTTACATTTTTGAAGAGCAGTCCAAGACTCTCTGCGTGGCGCTGCCAAGAGCGCCCTTTTCCAGACCCCGTGGCCAATCATTTACCATCACGCTGCTTGAAGTTTAAGGTGCAGTATTTAATTCACTCTTTATGCTCTGCCTTGGCGACTCCTCACAGACAAAACTCTCATTATCCCGGGCTACAAACTGAAACTTACAGCCTGTCAGGAAGCAAAGCCAAACAAATATAGTTTACTTTGTACTTAGAAAAGCACAAAGAGATAAAGGTTTACAGGTTTACCCCAGGCAGATAAACCAGACTCACTTTTGCTGAGTCAGAATTGGTATTTTTCTCTAATAAGGGCTTTTTTTTTTTTTTACTAAGGTCTACAACTTAACCCAGTTTGTGAAATCAGTGTAACAATATCCGTCTTGCAAATTACACAATAATACATTAACATGCAAAAATCCTTCTTTCCATTCTAGTCCCCCCCCCTCCATTTCCTGTCCATGTGTCCAAAAATGAAAGCCCATGAATATTAGATGGTCTGTCACAAAAATACAAGCCAAAAGTTAAATTCTTTTCCCCAGTTTCATGACAATCTCCCTCAGCGCCGTTCACAATGAACCAGAGCAGCGAGTCCAAACGCTTCTTCCAGTTCCTAAACGCCGAGGTTCCAAGAGACCTTTAATGGGAGCATAAAAGGCATTTACTGACAGCGTTAAAGCTGCTGATTTAAAACCACAGGAGGGGTCCAGAAGCTTCAAAAAGTAAACCTTTCAACAGCCGGAGGAAATGCTGAACTTCAGCCCCGTCTCTCCTCACCAGTCCCCCATTAACAAACCCGACGGCCCCCGCTTACACCCCCCCGGCGCAGAACGGTAGCCAAGGGCAGCGTATCCCGGCCGGATCCCGGGGCTGGATCTCTTACCCATGTTGGATCCGACGCTCGGAGCTGCCGGCTGTGAGCAAGGGGAAGTTCAACTGCCGGGGCTGGATTTTGGCGAAGCAAAAGCTGCTGGTGGAGAGCGATATCTCCAGGAGCGAAGGGGTGGGCAGGGCTGGGGAGAGGCGCTGCCAAGGGGAGGATCCGGATCCAGCGCCAGAGGACGGGGACAGAAATTCCGCCTCTGCGTCCCGGGGGAGCGGAGGAGATTTCGGGGCGCTGCTTGAGCCCCATCCTCTGCCACCGCTGCGCTCCCCACCTGCTCCTCTTCATCCTCCACATGCCTTTACCTGGGTATTTTGTACCCAAGTAACCTCCCTCCCGTGGACACAGCACACGTGCTTTCCGCCAGCAAAGGTGGAAACAGTTCTGCTTTAAAACTCTAGATTTTGGGCAATGCTTCAAGTTCTCCAGGAGCAGGGGCTCGCCAGAGCGCTGCTGGCTCTCCGTTGTGTCTGCTTTGGCAGGAGCAATGGGTTTAACCTCTCATGGCCCTTCAGCCCCTTAAACAAGGCAGCCACGGACAGACCACTTGCCTGCAGAAAACATCACGGAATTAACTCTTAAAGAAGATTCTGTCAAGACTGAGAGCTGCCCCAGAGTGTTGGAAAACCAGATTTCCCTCTTTATGCCACCTGGGATGCTGCTAAACTGTCCCAAATAAGAATGAGTCTATTATTTCCTGTTATTTTTCAAAGGACCACCCAATTACTGGCCTAATCTGTTGTTTAAACACCTCATCCTCAACTTTGGAGTCAATGAAAACACCAGAATTTCTTTTAAAGAAAAACAATTCAAACAATAGCAAAGCAGGAGTATGAAGTGTTATGGATTATGGGATTACGAAAGAGAAGGGATTACGAAAAAATGGAGACATTTGGAAGTGGGGGGGTGCTTCTCCTGAAATAATACCATTGCTATCAGAATTAGCCTGGAAGCCAGAAGTGCCTACTGCATTTTAGACAAAGTTTTCAGAATTCCTTTCTCAGTTTATTTATCTGGATATTTGTTCCCAGCCTTTAGTGGGATGAGAGGCAGGCTGGAAAGCACGAGTGGGAATTTGTCTGAAAGCAGCACGGAAGGAGATCTCCAGGCATTAAGTGATGTCACACGATCATCTGCACCACAAGGGCCAACAGCCTTCTCCCAGTTTCACCAATAGCCCCACACCACGTTATTGTTCTTTCCTCGTGACATGAAATACTCCATCTACGCAGCAATTCCACTGGCAACCAGGGTTAGATCTCCACACACCTAATAATAAATGATGCTGTTGATGACTTTCAAATTTTATCTCAAGTCTTACAAGGGAGATTTCTGCTAAATCCTGCAGTCCCTCTATCTCCGAAGGAATCAGTTTCTCTTTTAAGAGGCAATACACTAAGCCTCATCTTTACAGAGAGCTCACAGCTTGAAGCTGAAACAAGTACAAGATCCCTCACATTTATTATTTTTAATAATTTCATAATGCTTAAAGAAGTTGTGTAATCTTGGAGAGCCCCATCTTTTTACTTCGAGGTTGACAATAATGAGATGACAACAACCAGATGTTTAGAGAAACTGCAAAGGGAAATCTCATCTGGGACTTGACAAGACAAACAAAACCAATGATTAAAACAACAGACATTTTTACAGCCACAACAGCTTCCTGCAGAGAACTATCTTGATCTTGGGCCAAATCCCCCACTCCTGTAGGCTAGAGGCCTCGAACTCTGTTTTTATTAAGACTTCCCTTAGGTGTCTCGTGCAGTGGCAGGTTATTTGCATAAGTAATGAGCCAAAGGGATGCAAAACTTCAATGGGAGCTCCAGGGACAGCCTTTGTTCAGGGGGTGGTTTCTTTCCAAAAGGGAGTATCTTTATCAGTAACGCCAAGCGCCAAGCGTGTGGCTCCAACAGCTCCTCACGGCCCCTGGGGCCTCAGACTGTAAAAGCTCATTTAAGTAAAAAAGTTCCAAAAGACTTAAAGGGTTCCTTAGAGACCAAACAACAACAACAACAAAAATGTACTCCTTACCTCCCTGCAACATATTACAACAGCTCAGCAGGATTTTACCCTGAAAATAGAAATGTAGGGGGATTTTAATGATTTTTAGCAATCTTTTCAAAGACACAAGTGGTGACTGAGGCGTACACATTTGGTAGCCAAGTGGGTTGAAACAGCTTCAGTAACTCCTGGTCCCCTGTTCCTGTCCCTGAACTACCCACTAGGGTGGACAGGGGGAAAGAATTCCAACACAGTTATCACCGAGAAATTTTGGAGAGAATGGAGCAATATATAGCTATAAAATAATGAAAATTCTATGTTACACCTTGTAAATGTAAATTAGTTACAACATATTTGAGAATTAAATTGAGCATGGAACAATTAATAAGCATCCTCAGGCATCACAGTGACCCATTTGTGCAAAGCATTAAGGAAAAACATTTAATGGAGGATTCCTCAAATCCAGGCTTTTGAGGTAAAACAGCACGTTTGATCTCTGCTTCACGAAGAGGTTGGGAAAAGCATTTTAGGAAGAGCTAGAGACATTTATTTCAATGCTTGTTTGAAAAAATAAAAACAAAGTTCAAAACTTCGTATGTCAGTTAAAATATAGAACACGTGGATGTTTTAAACATTCTGATCTAAAGAATGTTCACACTGAATTTATCACAGCCAATATAAACTGAAGTACTAATTCAGTGGATAAATGGAATGAGAGACAGTTCTGTAATCAAAAGGAAACAGGGAAATGTCCTGTACTTAAAGCCACAAATTAATGTAATAAACTGAAAAAAATTCTCCTGTCCCAGCAGCACATGGCAAAAAATGAAGAATAACTCACCAACGGTGTTGTGATTTAAAGCAGCTGCATCCTCCCTGGCATTAATTGCACTTGAACTCGGTGTCTGCAGAACAGGCACTGGATAAAGACAAAACCACCCCAGTGAATTTTTATGGCTTTTTTTTTTTAACTTTGCTTTTTACCTTAAGTCTAAGAAACACTGCATTTGCAAGGAAGGAAGAAATCAAGTTTGGGATTAGCAGATGATAATTCTTTCAGCAGTAAACACAATCATTAGTCATCAGTCAGTAATACAGAACTTCGTTGGCAAATCCTTGCTGCTATCGACATCTGAATTCCATTTACAAACTTAATTTTTCCCATGGCTAGCACTGCCAGCGCGGCTGCCTCTTTTCCCCTTCATTTAAGGAAAAAATCACTTTTTATTTAGAGCTTCTGCTTCTAGATTATCTTTTTTTTTTTTTTGAAAAAGCAAATGAAAATTGCTATTATTATATCAAATAATTAAATAAAGCCTCATCTAAAGCAGAGGCTGTGAAGCGCTATCAGGAACACAAACGCATAAGTAGCGATAATGATGTTTGTTATTATTATCAGCAGCATAACCACAGAAGAGAACGCGGCCCTTTGTATTGCGAACACGTATGATTTATAGGTGACAGACAGGCAGTGAAATGAAAACACTTCCCTCCAGCGCGAGGTGCAGGAGCCTGGTGCATTGTGGAAACCAGGAAGGACGACTGGTAACTCGTGAAGACCATCAGAAGAAAATTAATGCGCTTGTTTAACGAAGCGCACAATAATAAACCGCATTCCAGCAACACATGGGTATCACAGTGAGGGGGTCCGTTTGGGAAGCACGCTACCTAATTCATAAGAGCATTTTAAGATAAATAAATGAAGTAACACTTCAAAGTATGCTGTAGATATGTTAACAGAGTTATAAAATCTGTATTTTTGTTAAATATGTTATCTGTTTTAACTCTTCCATCTTCAGCATTCGGTCTGTAACATACACACTTAAAAGATAGTTTACATATAGTTAGATATAGGCTTAAGTATCTGCTGAAGAAAAGCCCCTCATACTGGGGTGAACAGCTCCTGACGTGGTGCCACGTCTCCCCGGCCCCCAGGAAACCTCCCCAAAACCTGTGGAAACATTTAAGGCACTTTATTCCCCGGGCTTCCCCTCCGAGGGATGGACCCAGGGAGTCTCATGGAAGAGATATAGAACACTATACTAAGGAGCAGCTTTATCCAAAAGGTTTCCAACAATTTTTGAACCTCAGAAGCCTCTTTCATCGCTAAATGTATCTTCTGATGGGACACACAGCTGCCCAAGCGCGTGTGAACTGCGGAAATGTCACTGGTTATCAGACGTGTCACTTTCTATGGCTGCTGGGTTTCAGCCCGGTCACCCCTCAGTTCTCCTCACCTTCCCCGAGAAGACCAACGGCCCCTGGGCACAGGCTTGCCTCTCCACAGCCCTGCCAGCCACGGAGATAACCCTGCTGTTCACACGTGATTACGATGCCCATAACCTAATTATCCCTACATCCGTAAGGGCAGCATGGAACCTGCCCACAGAGCCGCCCCGTGGCTGTCCCCAGGGGACGGTGAAGCCCGGTGGCTCCCACAGGCGGCGGACGCTACCACGGGCGGTAAATCCCTACAGACAGGGGTAAGGCCGCGGCCGAGGCCTGCCACGGGCGGGCGGCTTCGCCTGGAGCCCGCCTTCCCCCCGGGGCCCGGCTCCCTCCCGGGCGGCCCCAGCCCTGAGGGGGCGCGCGCCCCCTCAGCGCCCGCCTGAAGCCATGGCGGACACCAGCCTACAGGCCGCACTAGGCCTCACGCGGCGCCTAGGCCCTCCCTAGCGGTGAGGGGCTACCCACGGGCTCTCCCCGGTGCCGGAGCCCCGCCGCGGCGGGGGGAAAGGAGGGGGACAGCCACCGCCATCCCGCCCGGCGCCGTCTGCGCTCCAGCAGCACCGGGGAATGGCGGGGGGGAAAGAAGCGGCAGCACCCGCCTCCCGGTGACGTCACCGGGCCGCCCGCCAATCATCCCGCAGCTCCACGGCCCAGAAGGAAATGACGTCACCGTATCCCTCCGCCAGCCAGGTCCCCTTTTTGTGTGTGTGTGTGTGTATGTGTGTGTGAGTGTGTGTATGTGTGTGTGTGTGTCTGCGGGCGCCGCGCGTGTATCAGCCCGCCGGGCGCGCTTTTTTTTTCTTTCCCTCGCTTCTGCCAGGAGGGGGGGGAGGGCCGGGGCGGGGGGAGACACAGGCGGCGCCGCCCCCCAGTGGGAGCGCAGGGAGGCGAGGAGAAACAGAGAGAATTCCTCCTCCTCCGCGCCGCGCTCGGGGGGTCCCGGGGGCCGATGCCACCTGCCCCCCCGCGCCGGTCGCCTCGCCCGGGGAGCGGCGGAGGGAGGGCCCTTTAAGAGCGAGCGGCGGCGGGAGAGCGGAGCGGCGGCAGGTGAGGAGGAGCGGGCCCGTTATGTGGAGGGAAGGGGG
>JAOTQQ010000016.1:2478990-2508156 GCA_026546715.1 Gallinago undulata | reverse complement strand
GCTCGAACCGCCCGGGTCTGAGGGAGAAGGGATGGGGTGGGGGGTGATAGGTGCGTGGGGGGGGGGCGGCCGGGCCGGAGCGCGGCGTACACAAAGCGGCGGCGGCGGCGGGAGGAGGGAGGGAGGGAGGGAGGGGAGGACGGGGAGGAGCCGCGGCGGCGGCCCCCGCTGGGCGGCGGAATGCTGCCCGCCCGCCCGGGCGCTGAGGGGAGGCGGAGGGATCCGCGCACACCCCCCTCCGCCGCCGCCGCGGGAGGCGGGGGGGGGGGTGCGTGTGTGTGTGTGTGTGTGTGAGGTGGTGGTGGTGATGAGGCCGCACCGGCGGCTCCCTCCGCCCCGGGAGAGGGAGGGGGGTGGCGGCGGTGGCACACGGTGGCGGGGTCGCCCTCCCCCCCGGGGTTGGGGGGGGTGGGGGGGAGCCTCCCCCTCCTCCTTTTCCCGTGGCTGGCGCTGGGTGGGCGGCCATGTTGGGCACGGGGATTATTTTTCTCTCTCTCTCTTTCTCCGCCGCCACAATCCGCGCAGGGTGGGTTTGGGCCTTGCGTCTGGGCAGAAATGCCCTTTTTCGCCTCCTTTTTTATTGGGGGGGGGAGAGGGAGGTAACGGGGGGTGTGTGTGCGGGGGGAGCCTCAGCCCCAGCCCTTGGGGAGGGTGAGAGCCCCCCCCTCCTTGGCCTGTGCCTTCTCCCCCCTCGCCATCGCTGCGAGGCTGGGGTCGCCGTCCATCCCACCCCGAGCGGGGGGCTCTGTCCCCCTCCCTGCCATACCCTGGGGACAAGAGAGGCCTCGCCAGGCTCCCTGTGGCCCCGCTGAGGAGGTGGAGAGGGGAGACTGGCCTTTTTTATTATTATTATTATTATTTGTTTCCCTCTCCCTGCCTTTCCCCGCTGCCCCATCCCCTTTCCCGGAGGAGAAGCCTTGGATCACTCCCTGCCATTGCTCCCCACCGTACCTGCCGGCCTCTGACAGGGCTTGGGATGGAGAGGTTCCTCTGGAGAAGGGACTGGGATCGCTGAAGGGCCCCGCACAGGACACCCCGAGGCTGGTCCCTCTGGCTGCAGATATTAAAAATGAGGTGTTTGGGGCCGTCGAGGCGTTTGCCCGGCCCTGGCTCTTCCCGGAGTCTGGGGCACCCGGGCGGCTGCCTTTGGGGCCTCCTGGTGCTCAGTGTCTTCCCATGGCAGGGCTGTGGCACGAAACACCTCGAGCTGAGGGGGAGGCCCAGGTCCTGCTGCCCAGCGCCCTCCCGGAGAACACGCGACGAACACACACAGCTTTATTTTTATTAACTTGGCGGCGGCGGCAGCTGTCACCAAGACATTCCAAGTGGGGCAGGAGGGAGCGATCGGAAGTCGGGGCAGAGGAAAGGGGGGGGATCTGTTGGCTTCTTTTAGGAACTAGCTTGCGAGGATAGATGGTTCGTGCCTCTTCCCTGCCCCGGTTCTCTGGGTGTGCTGCCCCGGGCCTTCAGGTTGTTAATTTTTATCCCTGAACGTGAGGCCAAGCCTCCTGCACGCACATCTTCTTCCCGATGGTGGAATTGTGAGCGTGCGTAGGGCTGTCTGCCCAGAGACCTCGCTCTCTGGGGCCGCTTTGAGCTCGGCCTGAGCATGGGGGTTCTGTGAACATTCCCTACAGCTGGTCTCCTGGACGTATAGGGTTTCCGTGTTTGTGTGTGCCCTCCCCACGGCTGCTCCCATCCCATCGGAGAACCTCCAGCTGTCCTCGCCCCACCAGACCCTCACCCACGCTGTGGGGAGCAGGGTGCTCCGCGCTGGCTTCTCACAGAAGAGGGGCTTCTCGTTGCAGGAATGCGGCTACGGACACGCTCTCAGCCCCTCGAAGCTTCAGGGTAGTCCCAAAAAAGTGCCAAAAGTGTGAAGCCGGTCTGTGGAGACCAGTAACCAGAAAGCGGTTTGTTCTCATCACTCCGCAGCTCGAACTTTAGATAACAATCGTTATAATTGAGCGCGTAATATTGTGGTTTAATTAGGAGGCATCACACACTTCAAAGCCTTTAATAAAACGTATAGGGCTTTAAACGATAGCGTTCGTAGGAAGCTTAACCTTCCTTTTGAAATGATCTCAGTACCCGGCGAAGTCGAGTCAACCACATCAGTCAACAGGAAGGGAATTTACCTTGGCCTGAAGGATGGGGCTGTTGGACTCCGTCTCCCTGCTCCTCACACAGGTGCTGCTGGTGGTGAAGAGCCGTGTGAGCGGCGAGGAAAACACCCTCCCGTGGGGCTTTTCATCCCTTAGATTCTATCGGTTTGGGGCCCTGCCCGTGGGTCGTTAAAAGCCACGGAAGAGCATCATTTTTTCAGGGCAGGGATTGCAGCGTCTCAGCAGCAGAAACCTTTATCATGGGATTCGTTTGCGTTTAATGTTGCCTCTTCGGGTTTCTGGGTTCTTGAAAAGTTAAAGATACGTTCCTTGCCATTAAGTGCTCGTTATCAAAAGAAAGTGAAAAGAGTAAGTGACAAGACAGCGATCGTCTTGAGGCCAGGTGTTCGCCCGGGGAGGACATGGTGGGGAGAAGAAGTGGCCGTTTGGAAGGAGAACTTGGGGCAGGAGAAGTTGGTTTATGCTTTAATCTCTGGCCTAAAGCCTGCACTGAATTGTCTCCTCAAGCTTATCTGGAAGTTTCCTAAAGACAGACCTTCAATCTTACATTTGAGATTGTCTCTTGGGGGCTGTCAGGAGGGGAGGAGGTGGTTTTATAGTGAGCGGTGAAGAAAATTCAAGGGTCAATTAATTATTAATAGGCATTTTTGGACAGGATTGGGGTATGGATAGCTTTAGAACCAAGCTACAGTTAAATCTGGGCTGGGATAAACGCTGACAAACTTCTGGCAAGAAGGAGGGAGAAGGTTTCTGTTTGGTGCTCAAGGTGTGATGTGGGATGGAGTTGTGGGTCCGTGGCAGGGACTGGCTCTGCTTGGGGCTGCTGTCGGGGACCTGCAGGAGC
Organism: Gallinago undulata; assembly: GCA_026546715.1. Taxonomy (NCBI): domain Eukaryota; kingdom Metazoa; phylum Chordata; class Aves; order Charadriiformes; family Scolopacidae; genus Gallinago; species Gallinago undulata. The sequence continues at coordinate 2,505,186 of JAOTQQ010000016.1, read as the reverse complement.
CACCTTTGGGCTAAACCGTGGTAGTCATGGACTTTTGGGAGGTGCAAGGCCCATCTTTAAAGTCCATAAACTGTTTCCTCACCGTTTCCTCAGCTTGCGTTCAGTCCTTCACGGCTCCAAGTCACCTGCGGGAGCCGGTTGGGACTTTGTTCTTTACAAAAGGAGAACCAGAGCTGGCACGTGAAAGCTCTGCGCTTCTCCGGGTCTGAGAGAGGATAAAGCCCATTTCTGGTCAGTGGTTTGACTTTTCAGTGAAGTCTCTCTGGATTTCACAGGGTGTTTTCCAGGCGGTGCCAGCTCCCGGTGCGATAAGGGCTGTGTTTATGGCTGGTGCCTGGGGATGGTGTTGGGGAGGCTCCCGCTGGTGCCACTTCCCACCACAGCCAAGGTCACGCCACGGGAGGAGTGGGCAGGGGCTGACCCCGGGGTGTCCCTCCCTTCACGGTGTGTGGGTGAGATTCCCAGGGATCGGAGGGGTCAGGCTCTTCCTTTGGTATCTGAGGATCTGCCTTTGATCCCCATCCCTGAATTCTGGAATCCAGTGCTGCTCGTGACAGGATCCATCCTGGGGGCTCCGGCGTGGTTCTGTATGTATTTGTATATATTTCATTATTAATAAGATTATCTTTTCTTTTTACCGTCAGTATTTCATTATAGCTGGTTTAGGGTTTTTTCAGCCCGTCAGCCTCTCTCCCTTGTTCTCCATTCCCTTTCTGGGAGGAAGGGGCTCACAGAGCATCCCTCCTGGCCAGCCCAACCTAAACCTCGTTAGGGCTAACGCCGGACTGGTTCTCGCTGCTTATTCATTTGGTTTCCCACAGTGTAAATCCACATGAAGATGCGCGTTCTCTTTTGAAAATGGGACTAAAGCTTTAAATGAGGGTTCGAGAAGGCTTGGGGGTTACCTTTTGGGGTTAGAGAGCTGTTATTTCCAATGACTTAACTCGCTGCCCGTGATGGTCACAGCGTCAGTGCCTTGGCACCCGGAGTTCCCTCCTCTTCCCGGGGAGGGAGAGGTGGGACCGGAGGATCCCGGGCCCTTTGCTGCTCTCAGAACTTCCCGTGTTTGGTCCGAGCCGGTGGAATTCCTCCTCCAGCTTCTCCCTCGGCGCAGTACGTGGCTGTGCTGGGACCTCTGGAGGTAACATCACCTTGGAAGGAGGACGGTGTGAGATTGTGGGTGGCAGCCTCTGGCCCTCGGGGATAACGGGCTCCCTCCCTCCTCCCAGCTTTAAACAAAATTCAGCTTTTTCCTTTGCCAAGTCACCTGTATCATGGAGCGCGGATTTCCTTCTGCCCTGCTCCTGTGCCCTTAGGACTGATTGTGTCGCAGATGATTTCACCCAGCCGGCAGAAACGGGGCCACCAGCGGTGCCCTGTCAACTACTGATTTATTTATACTTTTTTGTTTGTTTGTTTTTAATTAAAAGCCTTAGTGCGGGAAGCTTACATGGCTTCATAGAGTAGATAGAGTAACGCATCCCATGATGGGAGTTTTGAAGAAGACCGCGAAGGAGCCGTTAATTTGAAGTCCTTTCTAAAGAGCAGCGTGTGTGTGTGTGTCTGTACGGCACGTGTGTGTCATCGCCCGTTTGCCTTGTGTCACATCCTCTCAAGCTGTGAATGAAGCTGTAAATACAGAACACGTGGCTTTGGGAGAGCCCCCCACACACAGTGGGACCTGCCATCCGCAGGTGCTGGGGGGAACGGGAGATGCCCAGGGACCCCCCCTTCTCTCCAAGTCGGTGAAATTCCCGAGTCCAAACTTGCTGTGTGGTAGCCAAGTCCTTTGTTGGCCGCCGTGTTCAGCTGGAGAAGCTGGGCTGGGGGTCGGGATGTCTGGTGGAGATGGAAAGCACTGGGGGTCTTTGAAAGCAGAGCACGGTGTCCCGTCCCTTCTGCCCACTCAGGCATTTTTCTCCTGAGAAAATAACGCCCGTCCATCGGGATTATATTTGGTGTCTTTCAAACTCTCCGAAAGCAGCTCGTTGGTAAATAAATGCAGTTGCACCTTAGATTCCCAATTCCATTTGAAATTTGCGAAGGAGACTTATTTTTCTCTTTGCAGCGAGGACGGGAGAAAAGAGCAGGATTTCTCCTTTTTCCCGGGCAGGGAAATCTGTCTCCCTGTACGCAAATAAAACAGCTTCATTGTCGGATTTCCCTTGGCCGCGGTGATCAGACCATAATCAGGTGGCCGGGCTTTTAATGCACCAGCCTGATGGCTCTTGGCTTTTTTTTCCCCCCAAACTGCAACAATGAGCTGACAAAAAAATTAAGGGTCTGCTCTGGCTCTGCGAGGCCAATACATATATATATATATATATGTAAGTTATATATATATATGTAAGTAATATATATATATAAAAGTAATATATATGTTGGCTCTTCCCCTGGAGGTCTTCTCCCATTTTCCAGCCAAAGGGAAGAGAAATTACCTTCCTGGCTGAAAGGCTTTATTTCTTGCAGCGTGTCTAGAACACTTAGTAATTTTTTATATATATTTTTTTTTTTTGTAAATTTTTTGGCATCCATGTTTTTCAACCGAGCATCTGCCAACTGCCTGCTGAAAAGCTAAATGCAGAGTATTTATCATTGGGATTAATCATTTTATTGAGCAAAGCCTTCTTACATACGAAAATATTCAAGATCAAAGCTTTGAAAAACAAAGCTGTTACGTTCTAGAAGAGAGGAGACATTTTCTGAGTTGGGTTGATGCGAACAGATGAAATACTCTGCGTAATGCAAGTTGGTGTCAGAGGAAGCTTGTAACTGCAGTCTCCTCAGCGTTTTGTCTTTGCATCTTCTGAATAATTACGAGGTGCTGAATAATATATTATTATATTTTTTTTTTACCACGTGTGCCGAGGCTTCCTCTGTGGTTCCGACCTCCCCGGGCAGATGTATGCGCTGGCTTTAATTAATAGCGTGGGTTATTTATCCCGCCTATTTATAGCCTGCCCGTCGGGGCCCTGCTCCGTGTCCGGCCGGGGAACGTGATTCCCGACAAACGGGGCCGGCGGCGGCACCGGTTCCGCCGGCCAAGAGGAGCTTTGTCCTGCCGGCCTCACCGAGGGGCTCTTCTAGATGTTTCTGTGAAGGAGGAGTATTGGAAATCATAACTCTGTAGTTATTGATCAGCGGCGATGGATACCCGCCCCCCATCCCGGCGCGGTTCCCCGGTGAGACAGTGCCCGGCTCTGGGAAAAAGTTGGTTTTAATGGGCAGAGAAAATGATATTTAAGGCTCTTTGATTCTCACTTTCCCCTGCCAAGCACATCTCCAGCATGAACCTCTGTCTCGGAGCTTCCATTCTTGGAATCTGTTTTCTTACCATTTCTATTCAGCAATTATTTTTATCATCTCTCCATTACTATTTTTTATTTATTTTTTCACCAAAACAGGAGGAAGTTCTGAGTTTCCGCTGAATGATGTGAACAAGGGCTGGGCACCGAGTTTTATTTCTGAGCCACTCGCTGCAGGTGGAATCTGCGGCGAGTCGCTTAATTTCACTGAACTCTGCTTCCCACCTTGGAGATAAGGTTAATAAAATTTTTTACACGCTGCAGGTTTTATGCAAATGAAGGCGACGGGGATGGCTTTGAAGCCTGTGGAGAACGGGAGCCTGTTGGTGCTTAATGGGATACACTTGCTTAATTGTGTAGTGGGATTATTACACTGCTCTTGGAGTATATTTTTTTAAGTATCCTAATGTAATTTTATTTGGCAGGTGTGAGACTTGATTTATTTATTTTTTTGATCGGTTGGCTATTTTTTCGTGTCGATTACAGGATGTTTTAGGAGGCAGAGGCAGGGGAAGGCCGTGGGAGCTGTGCCCGGGGTCAGGCTCTCGCTTTTCCATCCACGGGAACGTGGAGGTTCCCCAGCACGAGGAGGACCAGGGGCTTCTGCTAAATACCTTTCCTGGGATTCTTAAAATGCGTGTTACTGTCCTTCAAAAGCATAACTGGGAAGTGAGAGTTCCCTGTATTAGTGTCACCGAGCCTAAAACGGAGTGTTTCTTGGTAAAACACCGCCGCCAGCGTCGCGGCGTGGGCTCTGTGCAGCCTTTGGAGACAAGTAAAACACAGAAAAACGGGATTCTCAGAGGCTGCCTTCGTCCCGGGAGACAGTGACAGCACGTGTGGCCTCAAAAAAGGGCCAACAATTGGAATTCGGGAAACATGGATAAGTTTTGAGAATTCTTATTTTTGGGGTATTCTCTGGATAAGGTGGTTACTGCAGCATTTGTCTGCTTTTTGCTGCGGGTTCATGGGGGGTGTCAGGGTCCCTTGGAGATCACCCGTTTGTGTTTTACGGCTGGTGTGGGACCACGCAAATCAAAATTAAAGATTGTGTGGGACCACGCAAATCAAAACGAAAGATTTCCTGGGCACAAAGCGGCCGCCCCCTCGCCCCCCAGGCTTGGGTCTCACCCCCGCACACCCCAGCTTCGGGCTGATTTACAGTTTGGGGCAGCTTCAGCGTTTCTTTGCCCAGAATTGTGACGGTGTTGGGATAGGAAGAGCAGACGCAGCTTAATGAGATAAGATTTATAATTTAATTGCTCTGCGGTTACTTAATCCAGTTTATATTTTACAGCCACGTCCCTTCCAGTGAGCTAATAAGCGTTACTCTGTGTTGAAGCCTCCTGGCCATCCCTGTGTTCTGGGGCTGTTGGAAATACAGGGCCGGATTATTTTCTCCCTTGTCCTTTATTAGAAGCTGTTTATTTTGGCCAGTTTCTCTCGGAACATGTCTTACCGGATTTTTATGGCTGTCAAATGGTAGTAGAGAATACAAAACACAATTGTAACAGTCTCTTGCCACCAAAATGTCATCAGGAGCAGCAGAATCCCTTGTAGACGGCGTGGTTCCCCTCCACGTGGATTCCTGGTGGCAGAACTGGCTCTTCTCCGCTGTCACCCAGGTGCAGCTAATGGCAGAAAACCCCGTTACCTTTTTAGTTTGCAGGGGTTCTTTGTGGTTTGGGGGGGCGCAGGTGTGATTGTGGGTGCTGGCCAGGGTTAGCTGAGGACTGTCACACACGTGGGTTTCACTCCTTGAAGCCTGGACACCCCCCCCCCCCGCCGGCTGTGCTGGCACAAATCCAACAGTGCTCAAAACCACCAGCAAAACCCATGGTTCTTCCTTCTTTCAGCCACAGTTACTCATTTATTTAAAGGTATGTGAGTTTTGGGGTGGTGACCCCTGATTTCAAAGTTGGTACGTTGGCTTTCGTAGGCAGGAGAGGGGGAAAACCGCTGCAATTTTAAGTCAGAACCAGGGGGTTTCAGCCCAACTTCACAGATTAGTCTGAAAAGGAACCACAGCCTGTTCACGTGGCCACGGAAATAAGAAAGAACCTGAAAATATGCGACTGACTTTTTTTTTTTTTCCTTCGGAATATTGGGAAACAAAACCATAGTTCATATTTCTGGCATTGCAATTTTTCTTGTAATGAGACTTTTGGTGCCTGATAAATCACGGTTTTCTAATGAAGGTTTCTCTTCTCTTCCCTTGCCAGGATGGCGGACACGGACCTTTTCATGGAATGTGAGGAGGAGGAGCTGGAGCCGTGGCAGAAGATCAGTGATGTGATTGAAGATTCCGTGGTTGAGGATTACAATTCAGTTGATAAAACTGCTACGGGTAATTAACCGTTTCAGCCCAGAATTGTTCCTGGTGCGGGGGTTACGGCGTGAAGGGGGCGGCAGTGGCTGGTTACGTCCCATCCAGTGAGTAGTCTTGTTGTAGTTGGAAAATCTGCGAATGAGTAATGTAAGAAATCTCAGTTTCTGTAGCTGTGACAGAGGTTTTGGTGCTGGGCAGAGCGGGGGGTGCTCTGTGGGGGGGTGTCCCCACAATACCTGGGGCAGGAAACGGCTTTTTCCTCTGTGCAAGAGAAGTGAGATTGGTGCAGGTGCTGGAGAGGGTGGGCTGGCTGAAAATGAGAAGGAAACTTTGGCCGAGTTATTCATGTTCTACAGCCAAAGCAGTGGTTTCTTAAAAGCAGAGAATTGATAAATTACATAGAAGATGGTGTTTTTTCCTTCACAAAGTGCTTTAGTGTGTGTCAGGGTCGGTGGTGACTGACTTGGGATCCTTCTGGGAGCTCTGAAATGAGTGAGGGGGTCAGGTATTCCATTGGGGAATTGTATTTCCTGTGGCATAACTTAGGAGATGAAAACTCACTTATCATTACTTATTTAACCCCTGATTTGATAGGATCAATTTCAGTTGGGTTTTTTGGTTTGGGTTTTTTTTTTGCCTGTCCTCCACAAATGGCAAAGCGCGGATCTTTGTTCAGAGTTTGCATTGAGTGTGCAGGTGAGAGTAGGTTGTTACCCACTAGTTGTCCAAATTGAGGAATTTGGACTCAGAAAAAGCAGTAATTGTCAGATGGGAGGCTTTGTGTTCTTCAGCCCATTCGGTTTGTAACGGAACCCCGAGGAAAGACAGGAGGATGGGGCTTCCTGGTTGCTGATGTGTTGGTGTCAGTGGGGTCATTGAGCACGTATCCAAAAGATTAAACCTTGATGATGAGCATTTCACAATTGGGGAGTAAATGAAACGTGACTACAGTAAGAACCTTTCATTCCCTATCCCTTTGGTTCCTGCCGAACCCTTGAGTCCGGTGGAAGAAGGAACCTTCCACATGGTGTGTGTGGGTGAAGCCGACGGGTGCGTGCCATGAGTGAGGCTTTTGTTCAGCCCTTTCAGTCACTTTTTTTTGGTCAAGATCGGGCAAAACATCAGTGTAATATCTGAAATAGGGATGGGGCTGTGGCTTGTGGGCTGGGGATAAGGAATGATGGTGGTTCTGGCCACAAATGTGAGCTGTGAGCCTGGTGCGGGGCTGTGGACACGTCCCTGTGGCCAGAGCCACCAGCTCCTGGGCAAAAACTCATTGTGTCATTTCTAGTAAAATCTAATCAGACACACAGGTAACGAGGAAGGTTCTATACATTATTTGAAATCAATATCTTCGCTGGCAAAAATATCTTGAGCTCCAAATGTATTAGATCTCACTACATAATACACTTGCGATGAATATTTCATAGCTTTTGCTAATAAAAGTAATTTGAGACAGATGTTGTAAATCAATTACAAGAAATTAATAAGAGCTTGGTGGGATCGCTGTGCTATAATTAGATTAACAGTAAAAAAAAAAAGTGTGGCTACTAAAAAAATAGTCTGCTAAAACCAATATATTTAGCAGTGAAATATCTGTGTACCCTTCTGATGAGTTCCAGTGTTCCTCCTTAGGATCTTCTACCCAAGTCATTCCCAGATCCCATTAAAATGGGTGGATTCGTACAGGAATCTGATTTGGAGAGGCCTTTGTCATGCCTTACCGTGAAAGGATTGCCCAGGTCACAGCTGTCTGAGAAACTTGCTTCTTTCTTCCTTTATTTATTCTTTATTTGTTTGTCTCAAAAGAGCAAGAAACTGGAAGCTCGCTCAGAGCTCTGGGCCTTGGGAAGGTTCATTAGCTCGGAGTGCGCTGGAAACACGGCATTCACCATCAAAGTGTTCACCATCACAGTCAGGGCCGCTGTTTTGGGGGGGGAGCTCCATGGTGGGGGTCATATTTGTGTTTTTTCCGACCCTCTGGAACGGACCCAGACCCTGCGTGGGGCGAGGAGCTGCCCTGGGTGGTGCTGCATGTCTGGGCTCTGCGCTGGGTGCCGTTGGGTGAAAAAACACGGAAACACGCTCGGTTGTGCGTACCTTGGGTTTTCTGGGGGAGGGAGTTCTCCCCCGGCCCAGGTGCAGCAGAGGGTGCTCGATCCCATCGCTTTGGGACCAACGGAAAGGACATTTTCCACCCCACAGCCTCGTGTTCCTCGAGTCCCCGCCGGCTCCCGTGACGCGCCTTCGGCGTGCGGGGGAATCCTCCTCGGCTTGATGCCAGCAGGGACTCGGAGTGGCGAGGTGCCACGGGGACATCTGTCACCTCTCCGGTCCCTGCGGTCGCCGCTGGCCCAGTAACTGGGGGTCACATCCCAGTTTAAGTTGTGGCTGGGCGGAACGCTGGCGAAACGAGCCACGTCTGGAGCCATCCCAGCTCTCAGCAATCTGGTTTTTTTACGCTCATGGCTGTCGTCTTGCATTTTGTTTTACATTAATTAAAAAGACTTACAAGCCAGGGCTGAAAAAGACCCATTAAATCTCTCTGTTCTCCCAGTGTATGGTTTTGTTGGATTTGGTTTTGTTTGGGGTTTGTTTGTTTATTTTTTCCCCCTCCAGGATGTAATTCATTTATGAGCAAGCCTGGAGACCTAAAATTCAGCCTTTTCTTAAATAACAGCATCCCTGTTGGTAATACCTGACTTTCAAGCTCATCTATTGACCAAACCTCTGCTGGAATTTCTCCCGGGGTTGGTTGTGCAGAACCCACCAGTTCTGCTTTGGGTAAAGGAGCAGAAGCGCGTCCTGGACTGGACAGAAACGACCCCGTCTCCAAAAACCAACAAACAGGGTTTCCAAACGCAAGATGGAAATACCTTTTAGCTTATCTTTCTTCATCTTTTTTGCTGGATCCAGTTTTTTCCCTGCAGATTAGTTTTAAAATGTCTCAAATTACTGGGGCATAAAAGGAGAAATTACCAAAAGCTAAATATATTTGAAGTGACGCTCGGCCTAATTTTTTTTTTTTTGTCTTAATTTCCTCTGATTGCTTTTAGCTCTACCTGTATCCCAGTCAAACCAGTTCTTTCTTACATCACATACATGTGCAGAGCCTCCTGGTGTAACGTGTATGTCCATTGTCCCCAAAAAAGCCCTGGGGTTGTTGGCAGGAGAATGAGGTGGGGACTGGCAGCTCCACTGCTCTTTCATAGTTCCACCATCAGATAAAAATACAACTTCTACCCCTGAGTTCTTCTCGCCACAAGAATTGCAAAGTGCTCTTTGTCCTGAAAACACAGAAACTGCAGAAGAAAATTCTGTGCTTAGGTGTGATGGGCAGTGAGTGCGTGACGGTGCGTGGTTATAGCAGCTCGGGGGGGGGAAGTGAGAATCCCAGAATGATATGGGGTTGGAAGGGACCTCTGGAGATCATCCCATCCAACCCCCTGCCAGAGCAGAGTCACCCAGAGCAGGTCCCACAGGAACATGTCCAGGGGGGGTTTGAATGTCTCCAGAGAAGGAGACCCCACCACCTCTCTGGGCAGCCTCTGCCAGGGCTCTGCCACCCTCACAGCAAAGAAGTTCCTCCTCATGTTGAGATGGAACTTGCTACGTTCAGGTAATCTCTCTGTGGGGCTGCTCAGGGCGGAGGGGTTTGAACACTTCCTTCTGAGGCAGCTTGGAAAATCCTAGTGCAAATACAAACAGTAAAGCAATATATAGAACGGTTGGATGGTTCCATGAGTTGACTTTGAAAGCGTGTTCTGGAGAACTCCTTCGAGTTCTGAAGATTAAAATGACCGGCCAGGTGTGTGTGAGCAGCAGCAGTGACCTTTCTTCCCCGACAGAGGTGACTTGAGCTGTGTTTCCTTCCAGCGGGCAATCCCCTGGTGCAGCAGAGCGGGCAGCCCCTCATCCTCACCCAGAACCCGGCCTCGGGTCTGGGCACGATGGTGACCCAGCCAGTGCTCCGACCCGTGCAGATCATGCAGAACGCCAACCACGTCACCAACTCCCCGGTGACCAGCCAGCCCATCTTCATAACCACCCAGGTGAGTGTCCTCCTCGGGACAGCCGAGACAGGAGAGCTCCTGTCCTCATCCATGGAGAGCGTTGAGAAATAACCAGATGTCTGATGTTTCACTTGAGCTGAAATCTGTTGGGGTTTTTGTTTTTTAATTTATTGTTTGGAAACAGCTCATGTTCCCAGTCGTTTTGCTGTTGGGTCTCGCTCACGAGAGCTGGCTCCATTCCTCACCCCAGCAGGTCCTGGGTAGCCACATGGGTCTGCTGGGACCTCCCGCTGGCTCTCACTGGGGGGCTCACCAGTAACCCCAGCTCCCTGCTGTGGGTGGCTCTGTCCACTTGGCGTGAGTTTGACATCCCTGAGTACTTAACTACTTCGTTTTATTTTCCTGGGAAACGTGCAGGTAATTTTTAAAATGTCCACTGGCCTCTTTAACCCTGGGGAAGCTCTCCTACAGAACAAGTGCCTGTGTTTCCCAGAGCTCCAGCTTTTTAAAAAAAAGAAGGAAAAAACCCTTAAAAATTTGTCTTTGCGTGTTGCAAATCTTTCTATCTCAGGAAACTGCTTCAAATCTGGGTTTATAAATCGTTTAAGACCTGGGAGAAGAGTTCTGTAGGTGCTTTGGGAAGGCAGGGTTGAGAGTGGAGGCCGTATATGGGATGCTGTAGAGTGTAAGATGGTGTGGCCTCATCGTCCAGTTGATCTGTAGGTGATAGCGCTGAGGGGGGGGCTTTTTTTTAGTGTGTTTATGTGGTTTTTATGGGCTAGAAAGCTCAGGGTGAGAGCGCTTCGGGTGGGCTGGGGGTGCGGTGGTGACGGTACCGTGTGCCTGCAGGGATTTCCCGTGAGGAACGTGCGGCCTGTGCAAAACACAATGAACCAGGTTGGGATTGTTCTCAACGTGCAGCAGGGTCAGACGGTTCGACCCATCACCCTCGTCCCAGGTAAGGGCTGAAACAAGCCAAAGCCATTGCCCTCTTTCTTTTTTAGAGTAGCAAAGGTTAAAAATACACTATTTGAAATCTGCATTTCACCTGCGCGTCTCGTGGCACTAAAGGGGGGGGTCAGTTCTGTAGTAGGTGAGGTTTGTCCACATTTGTGGCTGTGATTCTGTAAGTCACTTTGCAGCAGAGAGTGGGCCCTTTGATCAAAGGTAATGAACCACTTGGCAGTTGGGGACCTCCAGCTGGAAGGAATGTCTGCCACACAGGGCTCCGAGTAAATCTGGCCTCTCCAAAAAGCCTCCTCAGTTAATTTAATTTCAAGATCCCAGGCCGTGAGAACCCCTCTTCGTTTCAAAGTCTCCCCGTGCTGTGTGAGCGCTCCCCGACTGCCTGGAAGCTGGGCCTCACCCTGAGGATGGTTTTTCTAACACTGATTGTGTCTCACACCGTCAGGGAGTCTAAGAACCTGTGGGTCACCAGAAACCTGCCCTAAACAAAGCAACGGGGCTCATGAGGAGTCTCCCCACAGCAAATCTCCAAAGCTTTCTATTGCGAACTCATTTGCAACTGTGGGATCCCCCTTGTCCTGCTGTAAGAAACCTTCCACGGGTTTCCCTTGGGCTTGGAGAGCTGGTGTGAGAGCCCTGTTTCTGAGACTCTGAGCCCCGTGAAAGCTGGTGGGATTTGTGCTCCTGAGCTACTTGGGCCTTTTGGAAAATTCCACCTAAAAACCCTTATAAATACAGTCTTCGCTCTGCCTGGTTCCGTGTTCAGTTTTAGTCTGGTTGGGAAGTGAAATTGAGGTGCTGAACTTCTCAAAGTCACCCTGAAGTTAGCAGGAGCGTTGGGGAGCTCGGCAGAGCTGGGGAGCAGGTTGCCCTCGGGTATTTCTGCGCGAGGAGCAGAACTCGATGATTTGATCTCATCTGTTCCTTTCTTTTTGAAGCCCCGGGTACGCAGTTTGTTAAGCCAGCGGTTGGAGTTCCTCAGGTGTTCTCTCAAATGGCCCAGGTGAGACCAGGTACGACCATGCCGGTCCGACCCACCACCAACACTTTCACTACGGTCATTCCGGCCACGCTCACCATCCGGAGCACTGTGCCCCAGTCCCAGGCGCAGCAGCAAAGTAAGTCCACTCCCAGCACCTCCACAACTCCCACTGCAACGCAGCCAACACCACTGGGACAGTTAACTGTGCCGCAGCCAGGGCAGTCCAGTCCAGCTACTAACCCCAAATTAGGTAAGACTCGCCACGGAGCAGCGAGGGGCCTCGAGCGTGTGACACTGTCTATAATTCCATCCTCAAACGTGCGGCGCAGCAGCCCGAAGGCAGGGTTGACTCAGAACTCCCGGGTTCTATTTTTTGCCCGTCACTGACTCACGCTTCAGCTCTCTTTACCAACCTGGAAAACGAGAATTAATCCCACCGTCGTGTCCAGTTTGGTTTGAGAACCGGTTAAATTTTGTTGCCTGCAATATTCCGAGACCATCAATCAGGAGTCCCACAGAGTGAAAAACACTATTTGTTAATCACTTGTACTTTTTGAAAGGTGAAGTTAAATAGATGATGAACACAAGCAGAAACTAACTGTATTGGGCTTTTTTTTTTTTTTTAATGTTGGCTGAATGCGTGAGTGAAATGAAGGGAAAAAAGGAAAAAAAAAAACTTTTTCACACAGCAAGTAGCCAGGTTATTTTTAGCTTTAAGTGGCCATAATCATCGTATACAGCTGCATTTAGAAAAGAAATACAAATAATTTTCCTGATTCCATGATAATCGGTGTCCAGTTCATTGCGGGACACAACTCATATCTTGTAAATCTGGAAGGTCGGGGAAATCTGCTTTCCCTGGGCAGGATAACTGCTCGTCAGCCGTCCGTGGGGCAGGCTGGAGGCGGAAGCGCAGGAGAGGAGGGGTCCTAGCTGGGGGTGGGATTCACACGCCGGGGTCCTTACCGCGTCCTTATTAGTGTTCTTCTGCCATCCGTTCCCTCGGCAGTGAGTATCGCCAGCTTTGTGACTGTAAAACGGCCCGGCGTGACTGGGGAGAACAGCAGTGAGGTTGCAAAGCTAGTGAATACCCTCAACACCATTCCTTCGTTAGGGCAGAGCCCCGGCCCGCTGGTGGTTTCCAACAGCAGCCCCGTGCACGGCTCCCAGAGATCCAGCGTCTCAGAGTCCTCCTCCTCCTCCTCATCACTAAAAGGTACGGGCTGGGGCAGCTCCATTCGTTCTGCTGAGAGTTCTGGAGTTTACTTTCTGCAGTAAAAAGAAAAGCTAACCTGTAACTACTGACACTTCCTAATAGGGACAAACACTTGGGAAACTTTGCCGTTAATTTCTTCATCTCTATCTGTATATTCTTATCCGGTGATTAGGTTTTGTTAATGTATGCAAACAAATATCCATAATTTTGCATTCAGAACTATCGGTGTGTCTTGGAAATACACAGACCTCAAATACGCTACACAAGGAAGCAAAAGGATAAAATCTTTGCTTCTCCCAAAGAGAGCACCTCCTTAAGGTGTTGGCCTCTCTCAGACTAGTCAGTAGTTAAAAGTACAGCTCCTGAAACCTAAAGGATTTCAGACTGCCAGAAAGGTTGCCTGGATTTAGGATGAAATGCGAGGATCCTGATGGTTTTTGTGTGTTTCTCCTGTTGCAGTCAGTTCATCTCCTATTCCCACGTTTGATTTGCAAGACGGTGGCAGGAAGGTCTGCCCGAGGTGTGACGCTCAGTTCCGAGTCACCGAAGCTTTAAGAGGCCACATGTGTGTAAGTAACGGCTCGGAGTCGGGTGATTGCTCGTGGGTGTGGAGTGTTCTCCCTCCATCAGGGGCTTCTGTGGAAAGGCAGAGTGTGACGGGGAGAAAGGGAGAGGTTCCTGGAAGACCTTCCCCAGGGTCCCTCACTGGACCTTAAGTTATGTCCTGCTGGTGCCGGAAGGTCCATTCAGTTTCTGTTCTTACTGAGCAGTAAAGAATCAAACCAAAAAATTGGAATTTGAGTCTGCATTACCCTTTCCTAAAGCTCCCTCGTCTTCTCTTAGTGCTGGCTGGTCCTTGTCTGTTGGATAGCGCGTACGGTTCTGCCTGGGTACGCTTTAACGTGGGGCCTTTTCTTGTTGTGTGTGTTTGTTCCCTTTAGTACTGCTGCCCTGAAATGGTCGAGTTCCTCAAGAAAAGAAAATCGCTAGAATCTGAACCAAATATTCAATCTGCAAAGCCCCCATCTCCTGAAAAAACTCCAGCTGTTGCTTCGCCACCCTCTTCTACTCCGATCCCTGCGCTGTCCCCACCCGCTAAAGCCCCAGAGCCCAGCGAAAACGTAGTCGACTCCTCCCAAAGTAAGCTCATTATGTTGGTAGATGATTTCTACTACGGCAGAGACGGTGGCAAAGTGAACCAGCTGCTGAACTTCCCCAAGGTCCCGACGTCCTTCAGGTGTCCGCACTGCACCAAGAGGCTAAAGAACAACATACGGTGAGAGGAACGCGGGGGCCACAGAACCAGGGTTCCGGTCCCTCTCGTCTGCAGAAGGGAAAATGAGGTGTCAGCACCACTCTCGGGTCCTGCAGCTTTGTGTAGTGTAGCTTTAGATCAAACCTGAAGCACAGAAGGGAGAGGTTTTCCCATCGTCATTCCATTCAGTCAGGGAATGAGTTGTAAGAAGACCACCTGGTTGGAATAATGGAGTTAATGTTCTGGAGCAGAGACACCTCGTTCGCTCCTCACTGGTCTCACTAGAGACCAGGAAATAATTCTTCTTGAAGAGCTGCTCTTCCCATCCTCATTCAGTGCTTTCTTCTATGAAATAATGTGTTCTCGTGAGGCAGGTGCTGTGGTGTTCTGTTGTGGTTTTCCTTCTAAGTTAAAGTGTTTTGTTGCCATCAGTGGAAGGGCTGGGGTGGGGGGTCAGAAGTGCAGCCCCTGCGCTGCAAACCCTGTTCTTGGGCTTCTCCTGGACTTGGGGAGCAGGAAGGTGCTGGGTAGGAGGAGATTTTGCTTCCTTTTGATGGGAAGAACAAGAAGGAAACTTCTTAATGCTGTCAAAAAGGCTTCCGGTGTAGTGTTGGTAATGCTGTCAGGGTTATGGGTACAAAATGTTTGGACTTTGTGTTCACACTCTTCCTCTTGCGCCCCGTCAGGTTCATGAATCACATGAAGCACCATGTGGAGCTGGACCAGCAGAACGGCGAGGTGGACGTCCACACCATCTGCCAGCACTGCTACAGACAGTTCTCCACCCCCTTCCAGCTGCAGTGTCACCTGGAGAACGTCCACAGTCCCTACGAGTCAACCAGTAAGTTCATTTTGTGCTGCTGTTGGTTTGGTTAGGATTCAGAGGGTTCCTGGCTGGTATCACCTGCAGATCTGGTCAGAAAGGAGTGACTGGTGGGCCTTGCCCCTCAGTGCCTCGGTTTTCTAGGGCCAGCAGCAAAAGCCACCTAAATCCCCTTTCTGCAAACTTTAATGGTTGAGTTCAATAATAGCATCATGGTAGAAGGTCATTTATCCCAGTGGGCTGACAGCTGATCTAAAATCACTCGCAGTTCCCTCGTTGGGACATCTTCCTGCCTGGTGTACCTGCCTTTTTATGTGAGAGAACTTTTGCCGCTTTTTGGAAACCTCTCAAAATCTATTTTATTGTCTACCCAATTCAAAGAGTTGAGATACAATTTTTTGAGTTGCGTTTTTGGTTGGTTGGTTGGTTTTCTTTTGTTTTTCCATAGCCAGTGCTGGGTTAGAACAGGGTTTTCTCCTCCCCGGTCGTTACCTGCTTGTCCTTTCCTTTGCAGCCAAGTGCAAGATCTGCGAGTGGGCCTTCGAGAGCGAGCCCATGTTCCTGCAGCACATGAAGGACACGCACAAGCCCGGGGAGATGCCCTACGTCTGCCAGGTACTAACCGTGGCTGTGGGGCTGGGTTTGATACACACATACTAGAGAATCAGCAGAAACGAGCAGAAACTCCGCAGAGCAGTGCTGTGGAGCCCCTGGGGGTTTGTCCAGGTGTGGAATTAGGGTAGCCCAATGGCCATTAGGGCAGCATGAGTGGCTCAGTGTTTATTTGCCACCGGTGCCCAGCACTCTGCTGCTGGATCAGCTCCATAGACCTTTGTTCAGAGCCAGTGCTGTTCAGCGCCTACTTTTTCCTTTCCTCCCGGGGCAAATCGCTGTGCCATAAAGAGGAGTTGTCACTCTGGAGCAGATGAGATTATGTTCCTTGTGTGATACCTTTTCTTGACACTCTGTTGCCATGAGATTTGTGCTCGCATCCGTTCTGAACATGCCATCTCCACCCAGAGGTCTTAAACTGCCCCTCCAAAAAGAAAAAAAAAAAAAAACCAAGAAGAAATTCCTAAAATGTGTTATGTTAAACCAGACTATGTTCCAGATGCTGCATTTTAATTAGACCCTGAAGAAGCTGTTCTTTAATATATTCCAACTGCTTTGCGTTGACTGTCTCTCCCTTTTTTCTTCTTTTTTTCTTGGGTCTGGAGCTTGACTTGTCGCCACTTTCTTTTTATACGAGTAGTTCAAGCCTTTTTTTCCAAAATACTCTTGAGTATTTGCTGCTTGGTTTGGTGTCTCTCAGTTGGGATAAGCAGGCAGGTTCTTCAGGACTCTGAGCTCCACTGATGAGTATCTCTGGGGGTCTGGGCGTTGCTGTGAAGCTCCCCGTGGTGGATGTAAGAGGTTCCTGGGTTATTTCACTGGAAATTGTTTCTGCCCCAGGTCTGCCAGTACCGCTCGTCGCTCTATTCCGAGGTGGACAGTCATTTCCGCATGATCCACGAGGACACGCGGCACCTGCTCTGTCCCTACTGCCTCAAGGTCTTCAAGAACGGCAACGCCTTCCAGCAGCACTTCATGAGGCATCAGGTGCGGTGGTGGGCAGAGTCGGTGGGGATGGAGCGCGTGATGGGCTGAGCTTCGGCTGGGAATAAAAAGCAGGAAGAAAGAAAACTCGGTTGAAAGAGTCCCTTTCAAAGGGGATACTTAGAAAAAAGCAGGTTTTGCTGGAGTGGGTTCCCATCATGTGCCGATGAACCGACAGTGGGGTCCGTGTTCATTTGGGTTTCAAACCTTTTGATGATCTCCAGGTGATGAATAAGTAAAAAACACCGTGTGCGCACAAAGGAGTGTGATCTCTGGAGCTCGCTGAGCTGTTCCCACACATACTGGCTGTATTACAGCGTGGTTTCTGTGGGTGCAGCTGGAGTGTATGTTCAGGATACAGAAACAGGGGCTCTCACCGAGTCCCTGCATTGATTTGCCCCCAAAGCCCCTCGCTGACCCCCCAAGAGGCAGCTTTGGCAGGAAAGGTGCCCCACACGCTGCTCTGCCCCCGTGCCTTTGCCCTGAGACTCGTTCCACGGCGCTTCCAGGGCTGGTGTCTCCCCAGAGCCTGAGCATTTCAATTAAAAACCAAAACAAACAAAAAAAAATAAAACCAAAAGACCCGAGATATGGGGTTTGGCAGGGAGGGACTTCCAGAGGTTAAAGAAAAATGAGGCTGCCCTTGGTTTCAAAGAGGGGAAAAGCGTTAGGTTTTTCTCTTGCTTTTTTCTTTAACACCCCCCTGCTGTGTTGTGACTTCTCTGTCTCTAAAATGAGATGTCTTTCCTTTTGCGTTTGCTTTAGAAGAAGAGTGTTTATCACTGTAACAAGTGTCGGCTCCAGTTCATATTTGCCAAGGATAAAATCGAACACAAGCTGCAGCACCACAAAACCTTCCGAAAGCCCAAACAGTTAGAAGGATTGAAACCTGGAACCAAGGTAAGAAATGGAGGTAAAGAGCAAGAAATCCGAGTTAACAGCCGGCCTCTGCTCGGGGAACATCCACAGTGTCTGTGTTTATGATGTGCTGCAGAACTGACATTTGCTTCATCTGCATCACTTAAACCACGCTCAGAGGGACAGAAGGACACTCCGTGTCTGTCCCTTGGTGTGTGCTTGGTTAATGAGAGACCTCCCAGAAATAGTAAGTGAGAGGAGGTGCGAGTGGCACGGCAGAGGTTAAACTCCCCTCTCGAAGATACCTGCAGGGGATGGTGCCTGAACTGGTTGTCTGGAGCCTTTGGGGACAAACGGGCACTTCTGGGGCTCAGGGCATTGTCCGTTTTAGGGAGGGACGAGGGGTGACCCAGGAGAACCTCATTGTTCTCTGCCAGGAGCCTGAAGGACTTCTCCAAATGGAGGAGTCTGAGTTGGATGGATGGCTTCTTGTGTCTGAGGAGGTTTGGTGTGTCTCTTCCCTGCAGGTGACGATCAGGGCGTCCCGAGGACAGCCACGGGCAGTGCCCATAGCGACGAACGAGATGCCGCAGGGGCCGGGGCAGGAAAACGCTCCCCTCTCGTCTTCTGCCGACCCCCAGCCCGTCTTCCTGTACCCTCCTGTCCAGAGGAACGTCCAGAAGAGAGCCGTCAAAAAAATGTCAGAGCTTTTGGCTAACTTTCAAATTTTTTTAAAAAAAATTGTTTTAAAGACAATGTATTTAGTTTTTTTAATGGCAGAGGGATGGGTAATGCGATCCCGGGCGCTGGGCAGCTCTGTCTGACAGTTGCCAAGGAGACTTCATGGCAGGAGAGTCGGCTTCCCACCAACCCGGGGTGAAGTCGTGTTACGAAAGCCCTTAAGGTGCCACCACGAAGTACAGGATTAGCCGGGAGGTTTTATAGAAACCGTGGAACTTCGTCAGCGTGAGGGTGTCTGCCCATCCTCTGCCCCGCTGCCTTGTCGTCAGTATTTTAATTTATTAACTTATTTATTTATTGCAGACTCCTGACAGCAGCCAGTGGGAATGTTTAGCCTGAGATCAATCCCGGGGTGGGAGATGAGCGTAGTTTGGTGTCAGCCCCCTGAAAATTGATGGTTGTAACTCCCCAGGGGCCTGTCCACGCGCCGACGACAATCCTCAACCCCCCAACCCCCCCCCCTCTGGTCTTTTCAGGAGCGTCCTGGGGAGACAGACCTGCCTGGAGTGCAGCTTCGAGATCCCCGACTTCCCCAACCACTTCCCCACCTACGTGCACTGCTCCCTGTGTCGCTACAGCACCTGCTGCTCCCGCGCCTACGCCAACCACATGATCAAGTAGGTGGGACTGCGGGATGCTCTTCCTCCTGCCCAAATCCTCCTGCCCTGCACCTAAACCCCTTGAGAAAGGGGCAGGGGGGGTTGGCAGCTCACGGGGGCGGTCTGCGGGACGCCGAGGTGTGCGCTGACACGGGCGCTGCCTGTGGAACGACGGGAGAAAACAGCGCAAGAGCTGAAAGGTCCCCCCTGAGCTCTCGGTTCTGCGGTTGGTGAGGCGTGCTGCTGGGCATCTTCTCAGTGCTCCTGAGACTTCTTGTAAAACTCTCAGGTGGAATAATTGAAAAATTTATAAAAAAAAAAAAAAACAAAAAACAAACTATCATACCCTGCCTTCTGAGGCTGCGGGCTGTGTGGGGCCGGGAGGGTCACAGAAGAGTTACTCCAGAATCTGGGCATTTGCAGGTGTTAACCTGCAGCTGGTTTTATTTAGACTCAGAGTTTTCACGTCCTTGAACACAATTCTGGCAGACAAAAATATTATTAAACCCAGGATTGGGCCTGTCTTTGAAAACATACTGTGTTTTGCCTGGGTTTGTTGCTTTTTAAATACCCCGAATAATTCTGATGTTTGATAAACTCTTTTGTCTTACAGCAACCACGTTCCTCGGAAGAGTCCAAAATACTTGGCTTTGTTTAAAAACTACACTGCCTGGTAATGGAAAACTTCTCCTGATCACCTGGGAATATACTCTGCGTTCACCTTCTGATTTTTCCAGTTCTTTTTCTTTCATGATCTGTTTCTGAAGAAGCTCCGCTTATTTTTTGCCACGTGGGAAAATGTCTTGAATTAAGGGCAATGTGTAGCCCGAGACTCCCATTTCCTTCCAGTGGGAGTTACTGGTTTGGGGTGGGGACTCTGCCTGCGTGCACTGGAGGGGAATTATGTGTTTCTGTATCTCGTCCTGGTGCTGACCTCACTCCTTTTTCCCTCTCCCAGCGGCGTGAAGCTGTCCTGCTCCTCTTGTCTCTTCGTAACATCTGAGGGCGACGCAATGGCCAAACACCTGGTCTTCAACCCTTCGCACGAGTTTAGTAACATCATTTTCCGAGGTGAGAGCTCGGAAAGGAGCACAGAAGTCGCAAAAATAATTAAGGCAGGTCATAATCCGTAGAGTTCAGAGACGCCGGGTCAAACAGGGCTTTGTTTGGCCTTGGGCTGAGCCCTGAGGGTCCTTCTGAGCCGCCCGAGAGGGTGCCCATTGTTATGGAGATGGGAGAGGGGGGCTTTGAGTCAGCGGTACCCGCTCCCGGGGGCTCTTCCCAGGAGGGACAATGCGGGGGCTTCATCGAGTCCCTCTGTTCCTGGGGCCACCATTGTGTCCCGGTGACAGCGGGGGCCTGGAGCAGCTGCTGGGTGTGAATGGAGCCCGGACGCAGTGTCCCGGCTCTTGGGGGTGGGAATTACCACCGCTTCCCAAGCTTTGGGGTGTCCCTGCTGATCCCAAAGCTGAGCTTCTGGAACCAAACTGTTCATTTCAAGCGGGTGGGGGGGGTTGCTGATGAGTAGGGGGTCCCTGGGTGTGGGGATCAGCTCTGCCTGCAGCACCTGGGGGGGGTCCTCCTCTCTGTGAGAGTCTGTGTTTGCACCGATTCAGCGTTTGTTTGCGAAGCTACAAATGGTTGTTGTTTTGTTTCTCTTATCAGGGCCTACTTGGATATCACATTCCAGGTAAACTGTTTGTAAATCCTCTTCCCTGCTCCCGGCTGTTCCACCTCCTGGGGGGGATGGAGGGGGGGGGGGGGAGGTTGGCGGTCGGTGTTTTTCTTCGTTGGTTTTCCCTCACCAGCTCGAGTTTTCTGGGTTTTAAGAAGGTCCTTGTGTTCTCTCCCTCCAAGGCACGCTCAGCCCCAGGACAAGAGCATGAAGAGCCCCTGCCCCCCCTACTCCCCGGGAAAAGCTGCTACTGTGAAAACAAAGTCCGTGTTACCGGCCAGGGACGAGCTGGAGCCCGAGCTGGCGCCGGCGGCCTCCAGCAGAGCCCCGCTCTGCCCGGAGGAGGAGGCCTTAAACACGGAGGCTCGAGAAGACGAGCAGCCCACGAAGGAGCCCGAACCCGCCAGCAAAAAAGAGCAGTTATCGGTCAAAAAGCTGCGGGTGGTGCTCTTCGCCTTGTGCTGCAACACGGAGCAGGCGGCGGAGCACTTCCGAAACCCCCAGCGGCGCATCAAGCGCTGGCTGCGGAGGTTCCAGGCTTTCCAAGAGGAGAACTTGGCCTCGCTGTCCGAGGGCAAGTACCTCAGCCTGGAGGCGGAGGAGAAGCTGGCGGAGTGGGTCCTGACGCAGCGGGAGCAGCAGCTGCCCGTCAACGAGGAGACGCTCTTCCAGAAGGCCACCAAGATCGGCCGCTCCCTGGAAGGTGGCTTCAAGATCTCCTACGAGTGGGCGGTGAGGTTCATGCTGCGGCACAACCTCAGCACCCACACGCGGCGGGCCGTGGCTCACCCCCTCCCCAAGAACGTGGAGGACAACGCCAGCTGCTTCATCGAGTTCGTGCAGCGGCAGATCCACACCCAGGACCTGCCCCTCTCCATGATCGCGGCCATCGACGAGATCTCCCTCTTCCTGGACGTGGAGGTGCTGAGCAGCGACGACCGCAAGGAGAACGCTCTGCAGACGGTGGGGACCGGGGAGCCCTGGTGCGACGTGGTCCTCACCATCCTCGCCGACGGGAGCGTCCTCCCCACGCTGGTCTTCTACCGGGGTCACGTCCAGCAGCCCGCCAACGTGCCGGAGTCCATCCTCCTGGAAGCCAAGGAGAACGGATACAGCGACGACGAGGTGATGGAGCTGTGGGCGTCCCGAGTGTGGCAGAAGCACACGGAGTGCCAGAACAGCAAGGGCATGCTGGTGCTGGACTGCCACCGAACGCACCTCTCCGAGGAGGTCCTGTCCCTGCTGAGCGCCTCCAGCACCCTGCCGGCCGTGGTCCCCGCCGGCTGCAGCTCCAAAATCCAACCTCTGGATGTTTGTATAAAAAGGACTGTGAAAAATTTCTTGCATAAAAAGTGGAAAGAGCAAGCCAAGGAGATGGCGGACTCCACCTGCGACTCGGACATTCTCCTCCAGCTGGTGCTGTGCTGGCTGGCGGAGGCGCTGGAGGTGATCAGTGACTCTCCGGAGCTGGTCCAACAGTCCTTCCTGGTGGCCAGCGTCCTGCCCGGCCCCGACGGCACCGCCAACTCGCCCCGCCGCAACGCCGACATGCAGGAGGAGCTCATCTCCTCGCTGGAGGAGCAGCTGAAGCTGGGCCAGGGGCCGCCCCAGGCGGTGGCCAAGGCCCAGGACCACAGCCCGGCCGAGGAGGCCGCCGACCCCGAGATCCTCCATCGGCTCTTCGAGGGGGAGAGCGAGACTGAGTCCTTCTACGGCTTCGAAGACGCCGACTTGGATCTGATGGAAATCTGAGCGCCGATCCGCCAGTGGGGCATCCGGAAAGGGTTATTTTTTAAATAAATGTTGGCTGAGACCATTACACTTCCCTGTGGATTTGTGGGTTTAGGAAATTCGTAGGCGATCACTCAGATAAATAGCCATTTATGCTGTTCATTTATAAGTTTTGTGCTTTTTTAAAAGAAAAAAAAAAAATCACTGTGTTGGTATTTTCTGAAAATATATTGTGGGTGAATATTTTTGCGTTTTCTTTACCTCACTGTATCATAGTTTTCTGTTTTTATTGTGCAGAAATGTTTTGAATTATACATTGTCAATGTGACCATTTCTAAAGAAAGGAAAAAAAAAAACAAAAACCTCTGTAGCTGATGAACCAGGACATTAATCTTTTGGGTTGTTTTAACACAGATTATTATTTTTTTTTTCTTTTAACACTTGAGACCCAGAGATTTAGGTTTCTGTGGAAAAATTTAGATCTGAATTACTGCTTTAACGCGTGACGTTTCTCTGATTGGCTGTTGAGGTTTGGGTTTGGTTTGCTTTTCCCTTTGGTTTTTATTTTTGGGTTGTTTTTTTGATTTTATTTTTTCTTCTAAAGAAGAGTTAATTATTTTGCTTGTGAATTTGGACACGGGGCGAAGACGGGAGTGGGAGGGTTTTGCCCCTCGGGTGCCAGTAGCGAGAGGCGGCGCTGGGGTTGAGGAGGGGTCCCTGGTCGGGGGGTGCTGCCCCCAGACCCCCCCCCCCCCTCCCTCCAGCGTCCCCCCCAGAAGGTGCCGGGGGAGGGGGAAGGTCGGGGCCCAGAGCTTTTAACGACTCGTAATTATAAACCTGCTTTAACCAGTGGCATCAGACACTACGTTCCTTAGAATTAGAAAAACCTGATTCAATGAGACAAACTGTGACGTGCACAAAAAAAAAAAAAAAAGAAGACGTTTGTTTTTATTTTTCACTGCCAGCTTAAATTTTTCTACAATTTGCATGTTTGAGGGTTTTTTAATTGTACGTATTATGGTATCGACGGAAGCGTTTTGACATCCGGAATCCCGAGGCACCTGCACCTTTCTGTTCCCATGGAGGGTGTGTGACCCTTCCCCGTGACCCGAGGAACGCAGGAGGCAGCATGTGCAGACCTGTAAATGGCTCATCTTCCAAATGTACATAAAGTGGAACATTTAATAAAACCAGGGAAATGGATTTATAAACACGCGTTTTTATTACGAAGAACTAATTAACTCCCGTGGTACCCAAGGCTCTCGGTTCGAAACGTGCCCCCCCCCAGGGCCCCCCACGCCCGGAGCCCTCGGCGTGTCCTGAGGAGCCCCACATAGAACCGTAATTAACATGTAATTAACATGTTTGTGTCATTAAACCTCAGCAGAGCCCTGTCCCAGGGGCATTTCTGCGTCCCCCTCCCTTCCCTTTGACCCTACACTGTGGGGTCAGCAGACCCTGCACCCCCACTGGCCTTGGAGGGTTTGTTTTTTTAAACAAAAGTCTGAAAAATAATGAATAAAACCCTCTCCTGGATAAATATTTCTGCCGTTGTTTCTCTCGGGCAGTGGGAAATACCCGTGTGTCCCTGCCCGGCTGCTGGCAGGAGGCAGAGCTACAGGAACAGGGAAATCCTAAATTTTTCTGCTCCGAATTCCATTTTTCCCCTCTGGGTGTCCATTGGGAGAGGCGCAGGGTAACCCAGCAGCGGGGCAACCAAAAGCCGGCACGAAAAACCAATAAAAGCCACTTTCTTGTTGCCCTTTTCCAGCAGAAATAAGGATTCGCACCTTCCACGGCTGGGAAGGGGGAGCCTTCCCGAGGGCAGTATTTCTGGAGCGTCCCCCCCAAACCCGACCCCGGCACAAACACAGGCTTCTCTCAACAGGTTTATTTTGTTTGAGAAAAAAAGGGAGATAAAAAGGAGTAAGGGATTTACGGACAGACAGGGTGATGGCGGAGGCGGCGGCGGCTCGGCAGGATCACTCGAAGCCGCTGCGGGAAGAGAGGGGAGGGGGTCAGGGGGTGCCGCAGCCAAACCCCCCCCCGTTTTCCCCCGTTCCCCGGGTGCCCGTTACCTGACGAGGTGCGCGATGTCCCAGTTGGCCTCCAGCGTCACGGGCCCCTCCAGCTCCACACCCTTCTCCGTTGCGACGGCAAGTTCATACTGAGGAGAGACAACACCCACCGTTCTCCCCGAACCCCCGGACACCGACGGTCCTCCCTGAGCCCCCAAACACCCTCCCTTCTCCACGAAGCCCCCCAGACACTGTCAGTTCTCCATGAAGCCCCCAAAGCAAAACTGCCACACTTGGGCTGAGACAAGCCCCGGGAAAGCTCCAATCCCTCGGGGTGAGGAATATCAGCTTTCCCTTAAACAACCTTGTTTTAATGTGCCTTTTATTTTCATTCAGGAATGTTTTCCCCTCTGGGCGCGCTCGGGCGGCGGCATTGAAGGGAAACGCTCCCAAAGCTGAAGGATTACAGGCTCTGGGTGCTCCAGCCACGGTGACGGGAGAAGCATCATCGGATCCACGGAACCACCGGAGCCGAGCATCGCCCGGACCCAAACCCGCCCTCGAGGAGACGAGAGGAGCCCGACTCCAGAGGAGAGCTCTGCCAACGGCATCTCCTAATGCACCCCACCTCGGGGGCTACTGCCAGGCTCCCCAGGGTCAGAAAACGGCCTGGGGAAGGTTGCCCCGAGGTGTGCAGCATCTCTGGCCACCACACTTTGGCTCCTGGCCACCCCACTTTGGCCCCCCGGCCACTCACCCTGTTGAAGGACCGAGCATCTCTGTAATACAAAATTTTCATGCAGCGCTCAATCAGGTCCCGGGCCTCCTCCTTCGTCGGGGTGGGCTTCTTCTCCAAGAATTCTCTCATCAGTGGCTGGAAGAGGGGGTGGGATAAATAAATAAATATAGAATCCAACATTTTGGTCACCTGGCGCCGAGGCCGCGTCGGCAGCCGAGCGGGAGCATTCCCTACCTGAGCCAGGTACGCTCCGTAGCCCGTAGCGAGCGTCGGGGCCTCGTAAGCGACGCCGAGCATGTCCACGTAACCCAGGAAGCTGGAGGGACAGACCCCTGAGCGCGGCGGGGAGGGACTCGGCCCCGGAGCCTGTCTCGGCCCCGCACTGCGGGAGGCAGCCCCCCCGGGAACCGTCAGAGGCTCCCCCCCGGCGCCCCCTCGCTCACCTCTCGCCGTTGTAGCAGCCCCCGATGACCACGGTGTTCCAGAGGGGATTGATCTTGGACCTCCGGTTGTACATGACCCTGGTCAGCCAGGAATGGATGGCTTTGGGGCTGTAGCTGTGACCGTCCCCCAACAGCTCCTCGTCGATGCTGATTTAGGGAGAAATTTCACCCGAGTGAGAAAAGCCGGGGAGCAACAGCCCCAGCGACACCCCCAGCAGGACACAGCCCCCCACCCCCCGACCCTCGCAGGCTGCTTTCAAAAAAGGCCTTAAAAGAAGCGAATCAGCCACAAAGAATAACAAATATGATTCTCCACAGCACTCAGCACGGGCAAAAAAGAAGATACGTGTCCCAAAGGGACTGTCAAAGGACAAAGGGGATTTACCCGGGGGTTTATCCCCCCTCAGTTTATTACACCTCAGCCCTTTGAGGAGTGGGAGGAGGGAGCTGCCCAGGTCAGGGCTTGCCCAGCCCGAGCCGGGGCCACGGGGGCTGCAGGGTTGGCCACCGGGACTTACACCATCTGGTCGATGATCTGCTTGAGGTACTGGAAGTCGGCGTAGTCCCCGGAGGCGCCCAGGACGGTGCTGTCGTTCACCTTCAGGAGCCGGGAGATGCCGCGGAAGCGGGCGAGGGAGCCGTAGGAGCCCATCATGTCGGCGGCGATGATCACCCCCCCGGAGAACTTCACCCCCAGCACCGAGGTGCCCGTCACCATCGGGCTCCTGCAGATCCCAGACATCAGCGAGGGCCCGGGCTTCCCCCGGTCCCCAAAATACCCCCAGTCCCACTTCTCCCCCCATCACCCCACTTCTCCTCCCCCCCCAGCCCCACTTATCCCCTCCCAACTCCCCATCCAACCCGATTTCTCCCCTCTCAGACCCTCTCCAGCCCCAGTTCTGCCCTC
>JAOTQQ010000016.1:2428285-2440745 GCA_026546715.1 Gallinago undulata | reverse complement strand
TCCCTCCCCAGCTTTCCTGGAGCCCCTTTAGGGACTGGAAGGGGCTCCAAGGTCTCCCTGGAGCCTTCTCTTCTCCAGGCTGAACTCTCCCAGCCCTCCCAGCATCTCCAGGGCCTCCTCTGACCCCGCTCCAACAGCTCCATGTTGAGGTTCTCACCCCCCAGCACCCCACATCTCTGAGCTCCGGGGGGGGCTCAGTGAGCTCCGATCGGGCTGGTTGTGCCCCAGACTGGGCCTGGGCAAGTGGTATTTTTGGAGCATGAGCCTGAGACACCGAGATTCTTCCACTGTGTCACCGTGGTGGAATGATTTCCCCTCGCTGCGGAGTGTTCAGCAGGTGGTGACTCCTCTGTGGGGTCTGTCCCCCACGGCCCTTCCCCACCTCGCTCAGGGGACGTGTGTGGGGCTGGAAGACCCAGAAGACACCCCCCTTCCATCCCTGTGGGGCTGAGGATCCGGATGCTCTAACGTGCATGTGGTTTCCCTGGACGAGGTGGAGGAGCACAACCCGCTCCCCCATCCTCCTCCGAGGCCGAAGGGTGTTTGAGGGAGACCGAGGGGTGTTTGGGGTGTTGTCTGAAGGGTTTATTCCACCCTTTCTCCCCATCCTCCTCCTCACCCCGCTCCCCTATGCAGCTTTCCGAGGTGGGGTTTGCAGCGCGGCCGTGGCGTGCTCTCTAATCTCCTTAGCTGGCTGCCTGTTTGTGGGTGTCGAGGGCATTGGAGACAGACAATGAAAGCTAATTTAGTTCTTGATTATCACCCTGAATGACAATCATAACTAATCTTGACAGGGAAGAGCATCTCGCTGGCGTTTGCTCCGTTTGCAGGGGAGCTCGCTCAGAAATAATTGCGCGGATGAAGAAAGGGGTTTGTTCCCCACGTCGTTGAACTGTGTGGGGCGGAAACCTGGTCCCACCTGGGTGAGATTGGTGGGGGGGTACCAGAGAAATGGTCTCCATCATTCATTCCTGCACCCAAAAAACATCCAAAACGGTCACGGCACCGGCTGCTGCCGGGGAAGGTGTCGTCATGCCCCTCGATGTGGGTCCCGATGGAATAACCCCCACCCGAGATGGCCTCTGCCTGACCCTCACGGGGTAGGAGGCATTTCCCTCAGGAGATGAAACCCTTTATCTCTCCTTGGTCTAAAGTCTAGTTTTGTGGAGTGGCTTGGGGAGGGGAAAAGCTGGTTCTGCTCCGGCAAGTGCCGGGTGGATCTGCCTCGGCGTGTCCTGCCGATGGACACCTCTCCACCGCACCGTCCTCCCCGAGCGATCCCCAATCCCCCCTCCCCAGCCTCTCCAGGCTCCATCCCTCGCTTTCCCATCCATGTTTGGGAGCGTTTTCCCGGGGGGTCGGCATCTCTTTTCCCCCTCTGACAAACGGGGCTGCCGGAGGGGAGTGAAGGCTGTAGCTTAGGGCTTGGAGTGGCTGGGGTCTCCTGACTGCGCCGGCTTTTGGAGCAAAAAAACTGCAAATGTTGTCTCTTTTCTTCCTCGAGAGATGCCAGCGGTGGGTAAACGAAGAACCCTCCTGTGCTGGGTTTCCCATTCAGCACACAGTTGGAGAAACACATCTCCCCGGGTTTAAGGCTCCGTTTCAGCAGCTCCGTGTGTGCCCGGGAACGGTGGCCGAAGCAGGAGGGATTTGAGCCCCTTTTTCTGTCTCCTGTGCCCTCTGCTCCCGCTTTGGTCCTCTCAAGGTGACAAAGCCAACGGGTCAGTCCCCGTGGGCTCCTGGTGGGGACGTTGGTGCTGGATGTCGGTGCCTGGTGAGTTGTGGTGGCTTTTTCCCTGCCCACCCTTTCCCATCCCTGCTTCCCAGACGCAGGGGAGGCAGCGACAGGCAAAATACAAGGCAGGGGAAGAGTTTCCTTTTGGTGGGATTCAATCCTGCGCTTGCAAAGCGCCGGCTGCGGATGGAAACGGTGTCGAGATCCTCGTGAAGCCCCGGATCCCAGGCTGCTGGTGGGACTGGGATGCTTTTCTTTGAAGGGCTGGAGCACAGGACGCCGCCGGAGGAGCATCTCGTGATGCTTTCAGCCTGTGGTTCTGCAGGGTCCTGGCCGAAGGAGGGCGGCTGGGACAGCGACGCCGCCGTGGCAGGCTGGAACTCGGTCGCCAGCAGGCGGGGGAGAATCTGGGGCTGCAGAAGGGAACAGATAAGAATCGTCGCTTTGATGTTGGTCAGAAAAGGTTACGCTTAAAAGCCCGGCTCCGTGCGAGCGCTGGGGCTTGTGGTCCAGCAGCCTCGGTCTCTGGGCTTTTTGGGGTGGTTTTCTCACCGTTCAGGGCAGGGGACACTAAGGAGGCCTTGACCCAGATCCCATCTCCTCTTGCTGAGCGCAGCTCACTGCTCCCGAGCTTCTGGAGAGGGCTCCACACAGCTTTGGGCTCAAAAGTGCCCAAAACATCATCCCTTTTTCAGCAGGACTAATATTTCCCCCTGCCGAGTCGGTCCTTGTTTGCTTTTCGGCACTATTTAGTTTTTAACCTTCTGAAAAGTTAACATTCTTTGCATCCAGGGAGTCCCAGGAGCGTGGATTCGGGAGGAGCGGCAGGGGATGGGAGCAGGGGAACAGCCATCGCACCTTTTGCCGGAGGGGAGCCCCTCGATACATGCAGGGCACGTTCAAACTTCCTTAAAATGTTGTGAAATGGCCATTATCCAGCCTCCTCCTTGTCCCTCCTGCGTGAGAGACGGGAAAGGTCGCTCCAGTTGCACTGCTCGGTGTCTTCCTGGTTTGGGTTTTTTTTTTGTTTGTTTTTTTTTTTTTTTAAATCTGTTTGGAGTAATATTGGTGTGAGTCTGGATTTCTCGGGGGTGGAAGAGGAAGGCTGGATCCCCTTCTCTGGGGGGATCAGGAATGGGGAGATACTGCTCCAACCCCACGGTTGGATTTTCTGCGGGACAAGCCGGGAGACGCTGCCCCGTGCCCCGTAAGCTCATTAACTCCTCGTCTTTATTCCTGGTGCCTCTCCCGAGGAGGGAGGCTGCTGATCCCTGCCGTGGCTGCCCTTGTCCCTGGAGCTCATCTTCAGCCCTCTCCTTCCTCCCTCAGCCCTTCTCGGAGTGACCTGTCACCGCCGTTCCTGTCTCAGCCCCATCCCCAAAACCTCTCCCAGGGCTGGATGTCGGGGAGAACCGGGGTTTTGGAGAAGGAGGAGGATTTCAGGGAGCTGCTTGGTGTGATATATTGAATTTTAGGGGCCGGGTGTGCTTGGGGCCAAGCGTCAGGAGCTGGAAGATGCTCCTGGTTTTGCCGGACGGATCCAGCTCCGCTTGTTCCACCTGGGTTTTGCTGCTCTCACCCTGGCTGTGGGGCTGGGTTCCACCGTGGTGGCCCTTCTGACGGTGTGAGGTGGCAGGAGATGCTCGTCTGCTAAAACCCAAAGCCTTTTTGATGACCTGGGTGGGTTTTGGGGTGTTTTTCCCGGGGCGGTTTGTCGGGTGGGTTTTAGGGCTTTGCCCTCCCCATCTCCAGGAAGCTCACTGCAAGCTTCCTCGCGGTGAATTCCCTTGTCATCTCCTGACAGACAGAGAGCCGGGGCATTTTAAGAAATCTTTGCAGAAAAATGAGTCATTCAGTGTGCGGATGGGAGAAGTGAAATGTTCTTCCCTGTGTCTGGGGGATCTTGCTCGTTCGGCTCAGCGTGGCGGCGGGGGGGGGTTTGCCTGCTTCCTCCTCAGGGTCTCCTGGCATTTGCCAGCGGTTCCTGCCGAGAACACTGGTCCCTGGATGTCCCTGGGTTCCTGGGCTGGGGAGGGAGACACTTCCCACACCCTGCTGGCGGGGTTTGGGGGGCACATGTGGGTATTTCAGCAGCTCGTCCCCCTTCCAGCCGGGGGGACCGTGTCCACCCGCAGCTCGTCGTCTTCAGCCTCCTGCTTTGGAGACTGAGCCTCCAAGGGGCTTTTAAATTCATTACGGAGCAAACACCGCTCTGCTCTGCCCCCCAGCATGTGTTTTTGGCAGCGGGGGCTTTCTGACTCGCAGCCTGACGATACTTCAAGCGTAACCCCCAGAGTCTCCTTCCCCTCTTCCTCATCCCTCCTCACCTGGAGCTTCAGTTGGTGTTCAGGGAAATTCCCTTGCTCTTTGGAGCTGCGGAGGCTCCGGAGATGGGCTCCCTCCCGGCAGAGAAGTGTGTGTGGTGCGTTCGGGGTTTTCTTCCCCAATTCTGTGGTTGTCTCGCTGACGGGAAAAGCCTCGCTTTCTGGGTTACGGCCGTGCCGTGGGGTACCACTGAGAAACGGTGAAAACTGCAGAACTTGCATTAAATACCCAAGGGGGTAAAAAAAAAGTAATGAAAAAAAAAAGTCGTTGAACACAAGTCAGTAACTCAGAACGGGAGAAAGCATCCAGAGGGAAAAATGAGCGTAGAGCAGAGCGAAGCTGGAGCGGTCGGGGCTGGAGGGGCTTCCACGGGGAGCAGACGTGGTGGGTCTCTGGGCCGTGGGTTGGGGGCTTCTGCGGCCACCTCTGCCTTTCTCATGGCTTTTCTGCTTTCCCCTCCTCAGGAACGGGGTGAATGTTGAAGGAGCAACGCACAAGCAAGTGGTGGACCTGATCCGCGCCGGGGAGAAGGAGCTGATTCTGACGGTGCTGTCGGTGCCTCCCCACGAGGCCGACAACCTGGATCCCGGCGACGACTCCTTGGGCCAGTCCTTCTACGACTACACGGAGAAACAGGCCGTGCCCATCTCCATCCCCACCTACAAGCACGTGGAGCAGAACGGCGAGAAGTTTGTGGTTGGTACCAGCTGGGACAGGGTTTTTCTGCAGGTGGGACGTGTCTGCACCCCGGGCTGGTGTGGTCCTTGCATTAGGGATTGTTGGCATCTTCAGGATGGGGCCACGTTAATTTATTATTGACTGGTTTTGACGCTGGTTTATTTAGATGCTCTCGTCCTCACTCTTCCTGTCCTCGATTATTCTTTTCTGGCTATTTCCTACGTACTGGGAAACCTATTTATTGGCAAATCTGGAATAGTGTGATCTCTCCTGAAGGTGAAATAGGAAGCTGTGTTGTCGGTGTGGGTTGGTATTCGTACCTCCTGCTCTCCAGCCAGCCTTAAGGACATCCACAAGAGGTGTAAAAGCAAAGTCAGCAGATGCCTTGAAGCGCAGCAGTTTCTTTTCCCTTCCATCTCCCTTCCTGGAGTGTCGGGGGAAATAGCTGTGGGAAGTCCTTTTCCTTTGGGTTTCCTGCCTCTCCCGTTGCCTTTACTGGGGGGGGGTGGGAGTCGTTACCCAGATACTGCCATCTGTCATCGGGGGGCCTGAGGAGGATGTGTCCTCTGAGGCTTCAGGTGGGCGCTGGCTCGGGGGGGGCGGTGGGCTGTGGCTGGTGAGGAGGGGTTTGGAGAGGGACCCCCACGGGGCTGGACAAAGACACTCTTTCCTCTTGCAGCACTTGGGGTGTTTTCAACCCCCCCCTCTCGGCCGGGCCTTGCCGAGCTCTTCTGCTTCCTCTTCCTCGCCTGGCTGCGGGGTGACAGCAGTTTGCAAGCCCGGCGTCTGTCTGGGGCACCCCGACCTCCAGCATCCCACGCTGGCCACTGGCTGCTGCTCTGAGCGTGCCACGGGGACCAGCAGAGCCTGGCCACTGGCTGCTGCTCTGAGCATGCCACGGGGACCAGCAGAGCCTGGCCATTGCTCTGAGCGTCCCATGGGGACCAGCAGAGCCTACACCCGAGCCCCAGCTGGCTCCCAGTTTGAGTCAGTGACTGGTGGAGATGGGGACATGGCACAAGGGGGGTCATTCTTCCCCTGCAGAGCCGCTTATTGTCGGGAGTGCTCTCCTGCCCGTCTCTAGCTCATCTCCTTCTGCTCTCTGGGCCATCTCCCTTCTCCCGGGGCCAGGGAACTGTGTAGCCATCGGATGGGACTCGGGACGAGGTGGCCAGTGCTGGGAGTCGTGGTTGTGCCGCTGCCTGGACTCCTGGCTGGAGGATTTGTGGGGTTTGCCTCCCTTTGCCCTCTGAGGGAGCTTTGGCTGGAGCAGCCACCCCGGGGACAGGACCAGGAGGCAGGTGACAAAGTGGCTCATCGCTTTTTCCCTCTCCCAGCTGAGGAGGGAGGCGTTTTCCCAAGGAAGACGTGAGCCAGTGTCCGTGTGTGTGGGAGGGAGGAAGGATGGAGAGGGCTCCGGGCGCTCAGCTCCTCGGGAGGGAGATGGGCCGGGAGAAACCTGATGGAATTGAACAAGGGCGAGTGCAGGGGGCTGCACCCGGGGAGGAATAACCCCCCAAAACCAGGACGAGGCGATGCTGGAAGGGTTGAACTCCTGCTGCTTTTTAAGGCAAAAGCTGTGGGTTCGGTGGAGCGCTTTCCCCTGTGAAGGGGTGTTTTTCCTCTCCGTCGGGAGTAGAACGGAGCCTTGAACTGGTGCTGATCCTGTGGGATGGAGGTGGCAGCTGGGACACCCCCCAGCTCCAGGGGTCGGCAGGGACATATTTAACTGTTCGTACCGGTTTCTCATTCTGGTTCCAACCCTCCTTATTCACTCTTGCGCTGTCCGTGGGTGCGGGAAGGGTTTGGGCAGTGCTGGAGTGGATTTTGGGAAGCTCTTCCCGCCCGGCTGAGCCCCTTCTCCTCCCTGCAGGTCTACAACGTTTACATGGCGGGTCGCCAGCTCTGCTCCAAGCGGTACCGGGAGTTCGCCATCCTGCACCAGAACCTGAAACGGGAATTCGCCAACTTCACTTTCCCCCGGCTCCCCGGGAAATGGCCCTTCTCTCTGTCGGAGCAGCAGCTGGACGCCCGGCGGCGAGGGCTGGAGGAGTACCTGGAGAAAGGTACCGAGCTGGGAGCTCTGCGCCCCCTTCCTGGGGGCACAGCCTTCCCCGGGCACCCCAAAACCTCACGGGGATTTGTTACCCGTGGGGGAGAGGAGCTCGTTTGTGGCTGGGTTGGGTTTTAGGGCTGGAGTGGTGAGAGGGAGCCTGGACTTGCTTTCACCCTGCCCGTGTTACCGGCTCGCAGCACGCTCCCGGCAACAAAATGTATAATTGGTTTTTTTTAACACACAACGAGCTTTTATTTCTGGTGTCGTTTTCCTATAATCTTGGAGAGGAGGAAGCATGGGGAAGAGGAAGAGGAGGGAGGCTTTGGAGGAGGGGGAAAGCCGTGCTCAAGGCTGATCTCATCAGGCCCAGCCAGTGTGATCCGAGATCGTTCACGGCGGAGCAGCCGCTCCTGGTTAATTGGAACCAATTCCTGGAGCAGGAGGTTCCTTTGGGTCGAGTGTGGGCAATGGGAAAGCGAACGCAGAGCCTTGTCCCCGTATCAGGGCTCCGGCTGGAAGATCTGACCCCTCTCTTTGCAGCAAAGAGGCATTTGGGGAGCAGGGACCCCTCATCTTGAGGTGCCCCGTTATCCCAGTCAGTTTGCTGGGAGATTCCCAGCATCTTCCCTTTCCCAGCCCCCTGTTAGACCCCTGTCAGGTTTTGCCCACCCAGCGATATCTCAGCCTTGCCCAGCTCGTCCATCCTCATCCTCAGTCCCCAGCTGGAGGAAGGGCCAGACCGGCTGCATCTTAGAGGCAACGTGATTCGGTCCGAGTCCAAACTTTGCTCAACTTGGCCTAAATTCCCAAATAGTTTCAATCCTTCTGGAATAATTGGGGTTTTTTGAGAGGCAAAAGCACTGTTTATGAAATCCTTGCCTGCTTTTACGCGTAGTCTCAGCCTGCTCTGGGCTGTGTCCTGGGGAGTTATTTCACCCTCGGGGAGTATCTCGGGGGGGGGTCACTCAGCACCACCCTTCGTTATCGTAGGGAGTTTGGGCCGGAGCGGTCCCTGTGCCCAGAGACCTGATACAGCCCGGAAAGCGCTGCCTTTGGGAAGGTTTTTCCAGGCTGGAGACACCACCCTCGTTTCACGCCGCCCACGGAAAAGCCTGTTGTTATTTCCCTGTCACCTTCGGGCTGGGGCTGGGAGCTGGGGGGTCTCCCCCTTTTCCCCGGACCCCCCACTGACCCGCTCTCTGTCCCGCAGTGTGTTCCATACGTGTCATTGGGGAGAGTGACATCATGCAGGAGTTCCTCTCGGAGTCGGACGAGGTAGGGATGTCGGGGCTGGGGCTCTGTTACAGACACCATAAAAGCAGATCAGGGAGCAGAGAGGTTCCCCCCCCCCGACTCTGACATCTCAGTTGAGCAGAAAATTGTGGCACAAAATCCTCTTATTGCACGTGGGAAACCAGGGAGCTGCTGTTTGCCCTTTGACTCCTGTTCTTTGCCCGGCCTGTTGGCAGTGTCCCAGAGGCTCCCCTCGCTGCTGGATCCGTGGAGAATCCCACCCCATCGTGGGCTGGGGCTCGGTGTCCTGTCTCCCAGCAGAATGTCTCTGGAAAGGGATTCTTCAAGCTTGCAGACCAGCTGGTCGTTAGAAGCGACCCCTAATTAGCCAGCGCAGGGCAATAAGTAGTTCTCGGGGCTCGGCTCGTGGGATGCTGATCTCCCTCCTCTCCCCTCCCACAGAACTACAACGGCGTCTCGGACGTGGAGCTCCGGGTGGCACTGCCCGATATAACAACGGTGACCGTCAGGGTCAAAAAGAACAGCACCACAGACCAGGTCTACCAGGTGAGTGCATTTCTTTTTTCTTTTTTTTTGTTTTTTTTTTTTTTTGCCTTAACTGGAAGATTTAACAGCATTTCAGCCGTTACCCCAGACCCTGTGGGCGCCCACTCGCTCCTCTTGGCTGTGGCAGAGAGGACGGGGAGGCTGGAGAACTCTGAGCTGAAGCAGGTCGGAGCCATCGGTGAATTAATTGCCACCGATAATATCTGAAAGCCGGCGGGTGGCCCCGAGCACCGGAGGGATCGTGTGTTATGGCTTGCACCCAGGGCTGGATCCAAGAGCTGTCTGTGGCCACCCCAGCAGTCCCACGGTGGCCCTGGGGAGGAATATTTGGGGTAGTGGCCCTTTGGGGAATCCTCTGGCCAGGCTGCGGGTTTGCAAGTGGCCGGAGGCTGGTGTTTTAAGTGGGAAAACTAAGGACAAGGGACCTCAGCCGGCAGGAGGACCACCACCACCGCAGGAGGACAAGTGGGAGCTGTGAGTGGAGTAGGGGGAGGAAGATGGTGCAGAGGGGACCTTTCTTTGAAAGGGGAACTAAAAACGTTGCCACAAGCGAGGGAGCCGGAGGGTTGCAGGCTCTGGGGGGCTCGGTGGGATCCGGGGTGTGTTCCTGCGATGGGACACCCCGTTCCACGTCGCCTGCACCCAGTCCCTGAGGTCTGGCCGGCGTGCAGGACCTCCCCGGGGAGCTGTGTGCTCCTCTGCCGGCAGGAGCTGCATCGGGAGAAGAGGTGACCCAATTGTCAGCCGTGGTGGCACGTCAAATCTAGAGCAGTTTAGAGGAAGGTGAAAGCAGAAGAGTCGAAGCCTTTGCTTAAGGAAATATCTGGTTCCATTGGAAGAGTAAAAACTCGGGGGGACCCACAGCTCCTGCCCCCGTGTTGCTCACCCCCTTTTCCCCTTCTCTTTAGGCTGTGGCTGCCAAAGTGGGCATGGACAGTATTACCGCAAACTACTTCGCCTTGTTTGAAGTGATCAATCACTCCTTTGGTAAGTCTTTTAACCCCCCCTCAGTGCTCTGCGGAGCCCGTGGCGCCGGCATCGAGCTCTTATCTCTGCTCGGAGACCCGGGGGCCCCGGGAGGAATGGGGCAGGAACAGCAGCGTCTCGTAAGGAGGAGCCCTCAAAGTTTGATGGCTTTTTTTGTTTTTTTTTTTTTTTGCTGCCACTCGACTTTCCCTTTCTTGAGCAGTTCGAGGAGACGAGTTTTTTGTTAAATTGAGAGATGTCTTTAGTTCAAAGGGCCCAGGGAGCTTAGAGGATGTGGGCAGCATCACTGCAGCGCAGCCGGCTCCAGAGGGTGGGGGCAGCGTCTTGGGGGGGCTTTTTCCCTTTTTCTTTGTTGGAATGGAAAAGGGGTGGGGGGCACACGCAGGTGTGGGGCGATGCCAAGCCCTGGAGGGGACGTGCAGCCTCGTAGCCTCTCATCTCTCCTTCCGAGGTTACATCCTGGTGTTTGAGGTCTGACTGTGGGATTCTGGGCGATGGTTTCGATGGGTGCCGGGGTCTCCTGGTCTCCCCATCCCTGCCCGCAGCAATCTCTGGTTTTCCTCGGCTTCACTGAAGCTGTACAGAGGCCAAAACCTGGTGGTCGTGGCACAGGATGGGGGTAGTGGTTGGTTTGTGTTTTATTTTTTACCCTGTGCTGGGTTTTGAGGCGAGCGTATTTCTCCTTCCCAGGCGGGTACCCCCATCTCTGCGGCCTCATCTCCCTGTGCCTCAGACCCCTCCCGTCGTTAGGGCAGACCAGGGATTTCCAGGGCCCCTTCCTCAGGCTCACAGGATTCTGGCTGAATGTCAGGGGCCAATTTTTAGCTGCTTAAAACCCTCCTGAAAGGACTCATCTGTCAGAACGGGCCGGGTTTGCATTGAGATGCTGACCCTGGGGCAGCCAAGATCTGCAGAGCTGCCTCTGCCACCCGGCTTGGGGTCGCTTTTTGGGGATTCCCGGGCACCGGCAGGATGGGACACGGACACGGGGAGGGAAGATGGGGCTGGAGGGTGGCCGTGTTTCCAGGATGGGCTGTGCAGGAGCCTCGGGCCACGGCGCCTGGCTGGCAGGGACCCACGCAGGAAGGTTTCACGGTGCCAGGCTCCAACGGGAGCTGTTAGTTCCCGGTTCCCGTGGGTGCTCCGCTCCTCCAGCTGCACTGGGAAGCACAAACTCCAGTTTACCTTTATGGCTCGTGCGTCCTGGACACTGTGAACTCCCCCACTCATCCCTGTCCGGATACGCTCCGTTTAGTGTCTCTGGAAACCGTAAGCTCCATCTGCAGCGAGGCAGTGACCGTACGACGGAGGGGACGGACGTCCTGGCACTCGCCTTTTTCCTCCATCATAGCTGGGAAAGGCAGATTTGAACCCAATAAATGTCTCATCGGGGGCTTGCTGATGGCCCGGCTGCTCTCGGGGGGGACCTTTTCCAGTCCCCCCATGCCACGGGGGCACCACATAGGTCCAGGATGCCAGGTCCTAAGGCAGGGTGGACCTTGCCACGCGTGGCAGGGGATGAGGTCGGGCTGTGCTGATGCTGCAGAGCTGCCCGGGGCTCTCCAGCAGCCACGAGGAGCTGGATCTCACCCCAGTTCCTGCCCGAGCACCTCCATGAGGGACCAGCGTGTCTGACACTGCGGAAGGAGGCACTGGAAAAAGCTGGATTTGGTTAGGGAGGAGAAGGAAGGGTTCTGGAGCAGAGCTGGGGGCTGGTGGCATCGCCCGTGATGGTCTCCGCACCCAGGTGGTGGCCAGGGGGGCTCTGCCCTGACCCCCCCCCCCCCATCTTGTGCTTTTATTTTTTTTCCCAGTGCGCAAACTGGCGCCCAATGAATTCCCCCACAAACTCTACGTGCAGAACTACACCTCGGCGGTGCCGGGAACGTGCCTGACCATCCGAAAATGGCTCTTCACTACAGAGGAGGAGGTTCTTCTCAACGACAACGACCTGGCGGTCACCTACTTCTTCCACCAGGT
Source organism: Gallinago undulata (assembly GCA_026546715.1). Lineage (NCBI taxonomy): Eukaryota > Metazoa > Chordata > Aves > Charadriiformes > Scolopacidae > Gallinago > Gallinago undulata. The sequence goes on along the minus strand of JAOTQQ010000016.1, from coordinate 2,429,184 downwards.
GGGTGCCCGAGGGCTGTAGTTCTTTACTGGAGGCAAGATGACACAAGGACCCGACTCCCAAGGTGTCCTTTGGCTACGGAGTGTGAACTTGAGGCCAGTCCTGCCTGGGTGATTGCAGGGTCCATGGTGGGGTGTGTTGATGGTGAACTGAGCTTCTGCCAGCCTCTGGTACAAATGAGAATAAAACCAGCAGTTGTCAAATTCTTTGATCCCCTGGGCTGGATCTCTACTGGCCGGCAGCTTTACGGGCTGGGGGCAGGAGTCCTTGGTGGGCAGTGAAAGGGGGAGCTGTGAACCTGCTGGGTCCTGAAGGAGAAGCCCGTTTTCGTGCCAAGGCTCCAGCAGACAGGAGGGTAAGAGCCAGCGCTGCCCCACGGGGGGTGGAAGGGTCCTTCCAGCCCGTCCTCGCCTGTCCCTGGAGGATTCCAGCATTTCCAGATCCATCCTCTTTGCCCAGGGGACGTTCTTCCACGTTGGTATGCTCCCCAGGGTGCTCGGAGGTCCGTGGCAGGAGTCAGGGAGCGTGAAGAACCACCTCTTGGAGCCTCTCCGTCCCTCTGCAGGGACATTGGTCACCTTCTGGGTGGCTATTGAGAGCAGCCTCGGGGCCAGCAGAGCGTTGTGACTCAGCAGAGAGTCCTCTGCTCTGACCCTCTGGGGTTTCCTTTCCCTTTTTCTCTTCAGGCTGTTGATGACGTCAAGAAAGGCTACATCAAAGCGGAGGAGAAGTCCTACCAGTTACAGAAGCTGTGTGAGCAGAGAAAGATGGTTATGGTGAGTTGTCCTGCCTGGCCTCTTCCCTCTCCCCAACCTCTGGAACAGGGACACTGGCCCAGGTTGCCCAGAGAAGCTGTGGCTGCCCCATCCCTGGAGGGGTTCAAGGGCAGGTTGGAGGGGGC
>JAOTQQ010000016.1:2379771-2428185 GCA_026546715.1 Gallinago undulata | reverse complement strand
GGGGGGGTTGGGGGTGGGTGGGTGGGGGGGGGGGGGGGCCACCCCGCAACGTCATTTGTGCTCGGTCGCGGGGAGAGACGAGAAAACGGCCAGAAAAGGATCAACAACGGGGGCAGAGAAACCCTCCCGGAGACTGGTTTTGGGGGGGGGGGGTAACGGGGAGAGATGGGGGCGGCACGGTCCCGCGGGGACCCCACAGGTCCCTGGGGAGGAGGGGACCGAGGCAGCCCGGGGGAGGGGGGGGCAGACCCAAAATTCAGTGGTTGTGTCTTCAAACAGAAAAATTACATCAGTGCCCGGGGCCGGGCAGGGCAGCGGTTGCGCAGAGGAAGGTACCGACCGAGGGGGGGCTTCGGGACGGGGCGGGGGGACGCCGGGGCGGCCCCGAGGTGGGGGGACCCGGAGCGAAGACCACACCCCGCTCCTCGCCGGGTCCCGCGTCCCGGGGCGGCCGCTTTCTGGAGCCGGGGTTGGGGGGGGGTGGCGTGTCCCGGTCCCCCCTCCCCTCCGCCGGCGGCCGGGCGTCAGGTCCCCGAGTTCGGCTTGATGATGTGCATCAGGGCGCTCTTGAGGCTGCCCTTGCTGGGGGAGCGGACGGCGGCCGGGGGGCGGGCGGCCTCGGCGTCCTCCCTCCGCAGCTCCATCTCGATGGTCATGACGACTTTGGGGGGCCGGGAGGCCCCGGCGCCCGCCCCCCCGGTACCTTCCCTGCCTGCTAACCGCTATTTCTTATCCTTGCGGGAGTCGCCCGGGGCTCCCTTGGCTTTCTTCTCGCTCGCCGCCTTGGTGCTGCGGCTGTGGTCCAGCATGGCATAGAGCACGGGCGCCTGCGGGGACGGGGCAGCGTCAGTACCCCCCGCCCCGCAGCCTCTCCTCCCTCCCGAAAGGCCGGAGAGACTCGCCACCCCTCGGCCAGGGCGTTTTGCCCCCCCAGGTCCTCAGTGCTCACCTGCCGGCTGCGCTTGGATGCGTCCTTAGCCGATCGCTGCAGCTTCCCCTTCTCCATGGCACTAAAATTAGGGTGGAAAGAGAAAAAAGCAGCTCAGAGAAGCAAACCCCCACCCCCGGTCCCACCCACCATCCCATGTCAGGGTGTTTTCACCCCAATCGGGTGGCAGGGCTCACCTCAGCCGTCGCTGAAGGGCCACCTGCCTCCGCAGCCAGCAGTAGCGGATGAGATAGACGAGGGCCACCACCACAGCCACCAGCAGCAGAGCCCCACCAATGATGGAGCCCAGGACAACACCGTAGCGGGTGGGCACTGGGGGGACACCAGTGCCCCATCAGCCCCCCCGTCCAGAGCAGGGAAACTGAGGCAGGGAGGGGTCCGCCAGCATGCCGTACCTTTCTCGAAGACGTAGAGCGTGACCTGGGAGGACTTGCCCACGATGTCAGGGGGGTTCTTGACGTCACAGGTGAAGGTGCCGTTGTCGGTGTAGTCCAGGTTGTGGATGACAATGGAGCCGTCCTTGCGGTAGGGGTTGCCCACCCACTCCATCCGCTCCTTGAAGCTGCCCACGTCATCGATGTAGGGCTGGCCTTTGGCGAAGTGGAATATCTAGCAATAGGGACAGACACACCGACATGGTGGGGGTCACGGTGCCTGCCGGCACGGCAGGGCCACCCCGCGCCCCGGAGCGGAGTGGGCGCTTACAGAGATGCTGTCGCGGGAGCCCTCGGCTTGGAAGTGCCAGGTGATGGAGATGTCCTCGGAGATCCACTCGCTGGACCAGAAGCTGCAGGAGAGGGTGACGTGGGAGCCGACGGTGCCGTGCACCTCCCGCTGCGTGTACACATGGATGGACGACGTCGGGGACGGCCCTGCCAGGGGGCACAAACCCATCAGCACCAAGGGGGACCCCCATCACTGGAGCCACTGGCCAGTCTGTGTCCCCATGCCAGCCTCGTGCTGCCACCAAAGAGCCTTTGTTGTCCCCAGAGAAAGCACAAGGGCTGGCGGGGGACAGCAGCCCTTTGTGCCACCACGGGGAGCCTCCTCCCTGGCATCCCCACGGCCGGCTGGATGGGGACCGTGTCCTGGTGCCGGCTGACGCCCGGGGAGCCCACAGGGCTGGGTCTGGCACCCAGGACCCCTCTCCAGGGAGGTGGCTGGTGCCAGGACTCTCCTTGCAGCCTGGTGACAGGAACCAGGGCACGGCAACAGATATGTCCCCAGAGCATTTCCAGCACCGGTGATGGTCCCAAAAGGAGATGTGTGAGTTGCCACCAGCCCCACGGCCACCTCCCAGGGGTTTGGAGCCCCCGGGTCTTCCCCAGCATCCAGGACCAGGATCCCTGGTTCCCTGTCCCCATCTTACCCAGTGCTGAGAGGAGCCCGGTGAGGAGGAGGAGGCAGCTGCCGCTGCCCCCAGTGCCCTGCGACATGGTGGCTGCCCTGTTACTGGCTGGGTCCAAGCTGCATGGAGGGCTTGGGGGTGCGCGGGGCCCGTTGGCGTGCAGAAGGGTGCTGGCGGGACCGGGGCCGAGGTTTAAGAGCAAGCAGCGCCGAATGATGCTGGCAGCGCCCCGGCCTCGGGCCAATGGGCGCCGGGCAGCCGGGGCGGTGGGGGCCAGGGGGTGCCGGGTGCCCCGGGCTGAAAGGGGACATTTAGTTTGGGGATGGGCGAGGAGGGGGAAGCGGGGGGCTGGGGGGGGCCCGGGCACACAGCACCCTTTGTCCAGCTGCATTCCCGCCTGTGGCGGAGGCGGCTCGGCAGGAATGCGGCCGGAGCTGGAGGGCACCGGCACCAGCCCCTGGTTGGTCCCAGGGATGGACCTGCCTGGTGGGGTCTGGGGTCTCATGGTGGCTATGCCGGGGGCCACTGTTGTGTCCCCGCCTGTCCCACGGCCGTGGGGCTGGCTGCCGGCACCCCCTGGTGCTGTCCCCAGGCTGCATGGGGCCCCGCTGGCACCCCCAGCTCCAGCCAAGAGCCTTCCCAGCAGCCTCTGCTCCAGCTCCAATTTGGGGTGAAAACGCAGCTTTGAGAGGGTGATGCTGGTCGGTGCCCCCCGGGCACGTAGTTGTGGGATGAAGGGTCCCTCTGTCCCCACGGGGGGGGCCACCACCCTGCCTCCGCCCCAAGTAGAGCCCAGGGTGGGAATTGACACCATGACCCTCTGGCAGCCGTGAGGAACGGTTGGCGTTTTGGGCTGAAATGCTCCAAAGCAGGGTTTTCCTCAGAAGGTTTTTGGCCCAGAGAGCTGACGGTGGGAGACGGGGAATTTTCCTGCCTCAACCTCCGCCGCTGTGAGAGGGTCCCAGTGGGCCCGGGGAACCCCCGCCCAGACCCCCGGCAGCTTTGGGGTGGACGCCGGTAACGGGCAACTATGGAACGTGGGTAAGGGGGGGTTAACGGGAAGCCTCGGGGAGGTTACGGGGAGCCCCGAGGGTATACTACGCAGCCCCGGCGGGATAAGAGGGGTAACGGGGGGTACCACACAGCCCCGGGGATAACGGGCAGCCCCCGGCGGCGGGGACGGAAGTGCGTCACGACCGCTTCCGGCGTGCGGGGCGCTCCAAGATGGCGGCGCTGGCATTGAGGTGACTCCCGGGAGGGCCGGGCCGGGCGCTGTGGCAGGACCCGCCGCCCCGGGAAGGGCTGCGCAATACTCCCGTCCCGTCCCGGCGGGGCCGGGGACAGGCCAACGGGGGGAGGGAGGGCGGGCGGGGGCGCGTCGTGGGGCCGGAGCCGCGCGCACGGAGCCCCGGGCGGGCCAAGCCGCGGGGTGCCCCCTCCCGGGACGGCTTCCTGCTCCCGGCCCGGCCGTGGGTAACGACCCCCGGTGCGGGGACGAGCCGCGCCGCCCCAACCACGACAGCCCCTGGGCCTAGGTCCCCTCGGTCCCCCTCCCGTTCCCCGCGCCCTCGGGCGCGGCCGTTCCCTCGGGGCTCTGGCAGCGCCGCCGCGCCCCGCGGTGTGTTTAAGGCCCATGTACCTACAGAGCCTGCCCGGCCCCGGGGCCGCAGGGAGCTGGTGAGGCATCGCTCCCTCTCCCCGGGCAGCGGCACCGGCATAGCGAGCCCCGGGGTGCAAATGGCAAAGTGCGGGCTCGGGGGGAGCAGGCGCCAAGCAAGGCCGGGGGTGGGGGGCGGCTCAGTGCTCCAAGCAGGGCAGGCCCGTGCCTCCCCACTCCCCACCGGCCGTCCCCGTCCCTCGCTCCTGTGGCTCTTGGTGGCCTCATCTGCCCCATCTGGGTGGGCAGATGTCTATGCTACCCCCCAACCGGTGCTGGGGGTGCCCCCCAACTGTCTGGACCACCTGACAGGGTGCAGGTGGTCCCGTAGGAGGTCAGAGGAGCTGTGGTGGAGTGTGTCCTGCCATGGCCGGGCAGTGATGGGGAAGGGTGTTGTGTTCTCCTGGCCTGACGGTGCTTCTTCTCCTCCACTGCCCCCATGGGAGGGTTTTGTCCCTCCTCAAGGCTGTGACCATCTCCCTCCCAGCCCCCTCATTCCCCATGTTCTCTTTGATAACAGTCTCCAGACCGTGTTTGGGATTTCATTTTCTTAATATATTCCCTTTCTAGCGGCAGTCAGAGCTGTCATGCTTTTGTGGAAAGCTCTTTGTTGCGTGGGGGGGGTTGTTTAAAGACAGGATCTGCCGGCACTGGAAGGGGGGGCCCCCGATACCTGCTGGGGCGGGCGCCCCGCAGCCACTGCTTGGAAAAGAAGAGAGACGTCACTGGCTCTGGCTCAGCCTGCGCCTGACACCTTCATCGTGTGGCTGTGTCTGCTTGTCAGATGAAAAGGCATATATAATCACTTCTCATTTGCCTCCTCCATGGCGAAATCTGAGTGATTTTTATAGACCTGTCCTGCAGGATAAATGCTAACGATGTCTCTCAATGTGACGCAGAGCTGATGCTGCCCCAGAGCTGTCCCCTGCAAGTCCCCAAACTCTCCTCCTCGGAGCTGCGGGGGGGCTACTGCGTAGCCGGTGCCCTTCTGTTGCTGGGCATTTATAGACATCTTGTTTGGGGTGATTATAGACATCTCATTAGAGCTGCCACTTTGCACTTGTCCTTCTCTAGCCCTGCCTGACCGGCTACGCTCTGCCATGTCCCCAATAACCAACACCATCCAGGGGATCCCCCAAGCCTTTGCACCCGCTTGGAGCTGGCTGGGGGAAGCTCTCAGCAGCGTCTGGAGGATCCTCTTTTAGGGCTAATTCTTCTCTTTAAAAAAAACATGTTTATCAGTGATCTGGAAGAAAATGCAAGTTAATGGAGAGAGAGCTGGAGAAGATGCAACAACTTAGAGAATGATAAATAATGAAGAGGACAGGTCCTTGGTACAGAGTGACCTTGATTGCTTAGCTGGAGGGCTGTGTTTTGCAAACCATAGTTGTGCTGAGGCAAGATGTAATGCTTTGCATCTAAAAAAACAAAAAATTAAAATTGAGACAAGAGGATGGGGAGTTCTTGCTGGGGAGTTTAGCTTTGAAAAAATGCAGATGCGTTGTGGATTTTATTCTTGTTTTGAATATTGTGTGTGATTTGGAGCCAGCTTTCCCTCTTCCACCTCCCCAGCCCCCCCCAGAAGAGGTGTTGAGCGGTTTCCATATGGGGAGGGATGAAGTAGGTTGGGCCTTTTAATCTGGAAAAGAGGGCTGAGCAGGGCTCAGCAAGGGGTATAAATGATTAATGGACTGCGGGTAGAGATTTATCTCTCACCTCCTCTCCCCTACCCAGGAAGCAGGAGGTGGTGGCTGATGCTGGTCCGTGGGGGCTTGGGACAAGCAGGGAGCGGATTCTCTGGGTCTGGTTGACCCGTGAGAACCTGTGCTGAGAGCTGGGGGGGTTGAGGGGTGGCGACGCCGTCTGTTACTGACTGAAACCCTCTGGCCTGGGACATGCATGAGCTGCGCGTGGTGGGGGCTGCTCCCCTGTGTCTCCTGAGAGTTTTCTCCCAGGATCTGCTGTCAGCTGCTCTCGGCTGTGACAGTGGGATGGAAGTTTGGGTGGGCTCAGCCATTGCCATGTCCCCCTCAATCTCTCAGTCTCACTGGCTCCTCTTTGGGGAGAGCGTTGATAAACTAGAAATGGTTCAAAGGAGGGTTTTCAATCAGAAACGTTGCACTGCAGCATGGGGTGGATTCCGCATTGCCGAAAATTCATGCCTCCAGCCGGGACACTTTCCTAAAAACCTGCTGTGTTTCAAGTCCAGCTTTTGAATGCGAGGGAGGATTTTGAAAGGAAACATCCTAACGGTCATTTACACAGGAACTCGGAGTGGTTAGTAATAATGACTTTTGTTTTGCATTTACACCTGGTGAAGAGCTGACCTCCAGATGTTTTTCCTACTGTGTCCTTGGGACTGGCTGTAGGACAACTGAAGAGCAGCAGAGCTTTGTTTATGTCCTGCTGTTAATGAAACGGCAGGAGATGCTGGTACAGATGCTTGTGCGTTTGGGAAGATTAATTAGTGTTTGCCGCTGTGCTGCAGATGAGCAGGCCAAATGCTATAACACACCTTGTTCTCATGGTGCTGTCAGGAAGGGCTTTGTCTGGGCGCTGCAGATTCCAGCCCACATCTGCAAATGCTGGAGCCGCGCTGGGCCGGGGGCCTGTTCCTCCCCGGCCCTGGAGAGATGCCCTTGAATGTCAGAGTCGCGGCTACTACAATCGCTGTGCAGAGAGCGGCACCCACTCCTTGGGGCACCAAAAAAATCCCTTTTTCCCTCCCGCCCCGAGCTCGGTGTGGCTGAAATGTGCCAGGCTACGGCAGCAGCCTCCTGTCTCACCAGGGCTCGGAGCTTAACTGATGGAGGTGACGAAATGCTGTAATGAAAACAAGTGTCTGGAGGCAGGGGAGGGGATGTCTTCATCCCGGACACATGGGGAGCGGTGGCCTGAGCCAGCCCTTTCCGTGGAGCTGGGCAGATGTGCCTTTCTGGGAACGTGTGCTGCCCGCCCCCATAATTGCTGTAGTGAGAGTGACAAATGGACCGCCTCAGTGTAACTGTGAGCTCAGAGTGCTGTTTGTCTTACAAACAAGGTATTACAGCTGAGCAGACTAATTACAGGGTGTCGTAAAGAATGAACCCCCGGGCAGAGTCTAGAGACTCTAGTTAAGAGCTCGGTGGAGGAGAGGGATTTGTCGAGGAACAGCCCAGATCCTCTTGTGTTGACATGGATTTTAAGATACCCCAAAGTGGTGAATCCCCTCCCCAGCCCCATCTTGCCAGTGTTTTCAGGTGTTTATTTGGCACTCACAAAGCCTTTCTGCCTTCTCTCTTGCAGATGTGTTGGTCGGCGCTGCCTGCTGGCTCGGCTCAGCCCCGGCCTCTCTGTGCGACAGTGAGTCCCAGCTTTTGTTGAGAGTAACGGGATTAAGTTCTTGTCTGAGGGATCCTGTCTAAGGGTCTGCGGCGTGTGCTCCATCCGCTTAGTGATTCTGGTCAATCAGTGCCATGTGTTGGCCGGGCACTGACCGCCTCGTGCCACCATGAGGGCATGGACTATTTAGGTGGTGGGGGGGGCTGGGGCTTGTGGACAGGGACGGAGGGGAACCTGGCTGGCTACCGAGGTGGGCCTGGGTCTCGTGGGGGTGCCAGTACCCCTGTCACCACTCTGTGTGACAGCTCTGCACACAAGGAGGGCTGGGAGCCACAGACACCCTCTTATTCCTGTGCTTCTTTCTGCTGGGCTTAGGGAGAAATAGTTATTTTCTGTTAAATTGGGCTGTAAGTGTAATTGTTGTATAATCTCAGGAACATTAAATTACAAGCTCTTTATTTGGTACAGTGTGCAATTACCGTGGCAGTAAAGAGCAGGTTGCATGTTATCAGCTTTATTTAAAGCGTTATCTGATATTGTACACCCTGATCTGGGGGGGGGCTGAGGGGGGCTGCGCTCCGCCGGCTGAGAGGATTCCGGCACAGCAGCTTCCCATTCTGCATGTTATTATTATTATTATAATTCCCTGGGGAGGGCTGACAGCGATCGCTCCCCACCCGTGTCCCTGTGCAGCTGGAGCCCTTCTGTCGTTGAGGTCATCTGGGAGCTCGCCTCCTGCCCAATGGAAAGCTGCTGGAACAGACGCGGGTAAAACCCTGCCCCTCTCCCCGCACCTCCCCTCTCCTCTTCTCTTGCAGCGTTGTCCCGATGGGAACCACGGCCAAGGAGGAGATGGCCCGCTTCTGGGAGAAGAACACCAAGTCCAACCGTCCCTTGTCCCCTCATGTCACCATTTACAAGTAAGAGCCTTTTGGCCCCCTTGGCTTTGCACCGAGCACCTCTGGGCTCTGCTGCGTGACAGCCCCGTCCATGCAGGCTCCTTGGCTGGGAGGGATGTGCACGTTCCTACTGTCACTTCGGGCAGAGATCCTCTAAATTGCACTGTGAACAGTCTGAGCTGTGTGTGGGAGTCGCAGCCTCCCCCAGGGAGGTGATGACACTCATTGCATGGTGTTGTGGAGAGGTACAGTCCTCCCAGAGCTGTGCCTTGGGGTTCAGGGCAGGGTTTTGTTGAAAGGCAGCTGCCTGGTCGTGCTGCGGGGACAATCCTTGGGGAGGAGGCAGGAGGCCAACTCGGGACTCTCTGGTTCCCTCCTCAGAAAGGTGACAGCTTCTTTGAGGCCACCTCCATCACTTTTCCAGGTTCTCTCATTTATCTGTGAGCCTGGATGCCTGAACCCTGCCCCTTTGTTCCTCAACTGCAGGAGCATTAGGACAGTCCTCTCCTGTTTCATCTCCCTTTAAGCTTTCTCAGCAGACGCCCTTCCCCTTCCCAAACCCGTGCCAGTGGCATTTGCCATTCCCAAGCTGCCTCTGCAAATTCCCCCGTCTCTCCCCCTTTGCTCTGGCTGGATTCCTTGAATAACTCTGAGAGCAGAAACACCCGCCCAGCAGCAGAGCTGTCTAGGAATAGACTTTGTCCTCCTCCCTGGTGTTGTGCCCGGTTTTGCTGACGAGGTTGGTTGTTTTTCAGGTGGTCCCTGCCCATGGCGATGTCCATCACACACCGTGGCACCGGCGTTGCCCTGAGCTTAGGTTGGTGATTCTCCCACCTGCTCGTTGGGATGGAGGGTGGGAGGGAAGGGAGGGAAAATCCCTCTGACCGGTTTGGAGACGTGACTCTAAAGGGCCTCTGTCCCCTGGCTTCAGCAGTGGGTTTTCCTCTGGAAACCTGTGCTGTGTCCTCTGCTCGCTCTGTGCCTTGAACATCTCCCTGTCCCCATTTCTCTGTCCCTGGACCCTCTTGTGCTGCGAGTGGTTCCCGTCCCACAGAGGGAACAATGCTCTGCTGTACATAAGAGCCTTCGAAGCCTTGGCAGTTCTTGGCCTGGCTGCTTTCTTTGGGGCTTTCTCCAACCTGGAAGAGGACAATCGGTTGCTCCAGTTCTCAGCTCTTCTATTCCCTGGCTATTCTTTGCTGGTTTATCCTGTGTGAGGGACAGACAGACAGATAGGGCTCAGAGGATTTTCCATAGCACAGGTGGAGTTTTTCAGCTTCCTGGGAGCGGCTGCTGCTTTCCCAGAGATACTGGTGGGGGAGAAGGCAGTGCCAACGTCAAACCCGATAAACTCCCTCCAGCAAGTCGACTTGGCACGGCTTGACGAAGCCATAGGACGTCTGACTGTGAAAGGCTGTTCTGTTTCCATTAATGCCCTCTCATGGCAGCAGGAAGGTGCTTCTCTGGTAGCTCCCTGTCGAGGGGGGGGAGCTGGGTTGGTGTTTGCAGAAGGGCAGAGAGTGAAGGGACTCAGAAAGGATGTGCAGGATGAAGGACTCGCGTTCCTCCTGTGGCAGAGCGAGAGGGAGCAGTGAGGGCTGCAGCTTGCCCTTCTTGGCCCGGCCTCCTCCGGGGGCTTGGGAGCTGGGCTCCTGAAAAGGGGCACCCACGTGCCCTCCTGCCCCCGTACCTCTACAGCAGAGCCCGGGTGAGCCAGGCTCGTGCCCAGCTCTGCCTCATGAGGAGCAGCACGTGTTTTCTGCAGGAGAGGTGAGGTTCTCTGTGTGAGGTGACATTGCGTGCACCCTGCGAGCCCAGCTGCCCCCTTCGGGGTGGCCGTGTGCCCTGCTCCATGCACAGATCCAGGGCAGCCGAGCTGGCACCACACAGCTCTGGGATCTTGTCTTCAGCAGCTCGGGACATGCCTGGCCCTGTGGCCAGAGTCCCCATCCCGCTTGCCATCAGATGGGCCGAGCTGACAGGTTCAGTGTTGCCTTTCTTCTCCGATCCATCAGCTTCTGCCGGAGGGGAAAGCGTCCCCTTCCCGGTGGAGCATGCAGGAACATCGCTTCTGCCGAGCAGGAAGGGAAGAAGTGTTCAACTCCTCTCCATCAAGGCCTGTAATTACAGGAGCCTCTGACTTCCTGCGCTTCTTGCAGGGTGAGCACAAAAGCTGTTGAGGAGACAAGTGGCTGAGGGAGGAAGCAGCTGGTTGCCTGGTGCTGCCAGTGCCGGCCGCGACGCTGGAGCTTGTGTGCTGCAGTGCAATCAGGCACTATTGAGCACAGGGCGCATTGCAACTGGGCTGGCTGCTGGCTGCCACCGCTCCCCTTCTTTTGGTAGCACCATCTGGAGCAGCCCCTCTTGGCCTAGAAACGAGTAGGAGAAGCTGCGGCGGCTCCTGCAGCCAGTGCAGCCACGCGTGTTGGGCTGGCTGTCTGCCGGTTCCTCTGCTGGTCCTTGCCAAGGTGGCCCTGCCACATCACTGCCATGCCAGTGGCTGGCGATGGAAGGGTTTCTGTCCCAAGATGTGGATCTGGGGACTTTGTTGAAGACCTGACGCCTTACATTTCTGAACCTCATTGTCCCTTTAACCTAGAATTTGGGCTGGTTTGGCTGCAGTTGCATGAGCTCAGGCCAGTTTGGTCTCTGGGTGTTGTGTGAGTAATGCAGGACCCAGATTCAGGGTGTCACTACACCAGTTCGAGTCCTCGGCACCCCAGGGCACATTGTCACAGTGCAGCTGGCACTGCCACCAGACCGGCAGAGCCCTTCTCCCTCCTCCGCAGGCCACCATGAGCTGATGGTGTCACCAAACCAGAGACACACAGGTGGCCTGGGGCTCGTTGCGGGTGGTGAGGGGTTGGAAAGGTTTCTGCTGTCCTGACACATGGGCTCTGACTTTCTCAGGGGTCTCCTTCTTCAGTCTGGCTGCTCTGCTGCTCCCAGAACAGTTCCCTCACTACCTGGCCATGGTGAAGTCACTCAGCCTGGGGCCCGCTCTCATCTACTCTGCTAAGTTCGCTCTGGCTTTTCCCTTTACCTACCACACCTGGAACGGAGTCCGACACCTTGTGAGTAGCCTCTGAGGGGCAGAGGGCGCGAGGGGAGGCAAGGTGCCCTTGGAAATGGGGAATTAGTCACCCCAAGTGCTTCAGAACCTGGGTGCTGGTTTTGGGTACATTTAAGTTGCAAAGAGCATGACAGTGCTGGCACTGCATCAGGCAACACAGCTGGCTGAAGCGTCCCCCACATCCCCTTGGCTGCAGGAGAGGGACGAGGGGTGGCAGGAGCAGCCCCAGAGATGGGGACAGTCCGCAGAGCCGTGGGCTGGAGCCCTGCAGAGCTGCCACCCATGGCTCATTATCTCACCCTGTCACGCAGCCCTTGTGCTGTGATTCTTCTAAGTGCTTTATAGCGTGTCATGAGCCCAAGAGACGTGTGGCAGAGGGTTTGGGATGGTGCTGCTGGTGCAGAAAGTAACTTGTGATGTTTGCACTGGGCTGAAGTGTGGAACAAGCAGCTCCCTTCAGCCGAGCTTCCTGTGTTTGATGAAGGAGGGGGAGCTGTGGGGCCGAGAGCTCCTTGCTGGGAACAGTACAAGACGTGCCGCTTTCTGCAGTTGATTTTGTGTTTTCTGTAGCTCCAGAGAGGTTAGTTTTTACAGAAGCAAATTGGGAAAGCAGCTGGCCCGGAGCGTGACACAACCCTCCTGCTCGGGGTGGGGGGAGCATCACGTGCGGAGCCGCGCTGCAGACCTGGGATCATGCTGCGGGCGCTGATGGCTTCCAGAGTTCCCAGCCTGGAACTGGAACATCCTGCAGAGGATGTTGCATCCTGTGCCCGAGAGCAAACCTTACGAGCTGCTCGTGTCAGAGTGCTGGGAGGTGCCCGTCCAAGCTGTTGGGGTGAACAACAACCTTGTGCTGCGAGGGGAGCGCTCTCTTTGGGTCCTGGGGGCTGTGGGTGCTCATTATCTGCTTCCCAAGCACTCGCGGTCTCGGAGCACGGGGCTGTGGCCGCCTGAGCCCCACTCGCTCGTGGAGATGCCATTGGGCAAATGGAGCCGTCAGAAGCAGCTGCTGGTTCAGTATGTCCTGAGTCGGATGCGTGCTGAAGTCTCTGACTGCACATATATATTAGGATGCCAATTAAATTGTCTAAGAAGGAAACCAGCAGCTTTGGCCCCCGGCAGCGCAGCCCGTCGATGGCAGAAGGGGAATCAATGGGGAGCAGGTTCGATTTAGTGCCTCTGCCCCAGGTGCTCCTCTCCTTTGAGCCCCAGGGCTGGCTGGGAGGAAGACGGTGGTCCCCAGGTTGCCCTTGGCCACCTCACTTTGGCTTAGCCAAAGTCAGTGAGGGGGGCAAACCCACCTGGAGCCGAGCTCCACGCACCACTCCAGCTTCTCTCCCTGCCCCTGGGGCTCGGCCTGGCCCCCACAACTCCCACCATACCCCAGGGGTGCAGGGGGGCATGGGGGGCTGTGGCTTGTCCCCAGCCACTGGGCTCTCTCCCTGGGGATGTTGGCGCTGCTTCAGATCTCCGGCTCTGCTTTCTAACCTATTTCTGTCAGCAGGAGAGAAGCAGGCACGGAGCAGCTGCCGCTTTTGAAGTGAACCTGGTGCTGCGTCTGCCGGGGATTAGGGAGAGCTCAGAGCTGATGGACGGGAGGGGGGCGGCGGGGGATCAGCTTCCCCAGGCACGGAGCACATGTGCCTGCGCCCAGGGACGCCCCTGCAGCAGTGGGCGCTTGCTGCCCTCCCTCCGTTCTGTAGCTGGTGGTCCAAAGGCTGTTTTTTGGGGCAGCTTTCCAAGCTTTTATCAGAAAAACTGTGCTTTCGTGCACATTCCGCATGAGGGACCGTCCCAGCCATGCTGAATTAATGCCACTGTGTCTCTTCTCTCCTGCAGGCGTGGGACTTGGGGAAGGGGTTCAAGATCCCCCAGGTCAACCAGTCTGGGGTGCTGGTCCTGGTCTTGACCCTGCTCTCCTCTGCCGGCCTTGCGGCGATGTGAAGGTGCCTCCCTGTCAATGGCCTCCCTGGTTTTTGGAAGATTTGCTCCGTCCTGGCCCGCCCCAAGACGTGTGTGGCGAGGGAGGCAGGAGAGCAGGCTCTTGAGTAACTGCAAACCTCTGGGGGAGGTGGCCCTTCCCCTCCTCGTGAATCTCGTGGATGATCAGAGTTGCTTTTAATTGTCCCAGCTGATGTGCTGACCCCCCTGTTAGCCGGAGGGGAAGACAGACCGAGCTCTGTCCTGCCGTTCTGCATGCCTGAGCAGCCACGGAAAGCCAGGCACAAATTAACAGCCGATCCCGGCACATTTACTAGCTTGCAGAAGCTGTCTCGCTTCTTCCAGGCCAACTCCAGGGCGTTTCTTTTCTCTGCTCTGTCCCCAAGCTTGAGACAATGCTGGATCTGTGTCCCCGTGGGCCCGAGTGGGCTCGGGGATGGCTGGAAGCGTGTGTAGGCTCGGCGCGGGACAAGCGTCTCCATTGAGGCAGCCCGTGCCCAGGCAGGGAGGGCAGGTGGAGCTGCCAACGCCAGCACCCAGGAGAGGAATGGGACATCAGTGCCGTGCTGGGACCCTGCGCTTCCTGAGCCTGGCGGGACAAGGTTCAGTCCCCACTCCTTGTCCTTGAAGTGCCGTGATTCAGCCCAGTTTAGGGCCCTGGAGCCCCTGCCGGTGAAAAACATCCCATTTTCCCCAGTTAGGAAGTTCCTCTGTCTCCGGCATGATGGGAGGGTCGTGATTTTCCGGACGCGTGTTGCCACCAGCTCTCATTTCAGCACTTGTCACCTTTGCAATAAAGCAGCCTTGATCCTTCACGCTGAGCTGCGGAGTTTGTCCTCTGTTGGCTCAACACTTTGAAGTCGGCTGGGAAGGGGGTGTTTTCCGAGATCCAGGGAGTCGCCGAGCCATGGCCAAACAAGCTGTTTGTTGGGGTTGGAGGCAGGTGAGGTGCCCGACCTTTGAGCTGCCGGGGCCAAGCAGTCTGAAACGCTGCTGGCCCTGCAGGAAGGAATTTCCTACCTGGGCTGCAGTGGTTTGCTCTTGGTACAAACGATTGCCTGAGGTCTAGGAGATTTTTGCTCAAATTGGCCAATTTTTAACATTTGCCATCAGGAGCAAAGCTTTGCAAAGGGGCTGTTCCCCATCAGGAGCTCTGTCCCAGTGAGAGCCTGGGCTGTGTTTCAGGAAGGATCCTCCTTCCCGTTCCCATCATCAGCCAGCAGAATGTCAGCTTTACAGGGAACATCTGCTCCCCTCATGGGGCTGTTGATGGAGACCCGAAGTGGCAGGAGGGGAGCGGGTCCAACACTGCTCTCTGGGATCCCTGGCGCCGGCCAGGCTCCTTTCCGTGCGATTGCTCTTCCGTCTGCCACTGATCCCAGCCCTGTGCCTCCCGCCCGCTCAGCGCCGCTGCTGGACCCCACAAATCTGTCACTCCTTTAATTAGTGGGAGGCATTGCAGCCCCGAGGGGACACAGAGCCTCGAAGATGAGAAATCACAGAGGAGGAAAAGCCGTCTGCTGTCAGCAAGGCAGAGGGAAGAGACTCACTGCTGACTCCTGCTCAATGGAGCCGCTTCCCCCAGCAGGAGAGAGCTTCTCCTGGGTGAAAATGAATGTATTTTAGCTTTAAACCAATTACTTCCTGCAGTTGCTGAAATGGCTTTTATTTGGAACCCACTTCTGCTCGCTAATGAGCTATTCTGTGGTGCGTGCCAGCTGCTAACGAAGTTAGACTTCGCTGTGTCTCTCAGCTGCGCTTTGCAGACTTTATTTCCCTTCTGTGAGTGGTGGGAGGGGGCTGCAGCGCGGCCCCAGAGGGGGACAGGCAGGAGACCGGTCAAGGAATGGGTGAGACCACCCTGTGGTGGTGGGATTCCTGCTGTTGGGGAGAGGTGGGGGCAGCTGTCACTGCCCCCAGCCCCGTGGCTGATCTCATCTTTCCAGCACAAAATGCCGTTAAATGGGATGAGCTGAGACAGAGCCCAGAGGTGGCACCGTGTCCAACACCCAAACACGGCACGGAGCCCCCGGGCTCCGCCCTGAGCTACCGAAACCAAGCACTGGGAGTTACTGTTTTAAAAACCTGTATTTTTCTAATTGCTATGAAAACACAAGTGGGGGCCACGTGGTGCTGACCCAGTGTCAGCCTTTTTGACGCACTCCCCCCGCCCCCCCCCTCACCCTTGTGTGGGAAAGTGGTTTGTGTGTGTCCTCAGGGGTGGATGGTTTGTGGGAGGGGGCAGGAGCCGACCCCAGGGCTCGACGGCCACCCGGCTCTCACGCCCGTGATGCCCTGAGCCCTGGGGATTTGCCCACCAGGCTGGCAGTGGGGACCCGAGTCGGGGCAGTTTGCCGAGGGCTGTTCCCCGGGGGCACCGAGGCAGGGATTTGGGGGGACCTGGGGTTCCCGTGTTGGGGGTCTGTCACAGCAGGCTGGTGGGAGCATGGGGTTTGTCTCCCAAGCTTGTCCTGCTGGGAGCAAGGCTGGTGCGGGGCCAGGGGCTGCGGGGACGTGTCCCCCTCCAGCTGGACCCCCGTGCAGCCAGACTGACGGGAGAGCAGGGTCGTGGGTCCTGCTCCGGGGCAAGGCGGCTCCTCCGGCTGCTGAACGCCCTCGGTGGGTGCCCGGCTGCCCCTTCGGGGAGGCTCCTTGGTGGTCTGTGCATCCGGCCGGGGCTCCTGGGGCGGCGAGAGGGAGATCTTGTGCCGCTCTCGGGGTACAGGAATGGGGGACGCTTGGGGCAGGGGCTGCTCTGCCTGGGGACTAGGCAGGTCCCCGGGAAGAAGCAGGGAGTGGGAAGGGGGTGCTGGGGGCTCCAAGAACAACCCCCCCCCCCCTTCAGGGCAGTCCCTATTCTCAGACGCTTTTCTCTGGGAGGAGAACGGCAGCTTATGGGCTCCTCCTGCCGGCACGGCGGTGGCCCTGGCAGCCGGCAGCCCCGGGGAGACCAGCCCGGATTTGGGGTGTAGCGGGGGGAGCCCCAACGCTTGAGCATGGGGGGAATGGTGGCCCATGCATTGGGCACTGTTTTACCAAACACCCCTGAAATCTGCTACCCCCCAGGCCTGGAAACCCTCCCCAGCCTGGGGACCACCGTGGGTTGTGCCAGCTCATGGAGCCACCCTGTGCGATGGACCCCATGGGGGGCACTGACCTTCCCGGTGACGTGGGTGCGGATGCCGTTGCAGGCGTGGGTCAGGGTGGTGGGACGGTGGATCCAGTCGGTGAGGCGTCTGGCAGCGGCAGCCGAGCGGGATGTCAGGTTCAGCCGGGCCGGGGGGATCCGCGGCGGCATCTCCCAGGTCCCCACAAAGGTGCCCCACGGGGACACCTGGGAGGAAGAGGGGGAGCAGGGCCTGGGCAGGGTGTTGGGGCCCCGGGGAGCCCCGGTGCTGGATGAGGGTCTACCGCCAGCCCCCCGACGGGTGCTGTGGGTCTGGCTTACCTGGGAGCGGGGCACGTTGGGGAGCAGGTGCCCCCGGTCATCGGTGATGATTGTCGTGGAGCCCTCCCGCAGCGAGGGGCGCTGGGGGAGCAGGGGGTGGGTGTATGACCAGGGGTCCTGAGGGGCGTCCGGGCTGGGGCTGGGGTGCTCCCATGGAGACCAGGGTGTCTGGGGAGGTGCTAGAAGGTCCCAGGGAAGTCCAAGCCAGGGCTGAAGGGCATCCCAGGGGTCCCGGGGGTCCAGGATAGGGCTGAAGGGGGCCTCAGGGGGTCCAAGACTGGGCTGAGGGGTGCAGGGGGGTCAGAGCCAGTGCTGGGGTGATTCAGGGGAGCCCGGGGCTGGTCCAGACTGGGGCTTGGGGGGGTTCCAGGGTGTCCTGAGAATCTGGGCTGGGGTTGGGGGGATCCCGGGGGGGGTTCTGGGGGATCCTGGGGACCCAGCCCAGGGCTGAGTGGGGTTGTGGGGCTGCTGTGGTGGTCTGGGCCAGGGCTGAGGGGGGGCCCGGTGTGTCCGGCCCGGGGATACCTGCCGCCCGGGTGGGGGCATGCTCCAGCTCTGCAGGCGGTAGGGCGTGAAGGCGTCCTCGTACTGCGGGGAGAGCGGGGCCGGTGAGAGCCTGCACCGTCCCCGTCCTGGCCCCGTCCCGTCCCGTCCGGGCCCCCCCCCACGCCCCCACCTGCCCCGCGCCGTAGCGGGCGGCCATGCGCGCGCCGTCTCCTGGCAACCGCCCCGCCTGACCTCGGGCCGCGCCCTCCCCCTGGCGGCCGAGACTGGTACTGCAGGCGGTGCGTGGCCTGCAGGGGGGAGTGACCTAAGGGTGGGCGTGGTCGGGGGGCGTAGCCTGGTGCCCCCAGGCCGGGGCAGCCGGGGCTGGGCGGGAATCACGGGACGGTTTGTGTCGGGGGGGACCTTTAGCGGCCCATCCAGTGCCCACCCCGCCCTGGGCAGGGACGTCCCCCACCAGCCCAGGCTGCTCCAAGCCCCGGACAACCCGGCCTTGAAACCCCCCCCACCCAGGGATGGGGCAATCTCAGCTTCTCCAGCCCTCCCAGCATCTCTGGGGCCTCCTCTGGCCCCGCTCCAGCAGCTCCATGTCCTCCTGATGTTGGTGGCCCCAGAGCTGGAGGCAGCACTGGGTGGGGGGGCGTCTTCCCAGCGCGGAGCAGAGGGGCAGAATCTCCCTCCTCACCCTGCTGGGGATGTAGCCCAGGGGGGCGGGGGGCTTGCTGGGCTGCCAGTGCATGATGCCAGCCCATGGCCAGCTTTTCACAGCCCCCCTCGAGCCCTTCTCGTCAGGGCTGCTCCCCATCCCTCCATCCCCAGCCGGGGAGGGGCTGCCCCCACCCAGCACTTGGTTAAGATTAAGGTCAGGGTTGGGGCATCCCGGGTCTGGGCCCCTTTACCGTGGGGCGCTGCCCTCGCCCCCTCTTCGAGGCTCTCCGTACCCCCTGCTGCAGGGTGCCCGTGGGGCCCCACCCCCTGCCAGACCTGCCGTCACCCCCCCCCCCCCCCCGACGGCTCCCTGACATGTCCCGGCTCGCTCGGCGTCCTGGACGGCGTGGGGCACCCGCCGGTGCTGAGGGTTGTGTCAGCACCAGGACGCCGGGACAGGAGCCTTCCCGGTGCCCTGACACCGCCACGGCATCAACCGACCGATCCCAGGACGAGGATCCCTCTGCTGCCCCAGTGACTCGGTGCTTCCGACTCCCCGGGACTTTCCCGAGCGCGGTGCCGGCTCCGGCAGCCCCCTCCTCCCCGGCGGGGGAGAGGCACGACAGGACAGCGCTGAACTCACTTTATTTCTTTTCTTTATTTTTTTTTTTTTCCTCTTGTTCCGAACTGCAATTCCTGGTGCCAATGGCGTCTCATCTCGAATAACACCCAATTGCTGAAGCCAATGTGGGGGCGCCGGCGGTGCCGGGCCGGAGGCGGGGGGCTGCCAGGCAGCCGGTTTGGGCGATTCGGGGCTGCCGCGTCCCTGCTCGACGCCGAGCAGACGGGCTGGAGAGTAATAAATATCAGTGAAATAGCAAGGGAAGCCTCCGGGAGAGGGGCTGGCGGCTGCCCCAAGAGCTGGGCTGTGGCCGGTGGGGGGGGACATACAAAAAAGGGGGCCAAAAAAAAAAATAAAATAAAGAAAACCAACAAAACAGACTGATGAAGCCACGGGGGGTTGCTGGAAGCCGGGGCTGTTTCGTGGGGGAGGAGGGAGCTGGATTCCTGACTTCAATTTGCCCGGCGAGCCCCGGCAGCTCAGCCCTGCGTCGCTTGGCGCCGGATCCTGTTGGGGCCACCAGCTCTGGGCTCGTGGTTGCTCCCCCCGTGGAGCCGAATCGGGGTGGGCGCGGGGCCGCGGAGGGGTGGTTACAGCGCCGGGCAGGCAACCTGGTGCCGGATGCCCTCGTTGCACATGAGGGCGGCCGCCCGCTCGTCGCCGTCGCCGTGCTGGCACTGCATGTAGCTGATGCCATGGGGGGAGTAGCTGTGGTGGGCGCAGACGTTGCAGGCGCGGGTCATGGTGCCGCCTGTGCTGCTCCTGCGGGAGGGGGGAGCCCCAGTGGCACCCGTCAATGCTCAGCGGTGCCCACTGGCACCCATTGGCACCCCACTGGTTTCTGTCACTGCCCACCAGTCCCTGGTGGCACTCATCAGTACTTCTTGGTGCCCACTGGCGCCCACTGGCACCAATGGGTGCCTGATGGCACCCACCAGCACTCACCAGGGTCCACTGGGACCTGGCAGTTCCCAGTGGTGCCCATCAGCACCCAGTGGTGCCCACTGGTGCCCACCAGTCCCCGTCATTGTCTGCTGGTACCCATAGATGACCCATGGTGGCCAGCAGTGTGTGGTGGCACCCAGAAGTGCCCATGTGTCCCCAGCAGTGCCTGTGGCTGCCCAACAGCCTCCAGTAGTGCCCAGTGATGCCCACTGGTGCCCATTGGACGTCAGTAGTGCCCAGTGATGCCCATCAGTGCCAAGTGGCACCCGCTGGCCCCGTGGCTCTCACCTGCAGTCGCTGCAGGTCCGCTGGCACTCCTTCCGGCGGTAGCGGCAGATCAGTGCCCAGATGAGGAGCCCGAGCAGGCTGAGGAGCAGGAGGGAGCCCAGGATGGAGCCCACGATGATGCCCGCCTGCCTTCCTCCTGGGGCGGGAGCACAGCCTGTCACCGCCGGCCTCCCCGCCGGCTGCCCACTGGTCACTGTGCCCCCGGTGGCACCCTGGCCCGCAGAGGCAGCCCCCGGCAGCACCTTGCCCTCGCTGTCCCCGCAGTGGTGGCACTTACTTGGCGCAGGGCTGAGGTTGAGCTGGCACACGGAGTAGCCCACCCGGTTGGTGACGCGGCACTGGTAGACACCAGCGTGCACCTCCGACAGGCTACGGATCAACAGGTCGCCAGGAGCACGTCCTGCAGTGGGGAGAGGCGGCCCTGTAAGCCCCAGTACGGGCACTGGGACCCTCCGACATGGGTGCAGGGACACGGACTCCCCCCTACCCAGCTGCATGCAGCCATGGGCACTCACCACCACCACACCACGTGTGCTCACAGACAGGGACAGCCCAGCTGTGAACATCCCCCTGGTGTCCCCTCCCGCCCCCGGGTGGGTGCAGCCCCACCAGCACCCACCTTGGATGGTTCCGGAGGGCAGGCGTCCTCCGCCATAGCCGTCAGCCATCTTGGCCCACTGGTAGGCGAGCGGGGAGGTGCCCCCCCGGCTGTAGCACCGCAGGAGGATGCTGCTCCCCTCTACCACCTCGCCCTCGGTCCAGCACTGCGGGTTGGCTGGTTTCTCTGTGGAGAGAGGGACACTGTCACCATCAAGGCCATTGGGGGCCACCCGTGGTGCCTGGGAAGGGGATGTGGGGAAGGGGCTCACCTTGCACAGTGACAATGACCTCGTGCACGGCCACAGTGTTTTTCTTCACCCGGCATTGGTAGGTGCCAGTGTCGGAGACCTGCAGGTCAGCCAGGCGGATGGAGGCGTCGTACTGGCTGGGGTCATTCTGCACAAAGGCCACCCGGTCCTGCAGCCCCGAGCCGCTGCCGTAGTTGACGTGATGGTCATGGTAGGACAGGAACTGTGGGGGAGAAAGCAGGGAGACTGGGCAGGGCTGGTCCAGGTGGGGAGACCGGAGGCTGCCAGCTGGGAAGGGACAGGCACTGCCCAGACCCTGCCAGCCCTGCCAGACCCTGCTTGTCCTGCCTGCTCTGCTGGGCTTTCTCTGGTCCTGCCAGACCCTGCCTGTCCTGCCTGCCCTGCCTGCTTGGCTGGGCTCCATCCCAGCCCTGCCTGCCCGGTGGGATGGCAGCTGCTGGGACAAGTGACACTCACCACATTCTCCGGGCCAGTCCGCTCAGGCGTGATCTGGATCCACTCGATGCCCAAGCCCTGGGGACCGTTGTCTTCGGGCTCAAGGACGTAGGGGCAGCCCAGCTTCACCGAGTCACCCTTGGCCAGGTACAGCACCTCCCGGCCCTTGCTGTTGATCCTGACGGCCAGGAGGAGAGCTGGGGAGAGAACAGCACCCATCACGCTGGCTGGGGAGCACAGGGACACCTCGAACCTGCACCCCAACACACCCCAACCCCATGTCCTGCAGTGCCCGACCAACAGGGAGCAGGGACAGGGCAGGAGCTGGGTCTCCTGCTGGGGTTGAGCTCCTGTTGGGTCCCATAAAGCTGAATCAGGAACATAGGGATCTGGTGGGCTCAGTGCCGCCCGCCCAGCTCCACCTGACTCAGGTGGGTGTCAGGCCAGGACCAGCCCTAGCTGCTCTCCTGACCATGGGGTGCACCTGGGACCCCTCCATCCTTGGTGGCATCGCTGCAGGAGCAGGTCCAAGAGCAGGGATCCATCAGCGCCTACCTGGCATGAGACCCAGGAGCAGGAGCAGGCTGGCGCCGTGCCCTGCCATGACGCTGCAGCCGTGCCGGGTGGTGAGGAGGAGTGGGAGCGCAGGAGGCTCCGAGGCGACGAGGCAGCCGGCCGTGCGGGGCTGCTTTTACATGCTGGGCCGGGGCGCTCCTCCCTGTGGGGCGGATGCCTTTGGGATGACTGAGTGGCTCCAAGCTGTGCGTGAGCGATGCCGCCCTGCTCCACTCCCTACCTGGTAATTAAGCATCGCCATGCTATGGGCTCCCATCCAGCCGGACCCGGGCAGGGGGACACTGCAGGCAGCACGAGCGAGGGGCACCATCACACCCTGGGGCACCTGGAGCAGGGATTGGGGGCCATGGACCCCATGGTGCCTGATGGCTGGTTCCCTGGTGTGGGCACTGGTGGGATGAGGGTGGTCGGTGGGAAAAGGCTGCCTGGGACCCTCCGGCAGCAGTGCGAGCCATGCTCGAGCACCGCGGCCGCATGAAAGTGCTGGCTTGGTCCCATGCAGGTCCCAAAAGGATTTTGATCTTGTGGCACTCAGGACAATTGGAAGAGCTTAAAGGTGTGGTTTGACCATGGGCTTAAGCTCCTGCAGATCCCTCCTCCGGTCCTGCCCCCTCAGCGAGCAGGCACGGGACTACTGTGGCCGTGTGGGGACTGTGGTGCCCACCAAGCCCATGCTGGTGCTGGTGGCACAGCTGAAACAGTGGGGAGGCCTGGCTGGGGCTACGGGCTATGGCTCATGGCATGGGGCCACGGTGGGACGGGGCATACCCTCCACCCTCAGAAAGGAGCAAGTGGTGCAGAAGGAGAAGAGTGGGACAGTTGGAGGGGATGAAGAGAGGGGCCAAAACCTGCTGGAATCAGGGAAGGAGTTGGGACAGGGATGCTCAGCAGTGGATGGAGGAGTTGGGACAGGGATGCTCTCTGGGGAATGGAGGAACTGGGACAGGGATGCTCAGCAGTGGATGCAGGAGTTGGGACAGGTATGCTCGGCAGCAGATGGAGGAGCTGGGACAGGGATGCTCAGCAGTGGATGAGTTGGGGACAGGGATGCTGGGCAGCGGGTGTTGGGGACCACGCTGGGGATGCTCAGCCCTATGGGAAGCCCCAGCCATGGGCATTCTCAGTGCTTGTGTCCCTTGGGGGGTCTGGGCTGGCTGAGCCCCCACAATGGGCTGCTCTGGTGCCATGGGTCAGGCCCTGTGCCCAGCTCACCCCTGCCATGCCCTGCGGCACAGCTCGGCCGTGTTGGTGCTTTCCAGCCCGTGACTGCCTCAGCCGGCTCGGCAGCACCACCCAGCTGGTCCCAAACACCAAACACTCCCCGGGGCCAAGAGCTGCTCCATTTACTGGCCCCAAGTTGAGCTCACCACTGCTGGTTAACCCTTCCCGGCCCTCGTGCTGGGAATTGGGGCTGAGCCCGGCACACGCTTGGCCGCGTCTGTGATTTGGGGGCCCCCATGTGTGTCCTGGCCCCGGGGCAGCACCGACACGGCCAGGGGTGCCGCCTGCCGGGGCTGTCCCTGCCGTGACGGGGCCGTGGCTCACTGCGGCTCGGGGCTCGGTGCCGGCGCGGTGCTGGCTCCCGGCCGGTGACTCTTGCATTCCTCGTCACGGGGAGCCCGGCTCACGCAGGAAGGGTGGGGAAGCTGCTCCACCCCGGCTGGACGGTGGTCACAGCCCCCTCGGCATGGCCAGCGTGGTGGCTTTGAAACCCTCTGGGCTGAGTCTGGCCTAGAACAAGGCTGTGACAGCCCAGCAGTGACCGGGAGTGACACAGCCGGCGTGTGGCCGATGGGGACTGGGGATGGAGGTTTGGGCAGCCGAGCCTGGTGCTGGGCACCACAGATGCTTCCTGGGCTGTCCCAAGGGGTACCAGAGGGCTTGGTGGCCACGAAGGTGTGCTGGGGGTTGCTTGGGGATGTGGTAGCAGATGCCCAGCAGCACCAGTGATGCCCCTTGGCCCCTGTCCCGAGAGTGCCTGGTTCCGTCACGGCATGGGGACACCCAGCAGCTGGAGAGGAGGTGGGGAAGAGACAACGAGAGGCTGTGGAATTTCATCCCCCGGATTTTCCCAGCCTGGAGGAGGCTCACGGCAGAGTACTCCGAGCCGTCCCCTGCCCTGGGCAGTCGCACCTTTGCTGTCTCTCCTTATTTTTCAGCTGCTCTGACAATTAATCAGAGCCACTCCTACGGGATCCTGGGCCTCTGAAGCTGCCAGTCCCTATCCAAATTGATTTTAAATGTTTGCATCATGCTCCAGTCTCTTTGCTTTGCCCCTGAAGAAGGCCACTGCCACAGGGCCCGGAGGTGACACCTCAGTGAGAAGGTGGCATTACCAGGGCTGGTGTGGCCAGGACCAGGCTCTGTGTGTGCAGAAGAACCTGCCTGGCTCCTGGGGACCCTGCCTGGGCCACTTTGCCTGGGTGGGAACACCCGCCCTGCCCTGAGCGGCTTTGGGGGTGACACTGAGCTGTGCCAAGAGCCTGGGGACGCTCTGGGTCCCTCTGAGGACAGGGGCCACCTCCGACATCTGTCTCCCAGCAGATGTGGGGAGACGGACAAACAGTCCCAGGAGCGGGGCAGGTTGGACAATGAGCCTTTGGGCTACTCCAGCCTCAAGGGCAGCTCCTGGCCCACAAATCCGAAGACAGAGAAGGATAAAAGACACCGTCTGCTCCATAAACATCTCTGTTCATAGAAAACTCAGCCTAAGAAAATAGAAAGCCCTAAGTCGCTGGGGAACCAGAGCTCTGCTCCTTGCGTGGCTGAGCCTGGCCAGGGGCTGCGCCTGCCCGGTTGAGGGCCCTCCGCTCCACTTGGGCACAATACTTCTCAGGGATGCCAGAGGCTCTGCAGGGAAAAGAAATCGTCAGCCACCCCATGCTGTGCCGGAGCTAAGCTTTGGGACTGTGGCCCCAGAGCAGATCCCATTTGATGAGGATGCAGAGGGTCCTGTGAGGTGGTCCAGGGGCCAGGAGAAGGCAGGAAGGACTTAGGGAAAAGCAGGGCACCAGGGGAGTAAGCGGCCACCGGCAGCTCATCACCTGAGCTCCCGCATCTTCTGCTGCTTGAACTGGGCGATGCGCTGGCTGCGCTGGCGAGCCTCCTCCTCCAGCCGCCGGCACTCCTCGAAGGTGGCCACCCGCTCCTGCGCCAGCTGCTGCTGACGCTCCTGCATCTGGCGACGGACGTCGTTGGCATGGGCGAGCCGCAGACTGGCCCTCCGCGCCGCCTCTGCCTTCTCCTTCTCCATCTGCTCCCGCTGGAGCCTGCCGAGAGAATGGGGCAGGTCAAGGGCCCCGCTCCAGCCCCTCCACGTGCTGATAACCCACCCGCGGGGCCTTGGCCAGCACCAGGGCCACCAAGGGTGCCAACTTAGAATCACAGAATGGTTTGGGTTGGAAGGGACCTTAAAGCTCACCTCATTCCAACCCCCCTGCCCTGGGCAGGGACACCTCCCACCACACCAGGTTGTTCCAAGAGCCCCCATGTCAGCCCCGCTGCCACCATGTCACCCGTCTCCCAGTCCCTTTTCGCAGGGCATGGCCTGTCCATCTCTCTGTCAAGCTCCCAGCGCCGTCCCCTCACCTGAGGATCCTCTCGAACTCCTGCCGGTCCTGCTGCACCTGCACAGCCATGCTGTGCTCCCGCTGGGCAATCTGCTCCAGGCGGCTCTGCTTCACCATCTGTTCCATCTCAGCCTTCCTCTGTGCTGCCTCCTTCTCCTTGCGCCGCCATTCCCGCTCGGCAGCCTCCTGGTTGCGCTTGGCCCTCAGTGCGTCCTGCCGGAGGGGGATAGTGGTGATGCTGGAGGGGCCACAGAGGGCTTCCCACAGTGGGGAGGCAGGGAAGCACCTGACGGTGGTTTAGCCCCTCTCCCAGTGATGCCCAGGACATCGCCTGGTCCCAGGTGATGGCCCAGACCTGTAATGCCCTGGAAGACCCACCATGTCCATGGGAGCTTCCACATTGCTGGTGATGGGGTCGGTGGCGAGTGATCCCGCAGCCCATCAGCCGCTCACCTGCTCTGCCTGGTGGTCCTGGGCCTTCTCCTGCATGGCCCTCATCCGTGCCAACTCCTTCTCCTTCTCCCAACGGATTCTTTGCTGCTCAGCTTCAAACTCAGCCTCCCTCTCCTGTGTGGGACAGAGCGTCATGGCAGTTCCTGCGGCACCGCTGCTGCCTCTCGACCCGACGCCAGTGCCACGCACCCTCCTCTCACCATCTTCTGCCTCTGGAACTCGAGCACCCGCTTGTCCGCCATCCTCTCCTGCTCCCGCTGTTCCTCCTTCACCTTCTGGTTCTCGTCATTGACGCGTCTAATCTCAGCCTGGATTCTCTTCTTTTGCTCCTGTTTCCGCTCCAACTCCTGAAAATGGTGCAGAGGGTCTGAGGGTGACAGGGTGAGCGCCAGGGCATGGTGTGCTCTTCCCAGTCCTCCTCATGTGCCTCCCCAAGGGGACAGCACCGCACTCAGGGCAAGGAAGGGCTTGGGTCACTTT
The DNA here is from genome assembly GCA_026546715.1 of Gallinago undulata. Lineage (NCBI taxonomy): Eukaryota > Metazoa > Chordata > Aves > Charadriiformes > Scolopacidae > Gallinago > Gallinago undulata. The sequence goes on along the minus strand of JAOTQQ010000016.1, from coordinate 2,402,160 downwards.
CTGAGGGTACCTCAACTTCTCCAAGAGACCAGAGCTTTAATTCCGCTGGCCGTTGTCTCCACACATCAAGTCTGACTTACCCAGCACTAGGTCACCCTTCCAACGGGGTGAAAATCTAACTCCAGCCCCCCCTGCTCCCCGGCGAGTCACTGGTCGCACCTGCAGGTCCTCCATCTTCAGCTTCTCCAGGTATGCCAGCATCTCCTGAGCCTCCTGGTCCCGCTGCTCGGCTCTCATCGCCCGCTCCTCTGCGTTCTGCTCCATCTGCTTCACAATCCCCTGCCTCCCTCTGGAAAGAAGAGAGTGGAAAGATTCCCTCTGGCTCCGTCCCACTCAGAGGGCAGAAATTCCAGCATGGACATTGGGTGCTGCCTCGTGCTGCCCAGTCCAGCTGTGGTGACCACTGCGGTGAGAAGCCAGGGGTTACCCCAGCTCCAGCACAAGCCCTGGGAAGAGGAAGGATCTCTCTGCAGGGAAGAGGGACCCTTTTGCAAACCTGATGAGCTCCTGCCTCTTCCTGCGTGCCAGCTCCTCCTGCATCTCTTCGGCCTTTTTCCTCTCCACCTCCATCATTGTGGCCAGGCGCTTCTCTTCTTCCTCCAGCTCTTTTGCGATGAGCTGCTTCTCCAGTATCTGCGTGTCGCGGATCATGTGGCACTTGGCACCAAGGATCAGCTGTGGGAACAGCAGGTCTCCCTCGTCTCCAAGACAGGCAGGGCAGCGGCAGCAGGGACAGACAGAGATTGGGAGGTGGGGGGGGGGGAAGTGAAGGAGAAGAAGACCGTGGGTAGCAGCAAGTGGAGCAGGGTTTAGGTCTAGAGCAGCTCGGCAAAGCTCATGGGAGCTTGCAGCAGCCTGTCCGAGTGGGCAGCTCAGTCCCGCGGTGCTAGGGGACACCAGGAGCCCCCATCCCCACCTCGCTGAACTCCTTGATCTCATCCTCCTGCTCCATGCGCAGCCTGTTCGCCCGCTGCAGCAGGTTCTGGGCCCGCTCCCGTGCCTCCTCCTCCAGCTCACTCAGCTTCCCCAGCTGCTGCTGCAGGACGGCCTTCTCCTTGGCCACTCTCTTGCGCTCGCTTACGGCGTCCTGTGGGGACAGGCAGGGCTGCTCGAAGCTGGACGCCCTCCCCAGGGAGGCCCAAGGGGCACCGCAGGCGCCCCCAGCCCCTTCCCACACCCCATTAATACACCCCTCTCCCTTGGCACAGTGGCAGAAATGCAGCATGGAGACTTCATCACAGCTACAGGGTCACCAGGAGGGACAACCAGGGTGGGATTGCTGGATCCAACCAGCATGGGATTCCTTCCCCATCCATTTTCCAGGAAAACCCAGGGATCTTGCTGGGGATCTGGGCTGGGGATCAAGGAAACACTCCCCCGAGCTGCCATCCCTGCACGCTGCCCTGGCAGCGATGGGCACACCGAAACATGGGTGAAAGAGGGAGGAAGGTGATGGCCCCCAGAGCTCCAGGGACAGCCCCAGCTGGTGTGTCTGACCCACAAGGTTGGCTCTACCTGAGTCCATCCACCTCCACCCACATCAGGGAACAGCCAGAAAGCAGGGACAGAAAGACAAGGGAAATGCCTACAAGAGTGGCCTCCTTCTCCGCTTTGAGGGCTGCCTGCTTGGCCTCGCGCTCCTCCTTGGTCAGGACTCGGGCTGCTGCCGTAATGCGCTGGAAATCCTCCTGCCCCATGATGAGGGACGCTGCTGGGTTCTCCGTGGGGACGCTAGGCACAGACAGTGCAGTCAGTGGCACCAAGTCCCCAACAGTTCCCAATTCCCTGCCATGCTGACCCCCCTGTGGGGTCGGGGGACCTGCCCCACTGTCACCCCAGAGCCACGCAGGAGGCACTGGAGCTGGGGGGTCCTGGCCAGGGGGAGGAAGAAGGAGAAAGTGCAGTGAAAGCATCACCGGAGGGGAAGGGGGTGTGTGTGTGTGGATTCTCAGCCAGGGGTTGCCCAGGAAAACCCCAAAACATTCAGCAGGGGCTCAGTCAGCCCCAATTAAAAAAAAATGCTGAAAGTATTTCAGTTCAATGTGACTTTCCCTGCCCTTCTTTGGGAAAATGCTGACCACTGCCTTGACCCCTTTTCCAGCGGGACATGCTGCTCATCCCTGCCTCCCCAGACTGACTGTGGCTGCTCCTCTGTGCCTGAACAAAACCCCTGGTCCGTGCAGACAGAGTCGGGGGAGCAGAAGCTGCCTTTTCACTCTGTTTAACAACACTGAGCCCACTCCGGCTCCAGATCGACACAGCACAGCGCAGCTTCAGCTCTGCTCCCCGGGAATCCACCGGCAGGAGACAAGAAAACGCCGCAGTTCCCAAACATGGAGCACCCTCTCCCCTCCCAGCGCCAGCAGGTTCCCTCTGGCCACCACCCCAGCCCTGCCGGACACTGCCAAGCCACTGGCTCTGCCTGTGACTCACTCTGTGGTTTAGAGGAAATCACCAAAGCTCTCAGTGCCCCCATTTCCCCACTTGTAAAAATGTGGATAATAATATGGGGCTGTTTTCCAGGGGAGTTGTAAGGAGTTAATTACTCTTTGTATTACTCAGATACCATGGTGACGCGTGTGGTGTCGGAGCCTATATTAACCAAATGCATAGAGCACTTTGAAGATGCTCTGGACTAAGAATTTACTCATTATTATTGTGTGTCACCTTTCATCCACCCTTGTGAATATGAACAGATACCTGCATAATGATTGCCCGAGAGCTGCATCACAGCATCGGATTCCAGGACGCTTTAAAGAATGGCTAATGGTCACAACGGCACTAATAAATGTAATAATACAGTGGCCACTGCTTCAGTTGTCCCAGTGTTTGGATGACCAGCCTGGGATGTCTAGGGCCTGATTTTCAGGAATTAAACCAGCACAAACAGTTTCCATTGACTTTAGCCGGAGCTGCGGCCATAAGACACATCTGCAAATTGGCCTCGGCTTTGGCAGCTGGGTGAAATAAGAACGTGACCATATAAACCGAAAGCCTCAACCAGCCCTGAAAGCCTGAGCCGGTGTCTCTGTGCCTTTTCACTCCCACAAAACCCAAACCCAAACGGTCTGTGAGGTGGGTGTCACGTTTTACAGGGTGTTGGGGCATTACATGGAGATTCAAAACAGGAAGCGAAGATGAACCTCGCGCCGAACAACTACAAGGAAAATTTAGGGAGGTCAAAACGAGGCTAAATTGGAGCTGGCCGGGATAATGGCCCTATTCTTGTCTCTGTGCTTCAGGCTTTTAACAAGTGTAGTAATTAGGGCCAGGGTTCTTACAGTTCAGCCTTGCTTATAAAACATCCCTGTCGAGAAACACACAGCTCCCGGTGCTCAGGGGCTGCAGGCAATGCTCCACTGCCTTTCCCACAGGGGGGTTTTTGGTGTCAGGGCACGGGAGGCAGCGTTTGCTGTGTGATGGGGGGCTGTTTGGCCCAGAAAGAGCAGCTTTTCTGGCTGCGGGAGGTTTATGCTGTTTTTCACTGCTTCTCGTGATGATTCAGTGCCTCTGTAAAACGCCCAGTGCTCAGCACTCGCCAGCTCCTCGGCTGCCCAAGCCCAGCGTATCGGAGCCCATCCCTGCTCCCCAGAGACGTCCCAGCAAACAGCCCGGGAAGCTCTGAGCGCCGGGACAGTGCTGTGACAGACACGCAGGGCCCTGAAAGCTCCTCAGAGCTGCCACCCAGGCACAGACTTACACGAGGTCACGGATTAAGTCCTTGGTGATGAGTCGGATGGTTTCGGGCTTGTGCTTGGCAGCGGGGGACGCTTTCGGGGCAGTCCGCACATCCCGAAGGATCACGATGGGGCTGCTGGAGCGTGACTGCTGCAAGCTCTGCAAGAAAGGATGGTGTTTGGCTTTTCCTACAGCTTGCCCACCACTGCCCTGTGCCCAGCTCTGCCCCTGGGTCCCGTGAGCTTGGGACACATTCTGACAAACCCCCTCTTGCACCACCAAGACCAGTGAAGTCTGGCCATGGGAAATGTTTTTTTGGCTCAGTGGCCTGGTGAGGACATGGGAAGAACCAAAAATACCCCTACAGCACTGATTTTACTATAAAAATATGAGCTTCAGTCTCTCACCCAGATCTGAAGTAAAGGATGAGCTGATGCTCGAGCACCATCTCGGGCCCCCTGGGCCCTACCCTGCTCACCCACGGCCACTGGCACCTGAGTCCCTCTGAGCCCCACAGACCCAGGAAAAAACAACACAAACTAACCCAAACTCGCTGGGTGCTGGCAGGGGTGTCCTGCGGAGGGGGGAGCAGGGACAGCTTGACGTCTGGCCTTGCAGGGCAATCAGCTGGCAGGCGGCACTGGGCAGAAACCAGTCCTCCCAGTACAGCCTGGACTGATGCTGGTGCCTTTGCTTGAGCTGAGACTGCCACCTAGTGAAGGTCGCTTGGCTGGGGGTGACGTGGGGACCCTTCTCCACACCCTCCGGGCAGGTTGGGCACTGGGAGTCCCCGAGGGGTGGGAGCAGCCAAGGGATGTCCCCAGCACTCATGGGGCTGCCCAGTGGGACCCCCCGACTGGGCCGCAGGATGTCCAGCAGCAGGAGTGGGAGCAGGAGCAGGAATCCTGCCCACCCTGGGGGAAGCCACTGACATTCCCATGGGAAGGAGCATTTTGGGAGCAGGCACCATTTTGCGGAGCGAACCTCCGGCAGCCAAGAGGAACAGTCCCCGGACAGGAGACCCCCAGCCCAGGCCACCCTGAGGTCTGGCTTCCCCAAGCCCCGGGCCAGCTTGCCCAAGCCCAGCCACGGCGTAGGTGTCCCAGCGAAATCGTCGCCCAGGTCAGGGAACCATAGGAGCTAATCTAAGGTACACACAGATGTGTGGTTTCCCTTCTGTTTACTAGTTCAGCTTGAGAATCCTAAGCGGCTGCTGGAACAAATCCTGTAGCCGGCTGGGTGCCGAGCAGTTCCCTGGGAACTTGCTGCCGGCAACATTTCCATTTTACAGGCCTGTGATATTGCCATTTCATGGGTCTGACTACCCCAAAGCACGGACTCTCCTGCAGCCCAGCACGGTAGATACCGGAGTGGGTTCCCGGCTACCACGGGCCCCAACTGGGAGCTGTTGAATTAAAGGGTTTGGCACTAAAACACCCATGCAAACAAAGATAATACTGTTATTCACCGCAGCCAGCTCTCAAGTTGTCCCCAAAGCCAGGACAACTCCTAGAGCTAGACCTGGATTAATCTCAGGGAACGCAATTAACACCCAAATGAGTGTTACGACATTTTCATCTAACTGCCTTGAAGGCTTCCGAGATAACAGATCATAAACCTGCCCGGGGCGGCTCAGCTCGCAGGGTGTCCGAGGCACATGGACCCAGTCGCTCCCAAGCCTAGCTGCCAGCTGGGAGCGGAGGTAATCTTCATTACATGCTTCCTTCCTCCCCTCTGAAAAGCCAATGGGTTTTGGCAAGTCTCTTTGGGCAGATTTGTTTCAGGCGATAAGACCCAGGAGAGGAAATTACAGCTGCAAACGCACCCCCCCCACAGAGGGACAAGTGCCTGGGACGCAGCGTGGTCCCCCCCCATGGCAGCTGCCTGCCAAGCCCCGGGGGAGATATCCCCAACCTGTCATAGTGGGGTTTATCAGCAAAAGAGACGGCAAATGTGAGACAGGACAAACTCCACCGGCGTCCAGCCCTTGTACCTCGGTCCATGTCAAAGGTGCGAAGGGTGGGGAGAGCCAACGGCTGCAGCCATAAACCCAGCCGGCCTCAGGGAGAGGCGACAAAGGAGGTGAGAGAAGAAGCACCTCCAAACCATCACCTTTCTGGCCACCGTGCCTGGAAAACACCATTGTCATGAGGCTGAAGCTCTCCCTGGTCTCTCCTGCAGGAGCTGGGGACAGCCCAGGGACCAGTGTGGAGGAAACGAGCCTTTTCCTTACAAGACCGGGGAGGAAAGAGCTGCTGCTAGCTGTTTATCTCTGCTCGCAATGGCCAGGGCATCCGGCCAGGAGGTCAGAGACCCACTGCAGCTCTGCCTTGTCTCCAAGGGGACCAATTTCGTAGCTCCCTGATGAAAGTCTAAATATGTTTGCAACGAGCTGCTCTGGAAGCTTCCAGCCCCTGCTCCAAGGATTCTCTCTCTATCCCATGCAAAATAACCACTGTCTAACGTACAGGCTCCATAACACTGGCTCCTCTCCTTTAGCAGGGTGTCTCAACTCCTGAGCTTCCTTTGCCTCGCTAATTAACTAATTACCCTGAGAAAAGTGGAAGTGTGTGGTGTGGAGGAGGACAGAGGCACCTCCCAGGAGCTGAGGGTGGAGTTTGTCCCTCTCGAACACTGGGCTCCTGCAGCCGGGCAAGGAATTGGGAGCACGGAGATGGCAGGTCCCAGGGAGGGCTGGTGATGGTGTCCCGGGCCCGGCAGGTTCAGAGAACAGGGACGGTGGAGGGAAGGCAGTCGGCAGGAGCCTCCATACTGGGTGGGACGAGGCCTGGCGGAGGAGGTGTGAGGGGCGGCAGCACCGGGAGCTGCCCGTGCAGGGGAGCTCTGGACAGGACCCCGGCACAGCACGACACGACGGAACCCCAGTGTGATGTGGCTAGTTCTGGCCCGGTGATGTCTCGACCCCCCCCAGCCCTGCCCTGTGCCGGCCCACTGCCCGGGGCTCGGCGGTGCCCGCGGTGTTGCGGCCCCTTACCCGGCTCTCCCCGAACAGCGTCTCGTCCACCGCCGGGCTGCGGGGCCGCCGCTGGTACCGGCTGCGGGGGGAATCCCGCCGAGGGGGCGCCGCCGGGCCCCGTGCACCGGAACAGGCCGCACGAACCATCCCGCTGCGGCGGCGGCGGCCACGGTCGTCATGGCAACGCCCCCCACCGCTCCCCTGGCAACCGCGCGCGGGCGGTGCTGGGCGTTGGAAGAGTCGACTCAATGGTGCACGGGGGGGTGGGTGTTGGTTGCCCACGTGCAGGGGGAGGCTCCACCCGTGTTGTACCTGCCCAGCCACCCCCGCCCGCGGTCGCGCCCCACGCGGGGAACAAGGTGGTCAGCAGCGACTGCCCCGCCCCTCCCCGTCAGCCCCGCCCACACACTCCACCCCGCCCCTCCTCACCTCCCCAGTGCGGGTGCTGGTTTGCTAGCCCCGCCCCTTCACCTCTTGCCCCGCCTCTCCACGTGGCCGGGCCGTCGCCATGCTGCAGTGCGAGGCGGGGGGGGGGTGTTCTCCCCTCCCCCTCCTGCCCTGGCAGACCCCCCCCCACACATACCCACCCCCCCATCACGACCACCACCCCTGGATAGAAGAGGAGCCGTTTATTGGGGTGGGGTGGGGGGCCACCCTCCCCCAGCACAGTGGTGGGACTGCGGGGGGGCACCACGGCCCCCAAGGCACTGGGGGGGGGGGGGTGGGCACAGCAGGGGGGGGAAGGGCAGCACAGCAGCTGCCCCCTCCCCCCCATACCCACACCCAGTGAAATAATAATAATAAAAAAAGACTTTGGTCCTGGAAATACTGGCGGGGGTGGGTGCCCAGGTGGGGGGCACCCGGCTGGTCCGTGGCAGGGGGAGGCTAAGGCAGTTTGGGGGCCGGCCCCAGGGGGCCCCTCAGAAGCAGGGCCGGGGGCCATGCCAGGGGCGGTTGCTCAGAGGATCTGACGGGGCATGCCGTAGCCCGTCATGCCAGCCTGCGAGGCGCCCCGGTTGGTGCCCATCTGCAGCCCGATGACGCTCTGTCCCTCCTTCAGCTTGTCCTCGGAGAAGACGCGCCGGTTCTCCTGTGATTTCCTGCAGAAGTGGCAGGTGTCAGCATCCCCCCCACCCCGAGGGACCCCACCATCCGCTCCCCCTCCCCATTCCCAGCACCCACTACCTACTTGGGGAACCAGTTGGGGTCTCCCAGGAAAAGCCCGTCGCCCTTGGCCACAGCCAGGCTGCCCAGGTTCATCAGGGTCCTCTGCACACACGCCATGTTCTTCCCTGCAAGGCCCCAGGCAGAATCAGCCCCGTGCCCATCCATCCCTGGCCTCGTCCCCGGTGCCCACCCGGCTGCTCACCTTCCCAGAGGTCGACAGTCTGGAAGATGTCGGTGGCGGCGATGCCGTACCGCTCGGCTGCCTGCAGGAACTGCGAGATCTGCTCCATCTGCTTGAAGGCCATGGTGGACGCCTGGATCTTGGCCACCGGTCCCTGGCCTTGCGGGTGCAGGCTGTTGATGAGGCGGCACAGCACCTGGCCGGCAGGGAGCCAGGGGTCAGGTGGGATGGCGCGGCACCCCCATGGCAGGGCAGCCCCCCGCCCTGGCCCGGCTCCAGGGGTACTCACGGTGCCATCCTTCAGCCACTGCTGGAAGCCATCCCTGCCAGGCGCTGGCTGCGCCACATCCCCGCCGCACTGTGCCAGGATCCACCGCACCAGGATCTGCTCCAGCTCGGGGTCGTACTGCCGGTCGATCTTCTGCTGAACCTCCCGGCTGAGGCCATATGAGGGTCCCCGGTTTGCCATGCTTACGGCAGGGGGGTCTGCAGAGATAGGACCCCTGTCAGCAGCTCTGGTGGCACCCAGGAATCCAGCATGGCCCCGTGCCCACAGCGTGGTGGCTGGGGACAGTGGCTGAGCAGCGTGGCAGAGCCCCACACAGCCCGGCCGTCCGGTGCAGAACCTTATCACCGGTGCCAGCCGCTGCCCAGGCTCTGCCCTGCCCTGCCAGCTTCCCACCCCGCCAGCCAGGAGGGGGTCACGGTTCCGTGCCTACCCGAGGGCAACAGGGTGATTTGGCCTTGGGCAGGGTGGGCAGCACTGTGCCCCCTGCATGCCAGAGCCAGACCCCTCGCCCTGAGCATCCCTGTCCTGGCGGCTCGGCCCCGCCAAGGGCGGACTTGGCAGGCGCTCGCTGCCGGTTGAAGCATGTTTGCAAATCTCACCCGTTTGCTCGGGCTGGGTGCCAGATCCGGGACCGGCTTGGGAGCACGGGGCCCAGGGCCACAGGCAGTGGTGCCCCCCCACCCCACCCCGGCAGGGGAGCTGGACCCAGCTGTGGCCAGGTACTACCCTTGCCAAGGTGCCACCAGAGCTGGTACCACCCGCACTGGGGAGGATGGAGGTTGTGCAGGTGCCTGCGGGAGGAGACGCACCGGGACCAGCGCTGCCCAACCCATGCAGTCCTGGTGCCCCAGGCGCTGGGGAGGTCTGGACCCTCTCTGCCCACCAGCAATGCGCATGTGGGTCTCCCTGGACCGTGCATGGCCGACGGTGCCTGGTCCTGCACCCCTGGCATAGGGGCACGTAGCACGCGCTGCTCCCCCAGGGGTGCGGGTGTCCCCCCCAGCCCCGGTGCTGGGGACATGTGGCAGCTGCCAGCCGGGGGGCAGCCCAGCCCCACGCCAGGGGGAAACCCAGCTCGGTTTGGGACGGGGCTCGACCCTGTCACCAGTCCAGGGCTCCTGTCACCGGGAGCAGTCAGGGGACAAGCCACCCTGGCACAGGAGGAAAATCAGCCCCAAGCCCCTGGGGAAGCCAGCGGCTACCGCGGGAAGGCTCATTGCTGTGGCCACTCCACAACAGCCTTGGGCTAGCACAGCACCCCCTGAAAGCCACTGGCCACTGTGGAGCTCCCCGGAGCAAGGGCTGGGGCCCAGACAGCCCCTGCAGGGAGGGATCCGGCCCCCCCCGGGGCGAGGGGAGCGCCCGGCCGGGGGCCAAGGCGGTTGGGAAACAAAGAGGAGCTGAAATTGGTGCAGACAGGGCTGATTTCCCGACACAGCTGGGGCTTGCCCAGACGGGAGGGGAGGGCCGGACCCAGCCCAGCCCCGCCACCGCCGGGACCCCGCGGGGGGGGGGGGCGCACCCCCCCGCCCACAGCAGCCCCGGGGGACGGCGGGGAGGGGACCATGGCCGGCCACGGCCACCCTGAGGACCCTCCGGGCGTCCCGGGAGCAGCCGCGAGGGGATCCCGGCTGGGATGCAGCCACCCTGGGGACCCCTTAGGTCTCCCAGGGCTGGCAGGGAGGGGGCTATACCCAGCCCAACTGGGACCACGCCACCCCGGGGACCCCATGGACGTCCCGGGTGCCAGCAGGGAGGGGATGGCACCCAGGGCGCAGCCACCCGGGGATGCCCATAGACCCCCGGGGGGAACGGGGAAGGGACCCCCGACAGGGACCCCGGAGCCAGCCAAGGGGAAGTGGCCAGTGGAGGACAGGGCCACCCGGGGGACCCTGCAGGCACCGGGGGGGGGGCACCGAGGAGGGGACTGGACCCAGCCTGGCCAAGACACGGACACCCCGGGGCCAGCGGGGAGGCGACCGGGGCTCGGACGAGTCGCAGCCCCGTCTCCGTGGCCGCCGTACCCGCTCCGAGGGACGGTGGCGGGGGGACGGACGCGCCCCCGGGGCGGCGGGGCCGGAAGCCGCACCCGGGTCCCGCTTCCCGGGCGCGGCCGCGTGTCCCGGCGGCTCCGCGGGCGCAGCGCCCGGCCCTGCCCGGGGCCGTTACCCCGGCGGTGGGGGGGTGGGGAGCGCCCAGGGGACCGGTCCCACTCCGGGCCCCCGGGACAGGGCGGTCCCGGCCATTTTAGGGCAGGGCGGCCGGTCCCGGTCCCGGTCCCCGTCCCCATCTCCATCTCGGTGCCGGGTGCCCGTCCCCACCTGCCGCCCGATGCCCGCGGGCGCTGCCCGGTGCCCGCTGCCCGCGCCCGTCCCTACCTGCGGCGCGATCCCGCGGTCCCGGTGCGGCAGTGGCGGATGCCGCCGCCCGCGCCCTTTTCACGGCTGATGTCAGCGCGGCCGGGGGCGGCCCGGTACCGCCCGCTCCCGGGGCGGGTCCGCCGGGCCGGGGCCGGGGCAGCCCCGCCACCGCACCCCGGGCCGGCCCCGCCCCACCCGGCCCCGCATGATGGGGACCGGGGCCGTGGTGGTGGGGGGCGTAGGGGGCCGTGGTGGCAGGGGGACACTGGGGCTGCGTGGGGACATCGGGGCTGCGGTGGGGACAAGGCAGCTCTGGTGGCTGGGGGACACGGGGGCTTTTGTGGGGAGAGGATGGCCATGGTGGGGGGGACACACAGGGGTTGTGGTGGCCACTGGAGGGCTGTGTTGGCCACTGGATGGCTGTGGCAGCCGAGGTGAGGTCAGGGTGGTTGTGGTGGGGACAAGGTGGCTGTGGTGGCAGGGGACAGAGTGGCCTTGGTGGGGACAGGCTGTACAGAGTGTTTGAGGGACATCATGGGTTTGGTGGAGACACGGTGGCCGTAGTGGCAGGAGGATACGGACACTGCGATGACCGTGATGGAGACAGAACCTGGCATGGTGACGGTGTGGGACAAAGCTGTGATGGTGACAGGAAGCAGCTGTGGTAGGAGGGGTCACAGTCACCACAGTGGCAGGGACCACCAGGGCCTGGCCATGGTGGCAGGAGGACAGCTCGGGGGGCTGCAGGCCCTGCAGGGACACGGCCTCCCCAGCACCCACCGTGTCCCCGCGGTGCAGGGAGGGATGATGGCGCTTGCACAAGTCCCGTCTCCATGGGAAGCGCGACCAAAACAACAAACAAAACCTCGGCCCGAAGCCACCGGCCGCCTCCAGAACGGGTGGCAGGGCCACTGCTGCGGCGTCTCTGCAACCCCACCCACCCCTCTGCACCCAAAATCTGCCCTGGGCTCTGCAACCACCCTCCCGAGCTGGCCTGAGGTGCCACTGTCTTCTGGAGCTTGGTTGGAAGGACACCATCACGCTGGGGACCAGCTGTGGGGTGTCCCCCCTGCCCCGTGGTGGCAAGTGCCCCTCCTGCACCCATGGGTGCCACGTGGCGTGTTGTGTGTTGTCCCTGTCATGCCTTCTCCCTCTCCCTTCCCCCCCCCCCCCAATTGTGGGTGTCCCCTGGGGATTTCCTTTGGCTTTGGTGACATGAGTGCATGGCTGATGGGCACATAGCTGAGGGGACCAGGACAGGGGGGGTGGCACATGACATGGGGAACGGGGGTAACCCCTAGGACTGACCCCTAGGACAGGGGGGACTTAGGGGGGACAAGGTAAGGGGATGATGTGGAGGTGCAGGAATGGGGGTAGGGTTAGAGGTGGCAGGATGAGTGTGGCCCACTGGCAGGACACAGAGGAACAGCTTTAAGGGTGACACGGGGGACAAGACCCATGGTGGGGGGAGGCCTAGGGTGACACAGAGGGCAGGAGTGGGATGATACAGGACAGGTCCCATGGGGGTGACACAAAGATCAGGAAAATGGGGGCAGACTCTGGTAGGGACGCGGCCAGAGAAGGCAGGGGGTGAGAGAGGGTGATTTGGGGACAGGACCCCTGGGAACAGGGAGGCACGATAAGGAGGCAGGACCCCCAGGGGTGGAAGAGGGTGGCATGGGGGAGGACCCCCAGGGGTGAAATGGGGTCAGGGCCGGGGAGGACACAGAGGTGAGGGGACAGTACAGGGCAGGATGCCCGAGGGATGCAGGGGACCTGGGGGACAGGGGTGGCGCTGATCTGGGGGACCCCAGGGCAGGACCAGGGGGCCATGATGGGGGTCAGGTCCGGGGTCAGAGCTGGGGGTGGCGCGGGGGGCAGGCGGGGTGACACGGGTGGTCGGGGGTGGGGTGGGGTGACACACGGGCGGGACCCCCGGGATGGCCGTGGGGACATCCCGGGGCGCCCCGACGTGACCGACGGCGGAGCCGGGGAGCGACCCCCGGAACAGCCCGTGGCAGGGGTGACGTCGTGCGCGCGGGGCCCCGCCCCCGTGACGCGCTCCCACCGCTTGGCCATATAAGGGCACGCGGAGCGTAGGCCCCGCCCCGCCCCGCGCCGGGGTGGCGGGGCACCGGAACGGGGGGTGGGAGGGCACCAGGAGGAGGGGGGACACCAAGAGGGGAGTCTGTGCACAACCAGGGGAAGGGGAAGATGGGGGGGGGGGACGGACGGGGAAGGGGGGTGATGGCGACGGAGGGGGGGTGATGGGGATGCAGGGAGCACGGGGAAGGGGGGTGATGGGGATGGGGAGGGCCCCGCAGGGGTACAAGGAGCACCAGGAGGCGATGTTTTGGGGGGCCAGGGGGGTGGTAAGCCCCCCGGGGGCACCCGACCCCCTGCCACACACGCCTTTTTATTCCTTCCCAGGGTCCTTCTCTTGGTGGCGGGGGGGGGGGGTGTCCCGGGGGTCCCTAGAGCAGGGTGGCCAGCTCGAAGCGCTCGGCGCAGCACCCGCGGGGTCCCAGCCGTTGCCGGGCCCCCTCTCTGCGCCGCCGGGCCGCCGCCAGCTCCTGGCGCAGGGCCGTGCCGCCTTCCGGGGGGCCGCCCACCGCCAACGCCTCCGCCGACACCGAGCTCACCGGGGAGGAGCCGTCGCCGCCGCCGCCCGGCTCTGCGGGGAGACAGGCAGCGTCCGGCCCGGCTGCGTCACCCACCCACCCACGGGGCCACCCCCGGGGACGCGGGCGCCAAAGGGCCCCGCCGCCCCCTTTTCCCAACGGCCTGACCCTGGGAAGGGTTGGGAGACGGCCCCGGGGGAGCTGCGGCGGTTGGGGGGCCCGGGGGGTCCGCACTCACTCTGCCGCTCCAGGTCGCGCAGGGCGATGGTGGAGACGGGCCGCGCTGGGTCCCCGCGGCGGTAGAGCTGCAGGGCCTCCAGGATGTCGGACTCCAGGGTGAACTCCGCGTCCCACTCGTAGTTCTCATCCACAGAGGTGTTCCTCCTGTGGGGATGGGCGTCAGGACGGGCCCCCATGGCTGCCCCGAGGGATGCGGGGATGCAGGGCGGGGGGGGAGCAGGCAGGGATGCTGCAGGAAGAGCTGGGGCGGTCCCCAGGGGCTGGGATGGTGGGGACCCTGTAGTGGGGTGTCCCTGGGGAGCAGGGGCCGGGGTGGCACAGGGGTGGGAAGGGAGAGGCTCCACGCCAGAACACCCGAGCTGAGGCCCCTGGGACAGGCTGGGAGCTGCCCCAGCACAAGATGGCTTGTCCCCAATGTCCTGCCTGTGGCTCACCTCTTCCCAGTGCCGCCGAGTGCCAGATGCATCCTGGCTCTGCCCTCCTCCGCCGCCGAGCCCCCGCTGTGCCAGCTGCCCCCGTCCCCGAGGCGAGTGCCCAGACAGTTGCCCCCCAGGGAGGGTGCCAGGGAGGGGGGCCGCAGGAAGGAGCCGCTGCCCCGGCCACTGCTCTGGCTGGTCAAACTGCCCCGTGGCAGCTTCTCCGGGGGCACAGGGTCCAGTGACCGGCCTGGTGCCCACCGGGGCTCCATGGTACCGGTGGAGGGCACAGCCTCAGTCCTGCTGCTGGCGGCAGGGAGGGGGGGAGCCGGCGGGGTGGGGGGCTGCAGGCCAGCCCCAAGGCCAGAGGAGCTGTGCCAGGCGGGGGTGCCGGGCAGTGAGGCCTTGGCAGGACCCACTGGTAGCCTGGGGGGCTTGAGGAAAGCGGCAGCTGGGGCAGAGGTAGTGTTGGCACTTGTGTCAATGCAGTCTGGGCACAGCATCCGTCCCCTGTGCTGCGGGGAGCCCCCAGCCCCTGGCTGGGAGAGTTGGGGGCTAGCACTGGGCTCTGTCTGGCCACTGGCATAGCTGGGCTCAGCCAGCTCCTCTGGGGGTGGCCAGTCGCCGTCGACGCACATCTCCTTGAAGAAGGGCAGGCTCAGGTACTGGAGGATGCTGCTCTGGACTGCGGGGGTGGCCTGTGGCTGACTGCACCCCAGGCTGGGCATGGGAGATTCTGGGGGTCCAAGGGATGGCAGGGGGGAGCTCTGGAGGGGCAGCGAGTCCCACAGGGTGCTGGCGGTGCTCGGGCAGGGCCCGGGGGCGCCAGGGCTGTGGCGCAACTCCTCCACGGTGCTGTAAGGCAGGGTGGCGGCGGAGGCCACCGGGCTGATGTTGACGATGCACAGAGTTGCCGCCTCATCCACAGGGCTGCTGCTGCCGTAGCCAAAGTAGCGGCCCTGGCGGTAGCCGGTGGCCCGAGCTCCCTGTTGGGACTGGCCTGCGGGCTGGGGGCGCAGCGAGACCCCCTTGCGCCAGATGGGCTCCTTCTCCTCCTCTTCTTTGGGCAGCTGGAGGTAGGGCTGGGGCTGTGGCCCTGAGGGGTCGTGTTGTGGGTCCCGCTCTGGCTCGGCGTAGGGCAGCATCCCAAAATTGCTCTCCTGGGGCCGTGTGTCAGTCTCCACCACGAAGCGGCCGTCGGGGCCACGGCAGATCCGTTCCAAGGGCACGTGCTCCCCAACGTGGCTCTCGTACATGGCATACTGGGAGCCAGCGATGCTGAGGCCCAGGCTGGTGCCGGCCTTCTCGCCCCACAACAGCGTCCGGCGCAGGCTGCGGTAGGGAGATGGCTGCAGCTTCAGCTTCATGGCGCTGTCTGGGCTACCAGAGCCACGAGAATTTCTGTAAGGAAGAAGGGAGCTGCTGCAGCACCCCTGTCCTGGCTCTGGGCTCATATGGCTGCTACCCGTGCCAGGGCATCATACTGGGCATCCGACAGCAGGACCGTCACTCTGCACTGCTGCCATGGGCTTGGCAGACCCGCTCCTGGACTCTCTGATCCTTCAGCCAAAACTCCCCAGGGAACCCCTACCCCGCAGCACACCCTGACCCCAGCACCCTGCTCCTAATGCCTCCTCTGGAGCCAGGTGGTGGGGAGGGGTGGCTGCCCCTCTGACTGCCCCTCTGTCCGCAGCCAGCGGCGGGTGAGTGATGGGGAGCGCAGCGAGACAGGGAGGGAGCGGGATGGGGCAGGAGCGTGGCGTGACTTACTGTGGAGGTGGAAGCTTCTTGCTGGGGGAGAAGACGAGTGGTGGATCTGGAAGGTCATGAGAACACAAGGGGATCACACGGCGAGCAATGCAAAAGTGATGATGAGGCAACAGCAGCACCTGCTCAGCCCTACACCCACCCCTGGCGAGGCCCCTACTCCGAGCTGGCCTGTCCCCTCCCCAGGCACCGGGCCCTGCTGCCCTGAGCTTTCAGCTCCCCGGGGAGCCCCAGGATCCGGGTGTGTGCCCATCCAGCCGGCTCCTACCTTGTCTCCGCTTCTGCAGGCGAGTGGCGCGCCGGCGGTTCATGATGCAGGCGGCCATAGTGCTGAAGATGACAGCCACGCTGAGGAAGCAGATCCCCCCGATGACCCCAGCCAGCACTGGCTGCGGCAGGAGCTCCGGCAGCTGGGTGCGGGATGGATACACCTCCATGCCTGTGGCCAGACAGGAGACACCGTCAGAGGCTCTGTTACCTGTGGAGCACACCGGCACAGCCTCCCTCACACCACCAGACCCCCAGGGATAAACAGCAAAACCCCCCTGCTTCAGGGCTGCTCTGCCTTCGGGCGGACCCGTGGCCCTCGCCGTGCTGGGAGCAGGGTTGTTCTGCGCAGAGCTCTCCTGCTACCTGGTCTGTGACGCTAAAGTCACGCCAGATCCGCGCACGGAGATGAGTGTCACCGTGGTGTTAGCTTTGGGGGGTTCTGCTCCGGGTGTTGCATCCCCTGGTCTAGCAGCAGGGAGGCTTGGGGGTGGGAGCAGCAGGAGGTTTCAGTCTGGGAAGATCTGAGACCACACCAGGCACTTTACTCCTCTGGTTCTGTCCCCAGGGCGGGAAGGGCATATGGGCAGCAGCCCAGGCCTTACCTGCTGTGGAGACATTCACCGTGTTGCTGGGGTCACTGATGTAGCTGCCAGCAAAGGCCACCAGTCGGAACTCGTAGAAGGCGTCCTGGGGGAGCAAAGGGCCATTAGCCTTATTGGCACAGTGGCCAGCCAAGCCTCTGCCCAGGCAGCTGCAGAGCTGAGCAGCTCCACAACATCAGCAGATGCCCCAGACCCAGGTAGGAGTGACGCAGAAGACCTGACCCCCTCCCCTGCCCTGCAGCCAGAGAGCACCCGGTAACGATTCCCACCTTGATGAGTCCAGGCACCAGGACCTGAGTCTTGGTGCTGGGGATGGAGCGGTCCAGCACCTCCCAGCCCCCCTTGTCCTGCCGCAGCTCCAGCGCGTAACCGCTCAGCGCCACCGAGAACTGAGCGGGGGGCTCCCACTGCAGCAGGACCCCTCGCACGGTCTCGTTGGCAGTCAGAGCCTGTGGCGGGGACAGGAAGATGCGCACAGTCATGGCCGGTGGCTCTGGAGGCACTGTGGTCACTGGGAAGCCTGAGGAGAAAGGGGACACTGCTGCGGGAGGTGATGCAGGGGGAGAGCCAGGCAGAAACAGGAGCCTCCTGTGTGTTTGGGGGCTCTGGGGGGCTCATGGGCCCCCTCTTACCCCTGGGCACGGAGGTGACGATCTGGCTAAAGGGGCCACTGCCCAGCTTGTTCTGGGCCAGGACGCTGAACTGGTAGCTCATGTCTGGCTGCAGATTCTCCACCAAGAGATGCTGAGCCCCCACCGGCACTGAGAGTGACACCCAGTCATGATGGGCTCGGGGTGGATGCTTCACCCTGAGGGGAGGTTGGGACCTGTGAGCCCAGAGCTGAGGGCCCCAGGTGGGGCAGAGCCAGGGTGGGACAACAGAGCCTGCTCGCCAGGACTCACAGTGGTGTGTACCAGACGCTGAACCTCTGGAAATAACCCCCATCAAACCCCGGCTCCCAGGAGATGTTGGCTGCCAGCAGGAGCGGGAGCACAGAGACGTTGGTGACAGCATGAGGACTGGTACCTGGTGAGGGAAGCAGAGAGACGACATGTCACACCAGGCAGCTCAGACAACAGCCACGCAGGGGCATTTCCATCCCTTCCAGCACAAGGAGGCTGGTGTTGGCCACCCCAGCACCCACGCCGTCTGCCCACCAGGGACTGGCAACTCACCCAGCACATGGACAGAGGTGGTGGCGCTGACACTGGCCACCTGGTTGGTGGCCGTGCACTCCCAGAGCCCATGCTGCTCCTTGACAAGCGGGCGGAAGATGAGGCTGCTGTTCCCATCCACCTGGGCGCCGCTCTGCCCCACACTGCCCACCTACATGGCAGGGCACAGACACGCTGACAGTGGGCAACCACCCGGGACTGGGACAGCCAACGTGATCCACCACCCCGGGGCTGGTTTAGGAACGAGGGGCAGGATTTTGCCCTGGTTTCTCAAGAAAGTAACAGAAGCAAAGTGCCCTGAGCCCCTTCTCCTGCAGCAACCAGGAGAGATGTGACCCTGTAGCATCTGCGGGGACACAGAGACTGCCCCCGAGTGATGCCCCAGGAGCCAAAGGCATCATGAGCCCCTGAGGAGGGCTCAGCTGGTTCCCTGGAGTGGCAGCTCCTACCTTCAGCCAGGTGACAGTTGGGGGGGGATCCCCACGGGCGGAGCAGGGGATCACCAGTTCCCGGCCCACCTCCTGGAAGTATTCCTCCTTGGGGCGCACCGAGAAGGCAGGGGGGTCCTGGAAGGCAGGGACACATACTGCAGGGCTTGTCTGCCGGTGGGACAGGGCACAGACCCGCAGCAGGGCAGGCCAAGGGGCACGCAGGGCTCCCGGGCAGCGTGCCCACCCGGACAGGCTCACCTTCAGCAGGACACGCGTGGGCTGGGACTCGCCGGCGGTGCCGTAGCTGTTGTAGGGGGTACATGTGTACACTCCAAGCGCGTCATCGTTCCCCGTTGCAATGACGATGGAGCCGTCCGGTCTCATGGACCAGCCAGGGAGCTGGGAGAGGGGGCACGGGGTCAGGACGAGGGGCTCAGGGGGTGGGAGGGCAGGGGAGGGCACGGATGGCAGTACCTTGTCCAGCTGCAGCGGGCGCCCGTCCCTCGTCCAGCTGACGGAGAGCAGGGGGGGGTTGGCCCTGGTGGGGCAGCGGATCACACCCTGCATCCCCTTGGGCAGGTGGGTCTCAGGGCGCATGGTGGTCACCTGCGCCGGATCTGCGAGGACAAACAGGGTGCTGGGGCCCGAATGAGGGTGGTAGGGGGCTGGGGTCCCTGTGGCAGCTGAAGGGGCACCCTCTTCCCACCATGGGAATGTCCCCAGGGCTGGCCCACCAGGGCTTTCTGTGAGCGGAGCCAGTGACAGTGAGGGGCCATGGGGCTCTTACACAGCACTGTGACGAAGGCCGAGGCGGACGGTGGCTTCCACAGCCCATTGCTGGGGACACAGGTGTATTTGCCAGCATCATCTGGGGTCGTTCGCTGGAGCAGAAGACTCCCGTCCACCAGGACACGGACCCGAGGCTGGAGGCGGCTGCAAGGGGAAGGGGGGGACAGTGGTGAGCAGCATGGCCAGGACCATCCCCATCACCCTGGGATGAGCAAACCCCCCCAGCCACACACCCAGCCAGCCCATGGCACTCAGATCCAGGCTTTGCAGGGCCACAGCAGCCTCCTGACCCCAGCACCACCGGCAGGAGCCCACAGCCACCTTGGTGCCTCCCCTGTCCCTGCTGTACCTGAGGTGGAAGACATTGGTGCTGTCCTGGAACCAGGTGTAGGTGAGGTTTCCTGGGTATGCCTCAGCCTGGCACGCCAGAAAGGCATCTTGAGAGATGTTGACAGTGACGTTCTTGGGTGGCACCACGATGACGGGTGGCCCTGCAGCATGAGGCAGAGGGGATGGTGAAAGCTGGGGACACGGGATGGCTCCAGCTGCTCCCAAAACCCACGCCTGCCCCAAAACCACTGCCCATGACACAGCTCCCTCCATGTCCTGTGGCAGCACCTGGAGGTGGCCATGGTTGGGAGAGGACCCACTCTTACCCTGCACAAGCACACGAGTGGTGTGGGTGATGGTGCCCTCCTTGCTGGAAGCATGGCAGGTGTAGGTGCCTGCATTGGCACGTTCCACAACAGCGATGGTCAGCGTCCCGTTCCTCACCTGTAGTGGCACCGGGTGCATGGCACGGCCACCAAGGGACAGGACACTCTCAGGAACGTGGCCAGTGGCAGGAGATTGTTGCCACAATGGTGGGGATGAACACCCGCTCTCCAGACAAGCAGTCGCCTGGCTGCTCCACAAGACCCCAGCCAAGGTGGGGGACACATCATGGGGTGGTGGTAACCAGTGGTTTGCTGCCCTCACCTGTACTGTGTCCCCGCTCTGGACAGCCAGGTCGCTCCTCTTCCAGATGACAACAGGCTGGGGGTTGCCAACAGCCGTGCAGGTGAGGCTCAGGGGGTCCCGGTCCCGCACCTCCACGAAGGCAGGGGGGGTCTCCAGGAAGGTGGGGGGTGCTGTAAAGACAAGTCCAGTCCCTCACCCCCAGGTCTGGTTCAACCGGTCTCAGAAGACCAGTGGATCCAGTCCCAGCCCTGAGAGATTTCGGCTGGTGCTGGGGAGAGCAGCGACCGAGGGAGGGACCCGCCGGTACCGTTGACAGTGAGGTGGATCCAGGTGCCGTTCTGGAAGTCGGCGTCGGTGCTGTGCTGGTCGAGGAAGAGCACGCGGCACTCGTACCAGCCCTGGTCCTCAGCACGCAGGAGGTCGATGCGAAGCGAGGCGCCTTCCTCAATCTGCACCCGACCTGCACGCCCAGAGGTGCCATCATGACTAGTGCCACTGGCTCAGGGGAGGCTGTGTCCCCAGGCTACCCGCCACCCCAGGGCGCCTGCCCACGCTCGCCCCTGCTGCAGGCTCAGTGGCTTCCCCCAGGGAGCAGGGCCGACTGCCCCACTTGGCAGCAGCAGGGTCTGCCACGGTCTGGCTTCTCCTGCCTCAGCCGCGCCGCAGGGGGCTGGGAATGGCCGTGGGACAAAAGCCGGGGCGGCTGCGTGGCAGCAGCGGTTGGTCACACCAACATTTAGTGCTACATATCCTGCTGCTGTCGGGGAAACAGGGGAAGACATGGTGATGGGTTCTGCCACCTATGCCTTTGTAGGATGGCCTCGGCAGGGAACCCCCAGCCCCGGGTAAGGGGGGTCCCTGCACCCAGAGCATCACTCCCTGCTGTTGGGCAAGAGCTGGCTTTCCCAAGGGAGCCCCCCCCCCGGCTGTCTCACCCTTAGGAGCCCTGCTAAGCCCCGGGCACCCCCGCACCATCCCCTCTCCCTGTGGCACTGGGAGAGCTTCGGCTGAACCCCTTGCCCGCCTCACAGTGACAACCACGACAGATCCCCCAGGGTCATGGCAGCGGGGGGGCTCGCCTGGGCTGTGGGGCCCTTGCCCTGAGCAGGCAGCATCCCCGCACCCCACGGCCTCTTTGATGAAGAGGAGGATAAGGGCGCAAAGCGACAGCGAGCACAGCTCTTTAATCCCCATGGCTATTATCAGAGCCATAATCGGCTCAGGCGAGCAGCAGGCAATTGGCTCAGCCCCGGCTGGGGTGCACAGGCAGCGGACCCACCGCCCGGCAACCCTGGGGCTACATGCCCCCGACCCCACTGCCGGCACCCCTGGCCCGGAGCTGCTCCTGTCTGGGGAGGAAGGTTTAGCCCCAGGGGTGCCATTGCCCAGGGTGGCCTTGCTCACAGCACCCTGCGGTGGGGACACAACGGTGGCAGCACTGCACGCACCAGAGCCGCCCACAATGCTCCTGTCGACATCCCAGAGCTCCTTGGGGAACAGCATCTTCCCGAGGAGTTTCCAACAAAGCAAGTTTTGCCAACCTTCCCCCCCTCGCCCACCAGCTCGGTGACACCAGGGGCTCGGTGTCACAGGGGGTCCCGATGCACTGCCGGAGCCACTGGAGCCCAGGCCGGGCACTGCACGGATGGCACTGGCAGTGGGAAGCTGCACCCTGCCAGACGAGCCCGACGAGGAGGAGCGGTGGGGCCCGGGCAGGCTGGTTTGGGCACAGGGTGGTGGAGGGACAGGATCGCGCACCGAGTACTGGGGCCACACGTTCCTGTGCAAACCCAGCACACAAACACCTGCAAACCCTTCCCCACAGCACCCGGGGCTTCTTCCAGCCTGCACCACACCTCCCACCCCTCCTGCCTCTCCCTGCCGCCCCCTCCATCACTCCTGCAGCAGGAGATGCTGGGGACAGATGGACGTATCAGGGTGCCTCTGGCAACACCGCTCCCTCCGGCATCAAGCAACACCACGGGCAAAGCTCAGACACAAGGTGGGTGGCAGGAGAAGCTGGAGGGATTGGAGCCATGGCAAAGGCCCCATGGGACAAGGGGTGCTCCCACTGCTTATCCCAGAGCCAGCTCCCACGCCGAACCCCGGGAAGGGGGGCAGCTCTGGGGAGCTCTGAGAAACCCCATCCCCCCTGGCAGCTGCCAGCCCAGCCCCAGAAGCCAGGCGGGAGCAGCAGGCTCCTGAACAAAGGTCCCTTTGGAAGGGATCAGAGTGCCCTGGGGACAGCCCCCAGCCTCCCCCTAATCCCCCATGCTGGCCCCAGTCCCCTCCTCCTCTTCCACCACCCCGCCGATAACAAAACCACTGCTGCTCTCCGGACCAGCATCCCCCAGTGCCTGGCAACCATCATTCAGAGGGACACAAAGGGGCCTCTCTTACTGCTGGGGATGGGGTGCCTGAGCAGGTGGCTGGTCCAGGGACCACCAGCCCACTCCAGGCCAGTTG
>JAOTQQ010000016.1:2366239-2379671 GCA_026546715.1 Gallinago undulata | reverse complement strand
GCCTCTCTTACTGCTGGGGATGGGGTGCCTGAGCAGGTGGCTGGTCCAGGGACCACCAGCCCACTCCAGGCCAGTTGACAGCAGGGGACAGTGGCCCATGACACCATGGGGGACAGTGGCCCCTGGGGGAGAGCTGACCCCATTCCCCCAAGTGACTCAAGGGCTCTCATGGAGGCAGCTGCAGCCATCCTGTCCCCAGGATGCCCCAAGTTGCCCCACAAGGGACGTGGTGTGATGTGGGTGACAGCAGGGGTTGCCTGTTCCCTGGATGACACCTGATCTGCTCTGCCGGGGAAGGGCTGGAAGCAGGGGCTGCCCTTATCCTGCGGCCCCTTCCCGTCCCTCTATCCCTTCCCAGCCCCCAGAGGATTGAAAACAAGCCGCCCGCTGCCATGGTGACAGCCGCCAGCCCCCCTGCCCACCCACCTCGCCCTCATTACGGCCACCAGACCCCTTCCCCCAGCGCATCCCTCTCAGTCGCTGAGCCCCGGCGGCTCAACCTGCTCCCACCACGGGGGCAGCGCAGGCAGGAGCGGGCAGGAGGCTCCAGCCCCTCCCCGGGTAACCGGAGCCCCCGTGGACGAGGGGCCCTGCGGTGCCGGGCTCAGGTAACAGGAGCCCAGCCCCGGCCTCCCAGTGGCAGAGCAGGTGCCTTGTCCTCAGCCAGGGTTTGTTGTCACCACTGGCCCCATGGAGCTGGCTCGGGGCTGCCTGCGGGGCGAAGGTTTCCCTGGGTGCAGGTAGGTGGTAGGAAAAGCTGAGGTTTGCTCCCAAATCGGTCTGTGCATGGCTCTGCCCGCGGCCAGGCAGGAGAGGGCTTGGCTCAAACCTCATCCTGCTGCACTTTTTTTTTTTTTGGCAAGGGCCGGTTTGGGCAGCGGGCGCAGGCTCCTGGCCCAGCACGATCCGGCTCTCCAGCCCTCCCTGTCCCGTGGGAGGATTTCAGCCGCTGCCAGGCTCAGCCCAAAGCGCCGTCCAGCCACCAGCCCTCCCCTCCTCCCCAGCCATCCCCGAGGGATGCTCCCGTTGTCTTCACCTCCGTGCTCACCAGGATCCCTCTCGCAGGGATCCCTCGAGGTCTGGCCACTGCTTCAACTTTAAATATCCCATAAAGAGGAGAATATCCCCCTCCCACGCCGCAGACCTTCCCCAGCACAGCTTTGCTCCAAATCCCAGCCAGCCCAGCACCGCCAATTAGCAGCTCCACCAGAATCCCCTCCTCGGGCTAAACCTTCAAGCGACCCCCGTGGACTGAGGCGGTGGTGTGGCAGTGCCTCTGGCATAGGGCGCCCCACTGTCACTGGCCCCGGCCTGGCACAGCAGATGGCACGGGAGAGCCTGGGCAGTGCCAGGCCACTGCAGCCCCAGTACCGGCAGGTGGGTGCATGGCCACCCCATTACCAAGCAGGCAGTGCTGGGGGGGACCTCCCCAGCCCCACAAGGTCCCCTCCTGCTGCCTGGGGCCAGAGGGAGCCCTGTGCTTCCCTTACCGCCCCGGGAGCATGATTAATGTGGTCTGACAGCGGCAGCCCCAGGCTGGGGCCCGTTTGAGGAGAGCAGGGATGCGGGACACCAGACCCAGCCTCGTGTGTCCCCCCTAGGACCCCAAAACCACCCCAGCCATGGGACTCACCGATGTACTCCGGGTCAACGCGCGGTGAGTAGAGCCCGAACTTGATGAAGATGGGGAGGACAAAGCCAAAGCGGACCCACTCGATCACATAGAGGGGGGGACGGGCCTCGTGGGCATCCAGGAGGTCGCAGCCCAGCACCGTGCTCTCCCCGACTCGCCCCACCACGGCCCGGGACTCGCTCTGGCCGCTGCCTGCCGGGACAGAGCACGAGGAGTGAGTCCCACCGGTGGGACGGGACCCTGCCGCCCCCCGGACCCTGCCGCCCACTGACCCCCTTCCCAGCCGGTGGCACCGACTGTCCCCGGCCCCGCGGCGGCACCACGTGCGCTGTCCCCGCCACCACCACCCACCTCCCCGGGGGCCGGCACCGGCCAAACCGGCCCCACCGGCAGCGCGCCTGCTCCCGCCCCGGCCCCGGGCTGCCGCCCCGGCGGGACAGCGGCCCCTTACCCTCAGCACCGGCGAGCAGGCTGAGGACGGCGGCGCGCAGCCACCACCGCATAGCCCAGGTCCCCCCTCAAGCAGCCCCGGCGGGACAGGGCGGGACGGGGCGGGCGGCGGCAAGTCACCGACGATCGGCGCGATGTCAACGGGAGCCGGCGCCTCAGGACGGGCAGAGCGTGGGGCTCCGTCGCGCTGCCCACGGCGCACCGGTCCCGGGCGGGGGACGCTGGCGGCTCCGCGCTCCCCCGCTCCTCATGCCCGTCCCGCCGATGCCGGGCCCGGCTCCCCTCCCTCCCGCCGGGCGGCCACAAACAAACCCGCGGCGCCGGGAGGGGCCGCCCCGGGCCCCGCCCCCACCGCCCCCGTTGCCACGGCGACAGCCAATGGGGAGCCTGGCGGCGGGCGCCCCCGCGGCGGCCAATGGCGGAGCAGGGTGGTGAGGGCCGCGGGAGCTGCTGGGAGTTGTAGTCCCGGCGGGAAGGAAGGGGGACAGGAGGGTGGGAGACGATGGGACACCCGTGGGACCCAGGCACGGGACGCGTGCGTGACACAGGAGTGCGACCAGGTGTGTGACCCCGGGGTTGGCTTGGCTGGGAGCATTGGCAAGGCATGGTGCCCACCTGGGGCTGCTGCTGTGCCGTGCAGTGCCGTACTGCACCACGCCACGCCACACCACACTACACCCTGCCAAGCAATGCCATGCCATGCCACGTCTCTGCCATACCACACCATATACCACCCCAAGTTGTGCCATGCCGTGCTGTGCCCTGCCACTGTGCACAGCCCCGCAGCCAGGGCGGTACACGTGTGGGCACATGGCATCCCCGTGACGGCCCCCATGCCAGGGCTCCTCACCCGCCCTGGCCATCTCCTCCCTAATCCCATCCTAAATGTGTCCCTGGCATGGCAATGGCCTCTGGAGCCATGTCCCCATCCCACCAGGCTGAGCCGGAGCTGGGCTGCCCGCCAGGCCAGGGGCTCTGGGGGGCCTCCTGGGACAGGGACACGCCAGGCCAGGGACATCCCCCGTGTCCCTGTTGCCACGATGGAGTCTGGTGTCGAGGGCTGAGTGTGGCCAAGGCAGACTGCGTGCCGACCCACGGCACTGCCAAGCCCCAGCAGCGGCGCTGAGCACCGCGCTGGGGATGCTGGGCCAGAGCCCCCTCTCCCAGCCTTCCTTCCCTGGGGGGGTCTCATGGTCCCCCCCGTCGGCCCGGCCCGGCCCGGCCCAGCCCCCTGAGTCTGGGAGACTATTAAGGACAGAGCTAAAGAAAGAGGAGTTAAAGTAAATAATTCTGCGGTTAAGCTGCTTTCCTGCATCTCATGGGCCCATGTGAGTCCTGCGGCTCCCGCAGGCTTAGGCGCTGCAGCTGGACAGCACTGCCTCAGCCCCATCGTCCCCGTCCCCATCCCTGTCCCCCCACCCAGACTTGGGGTAGAGTCAAGGCAGAGTCAAGCCCCCCTGGGTGGCCCCATGTCCCAGTGTAGTGTCACAGCCCATGGGAGCCATGGCATCGCTCACGGGACATGGGTGCCTCCTGAATCCCCCCAAGGGAAGGGCCGGGGGGCACCAGGCAAAGCTGGGGGGCTGCCTCCTACCCCTGCAAAGCTGGGGGGCTGCTTTTTGGGGTCTCCCGCACCCTGTGGTGAAGACATCCCCCCAGTCACCTCCTCCAACCCTGTTGGTCCCACTGCAGGCCCTCCAGGAGAAGCGGGGCTCAAGAGAGGGTGACATTGGGGTGCTCCAACCACCCTGAGACAGTCAGTCACCCCCAGCCATGGCTCTGAGCAGGGCACAAACCATCTTGTCAGCGGTGCTCAGTGCCGCCATCCTGGTGCTTCGTTCCTGAGGGAAGAGCACAACATTTTGGGGTTTCAGAGCAACATCTGGGGGCCATGGAGCTGGCTGGCAGAGATGATGGCCCCACCAGCCCAAGGCGCAGAGGCGGCCCTCGTGGCCAGTGAGCTCCAGGCACTCCCAGCCATGTGCTTCATGCCCGGGAACGGGGACGGTGACACTTCTTGCACTTGGGATTTAAATGCCACCAAGGTTAGGAGCAGCTGAGAAGAGATTTCCAGGATTGGACTTTTGGACAGAGATGCCTAAATTCCATCTAAGCTTCACTTTAAGCATCAACGTCCCAGGCCGGCCCCTGGCTACCACCTTCTGCGTGGTGTCACTGCTTTGGCAGGCGACCAGCTCCGGGGCCCGTCTGCCGGTGCCTGAAGTGGAGCCGCTCGTGGTCCCCAAGGGCCAAGGCCGGGCAGAGACCCTGCAGCCCCAGGTGCAGTGGCCGATCGAGCCTGGGGGCAGGGAGCCCAGCTGAGCTGTGAGCATGGGTGCTGCCCACCCACTCCCCACACACAGACCTGGAGAGAAGCCACAGGGGAGTCCTTTAATGTGGGAGGAGTGAAGACAGCAGCACATTAGGGTGACAGTCTCCATCGAATCCATCCATCACAGGCTGCCTCAGGGAGCTGGTCGTGCTCACGGCTCCTTGCTGTCCTTCTCTCCAGCACTGTGGTAGGGCAGATCCCACTGGCAAGCTGGGCTTTGGGACCTGCAGCTCCCTTCCCACTTGCTGTGCCCAGCAACACAGAGACAGGACCCCCTGCTGTGGGGCAGCACCTACCGAAGGCGTTGGCAGAACCGCATCACGGCTTCCTCCTGCTCCCGCGTCTCGATGGAGCCGGGCCGCAGCTGCCGGATCTCCCGGATGGCAGCATCGCCACTCATCTCCCGTGCCTTCACCAGGTAGCAGGCCAGCATGGTGCCTGTTCGGCCGTGCCCCAGCATACAGTGCACTGCCACGGCCTGCCGGCAGCGCCGCACCCTCAGCGGGCACCGCACAGGGGGACGTGCTGCTCCTGCAGCAGCGCCCCACACCCCCAGCATCCCCCCCGCGGCATTACCCCCTCACTGTCACCACTCCCTGGGTGCCTCCTCCTCCTCCCCGCGGTGTCACACTGGTGTGAGGAGCCCCTGCCGTACCTCACCGCGGGCATTGGCCTCCTCCACCAGCTGCAGGAAGCTCTGGATCTGCTGGGGCGTCGGGGGGGTGAAGTCGGGGATGCTGAGCCGGTGGAGCCGGAGGTCGGGGCAGCAGCCATGGTGCGGTGGTGCCCGCTCCGACAGCGACACCAGGTGCCGCACGCCCTGGCCCCGCAGGAAGCGGTAGTGGCCCGGCTCCCGCGGCATGGCCAGCCCCGCCAGCCGCCCCTCCACTACCCACGAGAAGTTGGGGGGCTCGGATGCCCCCATCGCCTGCGGGGACCGGCACCATGGGCCTGAGCCGCCATGTCCACTGGGGACAGGGCTGCTCTGGGACCCCTGGGGGGCCAAACCCCTGGGAGACCATTTCCGGGACCCCAGGACACCCCCTGCCAGGCCCCCCCCAGCACACCGTGGCCCACACCCCCCAGGACCCCACTGGTCAGGACACCGGGACCTGGTCCTCTTCAGGGCCTTGACACCCCCAGATCCAGCCCGGTGGGACACCCAGTACCACACCCCTGGCAGACCACGACGAGACCCTCCTCGGGACCCCCAGCCAGGTCCCGTCGACCCCCAGTTCCGCCCCCCGAGATTCCCGGGCCCGTCCTCCCGAACAGGCCCAACCCTCCCGCCAGTCTCGCACCGCCCCGACCCCACCGTAGGCCGCATGGCCCGGGCCTGCCGCCGCGGCCTGCCCCGAGCGGGCCCCGCACACCCCCGGCCCGGCCCGGCCGCCCCCCGCGGGCCCGGCCCCGTTGGCCCCGCTGTACCGGAGAGGCTGCGCGGCGGCGGAGCGGGGCGGGCTCGGGGAGCGTCTGCTCAGGGCGGCGGCGCAGGCGGGGAGCGTCCGGCAGCGGCGGGGGGGCGCCGCGCCGGGAGACCGGGCTGCTCCCCCGGGAGACCGGGGCTGCTCCCTCCGGGACACGGGGCTGTTCCCCGGGACACCGGGACTGCATCCACCCGGAATGCGGGGCTGCGGCCCCCGGGACACGGGACTCCTCCCCCTGGGACTCGGGGCTGCCTCCCCCGCGGCCCCGAGACTGCGCCGCCTGGAACGCGGGGCTGCACCCCCCCGGGATTTGTGGCTGCTCCCCCCGGACACCGGGACTGCTCCCCCCGGGACTGCCTCCCCCGAAGCTCCAGGACTGCACCCCCCGGATCCCGGCCCAAGCCCTCTCTGTGCCCGTGGGCCGGTGGGGGCTACGTTCCCCAGTGCTGGGCGAGAGGGTGCCCCCTCTCCGTCCCCCTGCTCCTCCCGCTGTCCCCAGGACGGGATGGGGCCCCTGGGCTGGCAGCAGCCCCTTCCTGGGGCTGGCTCATCCCCCTTCCTCTTCTCCCACAAACCCTCACTCGACATGTTTTCTGAGCCTGGAGCCACGCTCGACTTTGGTGGGCTTCGGTTTGACTACCAGAGACCATTGCTGCTTTTCAAACCCATTTATTCATTTGCGTGATGCTGGGTGGCTTTGGAGGGGGGTTACACAGCAGGGAAGGGGGGGGACACAGCTGGCCACCAGGAGTGAGAGCGCAGGAGTGTGCCGGGCATCAGGGCTTCAGGGACACCTCGCCCACTGCCTTGTAGGGAAAATTCCTCCAGCCGAAGATGGGGGCTTTGTTGGGCCTGTCGTGCATGGCCGCCCTCACCTCCCTGTTAGAGATCCCTCTCTCCCACATGTACACAGAGGACATTTCCCCCCTGAAGGACTGCTGGGCATCAAAGCCGCCCCCGAAGGTGTCCTGATCCTGCCCCAGCACTATGGCTGCTTCCACCCTCACCGTGTAGCCCCTCTGCAGCCCCTTGCGGGGCCAGGGCTTCCCGTTGAGCCAAAACCCGACAATGCTGGTGGTGGACTCCCATCTGGTGCAGACGTGCTCGTTCGCCATGATGCCCTCAGGGACAGGGAAGGCCACAAACTTGCCCCCCATGTAGAGCCGGTACTCGCTGGGCTTGGGCTTGAAGAGGAGGATCTTGTTGTCTTGTACCTTGGTGGCGTAGAAGAGGCTGTGGGGCCGTGACAGGTCAGTGTAGGACTGCAGGCACGCGGTGAAGTTTTTCAGCGGCTGCTCTGGCTTTGCCCTCACCAGCACATGGGAGTCCTTAGTCTCTTGGGGGAACACGAACACTTCGTTTACCAGGTCTGGGAGAGGCAAGAAAGAGGTGACTGCTCCTGCCACAGAGACAGCATCTGCCCAAGTCCCCCAAGGGGAAACAGGGTTGCTGCGTGCCCACCAAGGGGCCACCACCAGCCTGGAGGTGGCCTCCAGCATCAGACCCAGAGGTGGCTTCCACCACCAAGACTGGCCGTACGTGGGCTGTGTTACAGGGTGGCACAGGCACGGGGTGGTGAGGGCAAGCTGCGGGAGGGAGGGGAAGAGCCCTTGTCCCCAGCCATCCCCTTGGTCCCCTCCTTACTGTCTATCCACAGGCTGTAAGTGGCTACAGCAGTGCCCAGGGAGCCAGTGGTCCTGCAGACATAGGTGCCCAGGTGTGACTTGTTGAAGGAGGGGAAGAGGATGTTGTTGGGGCCTTTCTGCAGGGGGTCATGATGTCCATCCTCCTACCACATGAACTCCTGGGGGCTGAGCTGGGCCAGGTGTCACTCAGGTCAGGGGGACACCCCAGGATGGCCATGCCATAGGGTGGGGGGACATGGAGGGACCATGGTGCTCCCTTCCCAGCCCCATTTCTCCTGCTGTGGCTGAGGATACTGGAGCTGCCTGTCCCAGGCAGTGCTGTAACAGAGACTGGGGCGGGGGGGGGAAGCGTCTTACCTGGCGTCCCCCATGACCTCACAGGAGAGCATCAGCTGGTGGTACAGGCTGGGTGCTGGCGGGTGAGCCTGGATCCGGGCGGTCACATTTTCTGCAGCACCCAGAGGGAAGGACCAGCATGGGTAGGGGGGGGTCTCCTGTCCCCACCCCTGGAGCCCAGTTGTACCAGCCTGTGGAACCCTCGTGTCCCCACCGCAGCCCTGCGTCACTCTTTGTGGTGCCCACACGGTGTCCCTGCTGCCCACCACTGCTGTACCCCCTGTGTCACTCAGGGTGCCCTTCTCAGCTCCTGCTGCACTGCCATCGCATCTCCTCCTCCTCCTCCCACCCCTGCTGCACCCCCTGTGCCCACCACACCTCTTGCTGCAGTGCTCAGGGAGCCCCACTGCACCCCACAGCCACCACCGCTGTGTGCCCGCTCTACACCCGCTGGTGTCCCCACGGTACCCAGAGGGAGTTCTGGCACAGCCCTCTTGTCCCTACTTTGTGGGGCAGTGAGGCTGGAGAGCACAATGAAGGTGAGGAGGCAGAGCCACAGCTGCCCCATGGCACTGCTGAGCCTGGCTATGGCACCCCTGTGGTGACAGGGAACAGCAGAGCCACCACAACGTGGCCCCGGGGCTGCTCAGAGCTTGTGCTGGGTTGAACGTGGCTACAGGGCAGTGACATTCACCCAGACTTTCGACTCCTCGTGTCCGGGATCATTGGCCCACAGGGCTGTTTGCTGATCTGGGGTGGCTGCCCAGGAGCCTGCAGACCCAGCAGGCTGGCAGGGAGCCCGGGGATGGCGAGTGGGCATGGGGACAAGCATTGGGGATGGGTCCTG
Organism: Gallinago undulata; assembly: GCA_026546715.1. NCBI lineage: Eukaryota > Metazoa > Chordata > Aves > Charadriiformes > Scolopacidae > Gallinago > Gallinago undulata. The sequence continues at coordinate 2,371,000 of JAOTQQ010000016.1, read as the reverse complement.
TGTCATCAAGGGCTGGAGCTGAGCCCCTGCTGGCCTGTCCCCCATCCCTGTGTCCATTCCCTGTGCAGTCGGGCAGCACTGCAGCTGGTGGATCCGTTCATGGGAGCTCGGGGGGCCCAGTGGAAGGGAGAGGGTCCCACAGGTGTTGGTGACAGGTGGGTGGTGGGTGCTGGCACTTGGGGGGACCCTGCCCAGCTGAGTGGTGCCCCCAGCGCTCCCCAGCTCCATCTAAGCCCCGTCCCTGCCAGAGCTCCTCAGCTGGGGCATGCAGACAGCACCTTCTCCTTGGCGGGTTGCAGAGGCATAGGGGTGATGGGGACAGGGAGGGGAGACCAGGGGCTGAGGCCACCCCAGCCCCAGGCCCGGCCGGCTGTCATGGCCCCAGCGCCTCCCGGAGCCGGGGCTTCACCACCACGTCGCCTTTCAGCTCGAAGCTCAGGCTCTTCCAGGCCAGGAGGGCAGGCGGCAGCCGCAGGGACTGGTAGGCGGCTCTCATCTTGTCCGGAGACAGCCCCACGTCCCACAGGTAGACGTCGGCCAGCTCGCCTGAGAAGGAGTTGTAGACGTCGAAGCCGCCCCCAAAGGCGTCCTGCTCCTGCCCCAGCAGGATGGCTGCCTCCGCCCCCACCATGTAGCCCCTCTGCAGTCCCTTGCGGGGCCAGGGCTTCCCGTTGAGCCAGAACTCGGCGATGCCGGTGGCTGATTCCCAGCTGGCGCAGACGTGCTCCCAGTCCCCACGGCCCTCGGGGACCCGGAAGGCCACAAACTTGCCACCCACGTAGAGCCGGTACTCGCTGGGCTTGGGCTTGAAGAGAAGGATCTCGTTGTCCTGTGCCTTGGTGGCGTAGGAGAAGAGGCTGTGGGGCCGTGTCAGGTCAGTGTAGGACCGCAGGCACACAGTGAAGTTCTGCAGTGGCTGCTCCAGCTTCACCCTCAGCACCACGTAGGCGTCGCTGGGGTCATTGCGGAAGACGAACACCTTTCGGTACAGGTCTGGGGGATGAGAGAGGGGATGTGGTGGGAGGTTGGGGTGTCCTGCCGCCCCCTCCAGCTGCCTCTGAGCCTTCCTCCATTCCCCCTGGGTGACTCCATGTCCCTGATGGCCCCTCTGCTGCATCCCCCCTGACCGCGTTCTGGCACCAAGCAGAGGGATCCAAGAGCTACTGCCACATTCCCCCCGCCCCGACCTGACCTGCCCTGTGATGGCTTCTGTCCGTCAGCGTCACCCCTACCTTCCTGGGCCATGATCCCCGAGAGCCTGGCCAGGATGGCAAGCCAGAGCCACAGCTGACCCATGGTTGGTGCCGGGAAGGAGCTGCCTCAGCGCAGGGCTGCCACCCGTGGGGTTCATGGACTGGAGGGTGGGAGGGGATCCACACCCTCCCCTTAATCCTGTCCCCAGCCCCACCTGACATGCCTGGGAGGAGCAATTTCACGCTGTGACGTGGCCATGCCACAAGACCCCAAGTCACCCGCCTGCACAGGATCTCCTTGGAGCTGTGCCCCAGCCATGTGCCCACCCGGGTGGCAGGGCCACCCTGGACACGTGGCTGCACCTCGTGTGCACCCCTCGCCTCACCGCCCCTTCCCCCCCCAGGGCAAAGCCCCCCATGGGAGTGACCCAGTTTGACCCCAGCTTGTCCGAGAGGCACAGGAGAAGCTGCCCCTGGACCCTTGACTCTTGGGCACGTCCTGGGCTCTGCTTGCCGTGTCCTGGATAAACAGATGGAGCCTGAAGCTGTGGGCACCAGGTGGCAGAAGAAACTGCAGCAAAGGCAAGGGTCCAGTGTCCTCCGAGGGCGTCCGTGTGTCCTCCTGCAAGTGGATGGGGCCTGAATGGAGCCCCCCTGCCCAGGGACAGCCAGCCCCCCTGGCTCCAGGGGAGGAGGAGGATTTCGTCTGCTCTGGGCTCCGTGATAGTGGTGCTGGGCAGGGGGGTCCAGGCTGGGGATGGGGGGCACTAGTGCAGGGAGACAGCAGGATGCCCTTGGTCATGGGTGATGACCCTCTTTTTGGGGAGGATGTGGGCTCATTCTCCACTGAGCCAGTTCCTCAATTTACCAGAGATAAGCCCCTGGTTCCCATGGCATTTGCCTCAGCCGGGGCAGCTCCTCATGTACCACCACACCAGACCCCTGACCCCTCAGGTGAGCAGGTCCCATCCACAGGCTCGTGCCCCTCCATCGCCCCCCAGCTCTCCCTCCCCATCCATTTCGCATCCTGTGTGCCTTGTGACTGCACGTGGCCGTCCCTCGTGGCAATGGCCGAGCATGGCTCAGATGACTCCAGTGCTGGATATAAATTATCTCGCTTCCCGCTCATAGACCACAGAGCTCCATTATGAACTTTCCCTGCTAATTTGGAGGCACGAGGAGCACACGCCTCCTGTTTTCTGTCCCTTGACCTGCGGGAGCCTGGCCGGAGGCGATGGATATCACTCTCCGCCATTTCCCCTGTCCTCCCCCCCCCCCCCCCTCCCCAGTCCCTGCCATTAATGGAGCTTGATGAGCAGCTTTGACAGACGTATATATTGTATATAATTCCCACTGGCTGATCTCAGATGTGACACTCAGCTTGTCAGGAGAGAGCAAAAATCCTCTGTTGCTTCCCATTGCTGCTGTCCTGCTGGCTGAAATCTCCCTGCAGGGCTGGGGCTGAGCTTGGGGGTCCCCACAGGGATGCAGGAGCCTGGGGCTGACTGCACCCCAGGGTCTTGGGGAGACACTTGAGGCACACCAGGGATATCTCCATTGAGCAAATCAGGGTGTCTGGCCCCAAACGGTGGTGCTGAGATCCCAAGGAAGGGGACAGAAAGAGGAGAGGCACCAAGCCTGGTGGCCACGTTGCCCTCTCCTGGGTTCTAGGGGAGCGTTGCCTGTGGGGCAGAAGCCGCGGGGCTGGTGGGGACACTCTGGGGAGAGGGACAGTTACGGTGGGCCAGGGTTGGGGACAGGGTCCTGTGCCACACCATAAGGAGCTTAGCAGCTGCCACCCACCCTGCGGTGGCCAAGCCGGGTGGCAATCAGGACTATGGGCCCCAGGCAGCAGTGCAGCACCCCCAGCCCCTCGCTCAGCCCCAGCACGTAGTCGAAGTGCTCGAAGGTGCCACAGCTGGGCTGCAGCAGCCGGACCTGCAAGAGGAAATCCACAGCCAGCCCCACGCCGTAAGGCACCCAGAGCCCAAAGAAGAGCCAGCTTGCCCCAATGGCTGGCTGCCAGGCTGCCCTCAGCCGTGGCATGGCCACTGTGGCCACCAGCAGCACTGCCGGCAGCAGCAGGAAGAGGCAGAGGCAGAGGGTGAGGTGCAGCAGATACGCTGGGGAGAGGACGTCCACGCTCTGGCGGATGCAGCTCGTGTTCGGGGATGCCACGGTGCCGCTGGCAAGAGCCACTGGTGTCGCCAGTAGCAGTGCCCAGGCCCACAAAGCCATAGCCAGGCGCCAGCTCCGGGGGTCCCAGCGGCACCAGGCAGTGCTGCAGGAGCCACTGCCCACCAGCAGCCCCTGAGCAAAGAGGCTCCAGTGCCACAGGAGGTGGGTGAGACTGCAGAGCCCTGTGCCCACCCACCAGCCCTGCCTGATGCCCACTGCCACTGGTGGCAGCACGGCAGTGAAGAGACCCATCCCGACTGCCAGCTGGGCCACCAGCGCTCGGCTCTGGGGCCAGCTCCAGGCATACGGCCACTTGGCCAGTGCCACCAGCAGCGCCCCAGTGCCCAGGGTGGCTGCAGCACAGGTGATGGCCAGGAAGGTGGGGGCCACGCGCTGGAAGAGGGGACAGTACTCGTTGCGGCAGGGTGCAGCATCATAGTCCAGGAAGGTCATGTTGCTGTTGTCGTAGGAGAGGTTGCCCAGGATGTCCAGCAGGTCCAGGGAGTTCTCGCTCTCCAGGACGCTGGGGCTCTGCGAAGGAGACCCATGGGTGTCAGACAGGGATGTGCCCAACTGACCACAAGAGTGGCGCCCCCACAGCATCCCCTGACGGGCTGCTGCTCCGGGCCGTGGAGCTGCTGTCCCACTGGTGCTGGGGGATTTGTGTGCAGCTCCGGTGCAGGAAGAGCAGGATGATTTATCAGGGAGGGACACGCTGTGGGAGAGGGGAGGCTGCCTGCAGCTGATACCTCGGGGGCGTGGGATTGTCCTGGGTTGGCCCCACTGTGTATGAAAGCCCAAATTTTCTCACAGCCCCAAAGGAGAGCTGCAAACCCTGCAGCGGGTGAGGGCAAACCCCACCAAGCCATCTGCAAGTGAGCATTTGCCAGCAGTGCCCGCTGCGAGCCACAGCCCTGCTCACCTCCGTGCGCCCTCATGGCCCCAGCATCCAGCAGCATGGGAAATCACTGGGAGAAGCAGCGGGGCAGGGAGAAGCACTCACCACTGGGATGCAGTTGCCCATGGTGAGTGTCCCAGGATCGCACTCACTCCTCTGTCTCTGCGGTCTCCAAGGGCTCAGCCACGCATGGTCTCTGCAGGCGGCGGTGCCCAGCGGCGTGTGTTCAGGGGCGCAGGGTCCCTGATGGGCACTGCACAGAGCAAGACACGCTTTCCGAGAGCCGCTCTGCGCAGTGGCACCCGCTCCGCTCTGCCCCGGGCTCCGCTCCTCCGGCTCAAAATGGAGGGAGAGGACTGTGTTAAGGAGATAAGAGCTGCCTCGTTAATAGCAGCCCTCCTGGTCTGGCAGCCCCCCTGGTCTGGCAGCCCCCTCTGCCAGGGCCTGAAGGAAACAGGCGGGGTCACTGCTGCCGGTAAAGCCAGTGAGCTG
>JAOTQQ010000016.1:2322766-2358590 GCA_026546715.1 Gallinago undulata | reverse complement strand
GCTCCCCCCAGCCTGATGGGACCCATTCTTCTCAGTAGCTCCTTCCATGACCCCTTTCTTGGCCACAGGTCCTACTCCTCCCACTGTCTTCTGGGACATGCTACTGTAAACATCTTCCATCTCCTTACCTGCCAGCACTGCCAGTCCCCCTTCCCCTGTGAGGGACCCCACTGGGACCTTCCTGCCTGGGAGCCCTGTCACTGTGGTGGTTGGAAACCATCACCCGCTGCAAGGTGCCACCTAGGCTGTCCTCAGGGACTCTCTGTCCCCACTCTCCCTCACTGCCCAGCAGGCTCAAGGGCTGGGCCAGGCAAGGCAGCTGCTACAGTGATGGTGCCTGGAACCCAAGTGGCTCTGGGCAAAAAGAGCAGGAATTTGACAAAGGAAACTAAGTCAAGATGTGGCGCTCCTCTGCTATGGGCTGTGACACCAAGTAAGTGAGGGACACTGGTGTTCTGGGTGCCACATGCTCACAGAGGGTGTTGAGCACCCTGGATCTGCCCAGGGAGCTGGTTCCTAAGCACAAAGCAGCACCCAGAGCCCTCCACACCAGGGGAACAGGGGGGCACAAGAGGTGATGAAGGAAAAACTGCACAGGGTTGGACATTTAGGGGCTTCTCCTGGGCAGGCAGAGGAGAGGGACTCAGAGGACAGGGTGGCCGAAGTGCCATAGCTGACATGCACTCCCTCTACCCACAGCCACGCTGGAGGGGAAGGATGCTGAGAGTGCCCAGAACAGGAGGGGAAGGAAAGGGGATGGGAAAGGGAAAAGCTGGAGTGGGTAGAAGTGCTGGAAGATGGAAAATCCAAGGCTGGTAGAGAGAAGACAGATGGCAAGAGATTTGGCAGAAGAGGAGGATAATCCCAAATCCATGGCCAAAAACACAGAGAAACAGGCTCCTACCAACACAGGAAAGCTGCTGGGCAAGGGGCTGGGTGGAACTGAGCTGGAGAAGCACTCGCAGCCCCACACAGCTCTGCTGCACAAGAGACACATGGCACCTGGACACAGCAGGGCACCAGGACAGCGGACACAGAGGCAGAGCATGGCTGGGGCAGGGAGAGGCAGCGAGGGGATGGCACAGGGCAGGGAGGCAGCCGGTGCTGCCCCCACCGAGTAGCGACACGCTGGGGATACAGGACTCAATGCAAGCCTGCAGCTCAGGGCAAGCCATGGAGCCCATTTCAGAAGCCTGGGACAGAGCTGCCAGTGCACCTCGACATTTGGTGGGGTTGGCGCCATCTGGAAATCCTCGTGGTGGTGACAACAGAGGCTTCCTGCTTGTGACAGGCTCAGGAGCTGGCCTTTCCTCCTGTCACAGAGACTCCAGCAGTATCCTGCCTGCAGCCCCTGCAGTCCCCCCACTGCACCCCCTTCCACTCCTCATTGGAAGCAGGAGGGACTGAGCTCAGCCTGGGCCATGCTCTGCCCCTACCCTGACCTCCCCCAAGCTTCTCTCTGCCCTCCTCGGCCCCAGGCAGCAGTCCCTCAGGGTACAGGGAAGGATGGGGGAGCTGGGGATGCAGCATTCTGCCAGGACCCAGCTGCACATACCCACTCTGTGCCACGAAGCCCCCCTCCCACTGTAGTCCTCCCCAGACCCGTGTGCCCCTTGGTGGGAAGATCCAGCTGGGAGGGAGGTGGCTGTGCCAACCAGTGGCTGCTGGGAGAAGCCGTCAGTGCCGGGTGTCCTGCAGCCCTGCTTACCACTGACGTCGAGGTTGTACTTGGCCACGACGCTGCCCATGGAGCTGGTGGCTGTGCAGACGTAGGTGCCGCTGTCGCTCTTGTTGAGGAAGGGGAAGGTGAGGATGCTGTCGGAGCTCAGCTGCAGGGGCGCGTCACCACCCTCCTTCTCCCACAGGAACTCCTGGGGGCTGCGGGGCGGGATGGTGGTGAGGCACTGCCACCCTCCCTGCACCCTGGGAGGGCTTGGGGAGAGCAGTGTCCCCAGTCAGGCAGCAGAGGGGGACACAAAGGTGTGGGAATATTTAAGGAGGAAGGGAATTCCCCATTTAGAGATTAGCTGGGATGACTCTGCTGCTCCAGGGGATAGTGAGGGGCTTTGCAAGCTCTCCGTGGGGTGCCCAGCCCTGCGCCCACACAGAGCTACCCGCAATGCCCTGCCCAAACTCAGGGGAGGGCTAAGTAGTGGCTTTGGGAGCCTGGCCGAGGGAGGATGAGATGGCCAGGGCTGTGGGGGGCTGAGCAGCAGAAAAACGAGGAGGGGCCTTACATGGGGTTGCCCTGCCCAGCACACTGCAGCTGGAGCTTCTCGCCTTCCCGTGGGTACTGGGGATGCGGCTCGATCTTCGCTGTTGGCTTGTCTGAAAAAAGAGGAGAGGCACAGCTGGGTGACCGCCTGCCCCTGCCCCACACAGCACAAGGGCTGCTGGCACCCCATACCCTGCCCCTCCCTCAGCCCCAGCTCTGCCATGCAGGGGTGCAGTGTGAGCGTCCCTTGCCTTGTCATCACAAGGGGACACACAAGACAAGAGGAACAGGGACAGGCAGGACATGGGAGATAGTGCAGGCAGGTAGCACGGGATGGCACATCTTGGGGAGATGGGGACAGGCAGGACACAGGGACAAAGACAGGCAAGGAAACCAAGGGTGTGAATGTGCAGGGGAGGTGTCACTGTGTAGTGGCCCTACGTGTGACAGGATCCCTATGCACGCAGGCTGATGAGCCTGTATGCATGACAGCTGTATGAACATGTAAATGTAGGGCCATGTAGATAAGGGACGACCTATGGATGTGATCTAGCTGGACTTCTCTAAGGCCTTTGACATGGTCCCCCACAACATCCTGCTTGCCAAATTGGAGGGGTTCGGATTTGATGGGTGGACTGTTCAGTGGATAAGGAATTGGCTGGATGGTCGCATCCAGAAGGTAGTACTCAATGGTTTTAAGTCCAGATGGAGAGCAGTGACAAGTGGTGTCCCTCAAAGGTCCATGCTGGGACCGATACTGTTTAGTATTTTTATCCATGACATAGAGGGATTAAATGCACCATCAGCAAGTTTGCAGATGACACCAAGCTGTGTGGTGGTGTCGATACACCAGAGGGATGAGATGTCATCCAGAGGGACCTGGACAGGCTGGAGAGGTGGGCCCAGGTGAACCTCATGAGGTTCAACAAGGGCAAGTGCAAGGTTACGTGCCTGGGCCGGAACAGTCCTGGCCATCAGTACAGATTGGGGGATGAGGGATTAGAAAGCAGCCCTGAGGAAAGGGACTTGGGGGTGCTGGTGGATGAGAAGCTGGACATGAGCAGGCAGCGGGCACTTGCAGCCCAGAAGGTCAATCGCATCCTGGGTTGCATCAAAAGCAGGTCCAGAGAGGTGATTCTTCCACTTTACTCTGCTCTGGTGAGACCTCACCTGGAGCACTGCATGCAGGTCTGGAGCCTTCAATTTAGGAAAGACATGGACCTGATGGAGCGGGTCCAGAGGAGGGCCCCAAGGATGATCAGGGGGTTGGAGTACCTCTGCTACGAGGACAGGCTGAGTGAGCTGGGGTTGTTCAGCCTGGAGAAGAGGAGGCTCTGGGGAGACCTAACAGTGGCCTTCCAGTACCTGAGGGGGCTACAGGAAGGCTGGGGAGAGCCTGTTTGCAAAGGCCTGCAGTGACAGGACGAGGGGCAATGGGTGTAAACTGAAGAAAAGCTGATTTAGATTGGAGATTAAGAGAAAGTTCTTTACTGTGAGGGTGGTGGAGCACCGGAACAGGTTGCCCAGGGTGATGGTTGAGGCTCCATCCCCGGAGACATTCAAGCTGAGGCTTGACAAGGCCCTGGGCAACCTGGTCTAGTTGGGGATGTCCCTGGTGACTGTGGGGAGGCCAGACTAGATGACCTTTGGAGGTGCCTTCCAGCCTGGACAATTCTATGATTCTATGTGTGATGTCTGCTTAATTGTGGTGATGCTGAGGCCTCCTCCATCTCCCCCTCCCCAGCCCTGTCCCCTTCCCCATGTGGTCCTGTCCCATCATCCCACTGTGCCACGTACAGTGGACCTGCAGCTTCTGCGTGGTTGACCTCTCGGAGTTTTGCAGGGACTCGTGGTCCACGGTGCAGGTCACCTCAGCTTCGTTGTCCTCCTTGGTGACACGGAATTCGACCCGGCTGCTCACAGTGAAGGTCTTTCCGTTGGGGTCCTCCACGACCTCGGTGCCTTCATCTATGGGGACAGGGAGCCGTTATTGTTGATGGACACAATACCCCAGCAAAGGCAGGAGTCTGACACACGTGTTGAGCAGGGAACAGCCTGTTTCTATCCCTCTGTTGGCAGTAGTATAGGATGCCAGTGTGGTCAAGCACTGGGCACATCTGCAACCCCTCGTGCCTCACCTCCCTCCACGGTGTTCCCCAGCCCCTTTGGGCAGAGCCCCACTGCTTGGGCACCTACCCTTCAGCTCCTTGTTGCCCTTCTTCCACCGGAGCTGGGCAGCAGGCTTGCTGCCAGAGGACCGGCAGGTCAGCCGTGCAATCTTCTCCTCATCAATGGGCTGCTCGTGACCGAAGATTTGTGGTTTCTGGGGGATTCCTGGTAGAGGAGGCAGCAAGAAATACAACAGCCTGTTAGCTGTGTGTGTTGCCACCCAGAGACGGACACACACACAGAGACATGTCAATAAACACAGCAAGGACAAGTTAATGGGTAGAGATACAGGAGTAGCAGAGATGAATGACTGTATGGACAGCATCTTGAGGCAGGATGGTACTGGGCAGGAGACTGGGAGCAGGTGGGGGAGGCTTACCCAGCACAGTAACCAGGGCCTTCGCAGTCCGCACAGGCATGGTGAAGATGGAGCAGGTGTATTCCCCCTCATCCGACAGCACCACATCACTGATGCTGATGGTCAGCTCATTGGGTGTGGACCTCTCCAGCTGGATCCTGTTATCTCGCAGGGCTAGGGGAAGAACAACAGGGTAACAGGCTCAGTACCACCACATGCCTCCATGAGCTTGTATTTTTCCTGGTGACATCACTGTAGATGGGAACATCATCCTCTGGGGCATTGTCAGCCCTGGTCCATTTCCCCTCTGCCCCAGCATCGCTCCAGTCCTGGAGCTGGCTCCTCTCCCCAAGGCAGCCCTCTCCATCCCCAGTTCCCACACACGTACCTCGCTTCTCCCCGAAGTAGAGGGTCTGCTGGGCAGGGTTGGACCACTGCAGCGAGGAGTCATCAGGATCCTCCACCTGGCACTTGAGCACCACTGTACCACCAGCCACCACAGTCTCGTCCGATGTCGTGGGCTGGCTCTCTAGACACAGACAGGAGACATCAGTGGGGCCCTGGGCATCGCCTCTCCCCAGGTGTGCACGAGCATCACTGAGCCACCAAGAGAAGGGAGGGATGCGGCCGTGTCCCCAAAACCCTGGGATAAGTAGGGCTCCAGTGCAGGGCTGAACACAGCCTGCTCGGGACACATATTTTTTCCAGTGAGCCCAAGCCCTGAATGGCTGGGCTACAAAGACTGGGGTAGGGACTCGGTCACCCTGCTTTTGGTGGCAGCATGGAGGGACATGGGAAAGAGGAGCAGGTCCTGCCAGAGATCTAGGCTGGCTCCAGAGAGACTGTCAATGCAGGGGTACACTATGTGTGTATCTGGGAGCATCTGTACAGCCCTCTGAGCAGGGATGTGTGTGCGCACACACGCATGCTTGTGGGTGCATGTCCCTCCCCAGGGACAAGGGGTGCACAGGCAGCGTGGTTGGACTGGAGCCATCCTGTGCACCCTGGGGACAACAGGGACCTGCTCACAGGCTTGTGTCACTCTGGGCTTCCCACTGTGATCCAATTCCCCAGCAGGGAACAGCCCCACTGCATCTGCAGAAGGCCTGGCAGGCAGGACTCTGTCACCTCAGCTTGCAGCTCCTGGGACACTGCTGTCCCCGGGACAACCTGCAGAGACATCGGTGTCAGGCCTGGCTCCGAGCACTCCCCTGGGGCTGATGGAGGATACAGCTGGTGTCTGCCAGGCCTGAGCGGGTCCAGCAGAGGCAGGCCAGGAGGCAGCAGGAGACCCTGGCACAGGCACCACACAGGCTGAAGGCACCTGGGGGAGGCAGCAAGCTCTGCTCCACCACCTTGGCACTGCTAGCAAGTGAGGGTTGCACCCATGGTACCTCTGTGCCAGGCACCCCACACCAGGAGATGCTCTGCTGGCCACCAGCAAAACCATGTGTGGTCCATAGAGAGTGGCCTGTGGGGTGCAGTCAGCAGCCCACTCTCCATGTCATTCCTTAGGGGGATTTCCTCTTGCTCACACTGCTCCTGGGCTGTGCACGTCCCTTAGCGTTTCCTCAGCTAAGACATTGTCCTTCACTTCCATCAGAACGTGCCCAGCACTGCCAGGCAGCCCAAGGGCAGAGAAGAGCAGCAACAGGATCATATAACCCCCCCACCTGCCCCAAGGACAGCTATTTCGGGAAAGCCGATGTACCAGGGAGCTGAGACAGGGGACACGTCTCTGCCACGTCCCTTGCTGGGGTCTGCAGCTCGTCCAGGCATTGAGGCTATGGCTCTCCATCTGCTCCTCCTGACTGGGGAGATCTGTCTGTCAGCTTGTTTTAATTTGGTTAACGATGCCTTTGTGCTGCTACTACTGTAATTAGGGGATTAGGTATTTGCAAGCCACTGTTGTCCAAACTCCAAACAGTCCAACTCGGATGCAATTGAGGACAGGGTCTAAAACCCACACAAAACAGACCCAATCTCCTAATTAACACAATTACCATCACCTGCCACACCACTGTCCTCATTAAGGTATTAGCTAGGTGTTTCTCCCAGGGCAGGGGCCAGACCACACCACCCGCGCCCAGACATGCAGGGCACTGCACAGACCCACGGTGGCTCCAGCTCGGCCTTGCTGACAACCTGTTTCCCCCCTCACAGCCGGGACCCCCAAGATAGGTCCCCAACCCCCCAGAGACCACCCTTCTGTCAGAGCTGCCCCGGCTCTGGTGCCCCGCAGCTTGTGTGGGGACGCAGCCCCTCGGCTACTGACTGCACCCTCCGGCACGACCTAGATCCTCCCTCGCCTCTGCGCCCGACAGCTTGGAGGAACAGATGGGCATGGCTGGGCCGCTGCGCCAGTGCAGCTTGATTTAATTAAAAACCACCGCGGCTGTAACCTGCTGGCCCTTGACAGAATAGGGGCAGAGCCGCGGGGGAACAGCCATGGTGCCAGGGCAGGAGGGGGTGGCAGGGCCCTGAGAGCAGTGAGACCCACCACAGGCAGTTTCACCCTCTCCTGCCATGGCCCATGGGGTCCCCATCCCCCCGCAGGAGAGACCCCCTTTGGAAGGGGGACACAAGGGGCAAAGCTGCCATCCCATGGCTAGGGACAGCAGGACACTGAGATGGAAGAGTCTGGAGAAGAGGAGGCTCCAGGGAGACCTTAGAGTCCCTTCCAGTGTCTGACAGGGGCCTACAGGAAAGATGGACTTTTTACACGGCCTGTAGTGGTAGGAGGAGGAGTGATGGCTTCAAACTGTAAGAGAGGAGATTTAGATGAGGTCTCAGGAAGAACTTTTTCACTATTGGTTGGTAAGAGCCTGGCCCAGGTTGCCCCGAGAAGCTGGGGCTGCCCCATCCCTGGAGGGGTTCAAGGCCAGGTTGGATGGGGCTTGGAGCAACCTGGTCTCATTGAAGATGTCCCTTTCACTAGAAGGGATAGAACTGGATGGTCTTTAAGGTCTCTTCCGATCCCAAACGTCCTGTGATGCTCTGGCAATTCCAACACTTCCCTGGGTTGCAGGGGACCTTTTAGGTCATCAAGATCAACCATCAACCCACCACTGACCAACCCCACCAGTGACCCGTGTCCCTCAGCACTGGCTTTTAGATCCCTCCAGGGATGGTGTTTGGGGAGTGGAACCATAGGATGAGGGGGAAGGGTTTTAAACCAAAAATTGGGAGATTTAGGTGGGATCTGGGCCAGAAGTTCTTTGGTGTGAGAGTGTGGAGAGCCTGGTCCAGGATGCCCAGAGAAGCTGTGGCTGCCCCATCCCTGGAGGGGTTCAAGGCCAAGTTGGAAGGGGCTTGGAGCAACCTGGTCTGTGGGAGGTGTCCCTGCCCAGGGCCGGGGGGGGGAAAGTGGATGGTCTTTAAGGTCCTTTCCAACCTGAACCACTCTATGATTCTACAATGCCCCATGCACCATGACTGCTCCCAAATCCAGCACCTCCAGCCCCGGCACAGCCCAGAGCATCCTCCTGGCCAGATCTTGGGGGTACCCAAGGAAAATGAAAGACCGCTTAGGCCACCCTGCTCATACCACAACAGCCCTTTGGCACAGTGAGAAGTGCTGCAGGCATGAAGCAGGCACCCGTCACACAGGGGTCCCTGGGCAACATGGTGGTGGCTCGGGGGCATGAGGATGCTCTGGAGAACTGGCTGCCACAAGAGCTTTTAGGCCTTCCTGGCATGGTGGTTAGAACAGCCCCCGTGAGCCTGGGGACAGGTGCTGGACACCCAGGGAACCATCCGCCCTCGCCATGCCAGTGATGGTTGCCAGCACGGAGATGCTGCCACCTGACAGCCTGGGCTGGCACTGTGTCCCCATCTTCCCTTTGCCACATGGCCAGAACAGCCTCGGGGCTGCCCGCTCCAAGGCTGTACAGCCCCAGCTCCGAGTGATGGTGCCACTGGGCACCAGCAGGAAGCCAGGCCCCCCAGGACAGCATGGTCCTGTGGGGACGAGGCAAGGCAGGAACAGGCAGTGTTTGAATCCAGCCTTCCCCAGGGGTCAGGCAGGTGCAGCCACCCTGGGACCCTGCTCGGCCATCGGCCCTCCCATGCTCATGGCTCTCCTCTCCAGGAGGGGGAAGCAGATCCCTCAGATCACACTTCTCAAGCCTCGCTGGCCACCTCAGAGCCCTGCCGTCATCCTGCAATAGGGTGAAAAGTTATTTTGCAGATGGCAAGCCATCAGCGAGGTCTCTGGGCAGGCAGAGGACCTGGCTCCCCCTCCATGGGACCCTCCTGGAGGAGACCAGACCTGCCACAGGCAGCGACACTGGATTCGGGCTCAGTCCCTGCCTCAGAGAAGGACAGGCACAGCAACCTCGGGCACCCCATAAAATGCCATAGCAAAAGCTTCACCAGCCCCCTGTTTTTGGCCAAGAGCTGCTGCCCAGTCAGCACAGTGAAATTAGAGATGCACGACACTCTAGAAAAATCAATATTTCTTTAATTAAACCTGGTCACTTTTGCAGGGGGGCTGCATTTGTATTTGGGGGGAGGGGGAAAGAGGTCTCTCCTGGCTCCCTGACCCCAGCAGGACTTGCCAGCACATGTATCCCCTTCCAGCACAGACTCTCTCAGGGGTCTGCAGCTCTGTCACTCCCAGCCCAGGACGCTTCCGTGCACACACACACGAGCCCTCTCCAGGACAACATCTCCTGGGGCTTTTGCAGCACTATGACATGCCTTCTGCCCTCCAGGAGCTGTTTCACCTGGAGCATCTGCAGGGAAGCAGTGAGTGATACCTGGGAAGAGCCCGGCAGCCTTTGTGGGGCATCTGGAGGACGCCCTGGTGCCCACACCAACCTCAGCAGGGCTGACCCTTTGCAGAGACCTGCCAAAAGCTGGATACACTTCCAGTGGCAGCCATGGCTGAGGCAGGCAGGGGCCAGAGCTGCCAGGAACATAGGAAGTTCCAGGCTAATATGAGGAAGAACTTCTTTACAGTAATGGTGACAAAGCCCTAGAACAGGCTGCCGAGAGAGGTCGTGGAGTCCCCTTCTCTAGAGATTTTCAAGACCCATCTTGATGCAGTTCTGAGTAATGTGCTCTGAGCAACCCTGCTTTAGCAGGGGAGTTGGACTAGATGATCTCTAGAGGTCCCTTCCAACCCTGTCAAATCCGTGAATCCATGACCTTCTCCCAGCCTGTCAGGCATGTTCTCCCTGTGCCTGCCTCCAGACTGGGAACACACTTGTTGGGGCAGAAGGAGCCCCAAAGGAAAACACCCACTGCTCGAATCCCTCAAACACCTCCAGTCCTCAGCCACCGCCCACAAAACAACACTTGTCATTTTCCTCATTCTTTTCTATTTAATCTAGTTTCATCATCATAAAGATCCAATTTATCTCTGTTGACACAGACATTTTCTAAGGCGAGTTATCTCCTCTCTGAGGACTGTATTTTAATACTCCACTCAGCAGCCATGAACTGCAAAGCTCCATTTCCAGCCGCAGGCATCCTTCCCGCCTGGTGACACCAAAGCAGCCCCGCCAAGGTGGTGGTTGTGAACTCAGAGGATGGAAAACCCGGCCAGGCGGGCTCAGACATCTGCTGTACGAGCTTGCCTGTGAATCCACAGTCTGGGATACCCAGAGCCCAACTTCCAGGTTCCTCCTCACTGGCAGCTGACTTGCTCCAGATTTTGTTATAAGTAGAAACCTGCTCTTGTTTCAGTGCATCTGCTCAATGCCACCCTGTGCTCCTCTTCTGTGAGTGCCTGCCCGCAGGAACCAGCCTGGCTGCACACTCCAGCATCCCTCTGGGAGGGACGCAAGGGTTTACCAAGTGCTGTCACCGGAGGCAGCTTCCCAGAGATGCCATCTCTGTGCTGGACAAGCCACAACAGGGTACAGGCAGCAGGGGGTGACTAGCAGAGGGTCAGGCTGAAGCAGGCTCAGATCAGGCCACTCTTCAACAGCCCTCTGCTTGGGGGGCTTGTGGTGTGGGGTGTGAGATCCCAAGGGTAATTGGGGAAGAGACAAGGGGACCTGCTGTCCAAGCTCCCAACACGATGGGAGCTTGCCCCTTATGAGAAGTGGTCAGGCAAGTGCAGAGGATTCATCCTTTCAAGCGTGGTCTATGTGAAAAACCCAAACTCCCCACCATAAATGCCAAGTTGTGTTACTTCTCTGAAAGCAGACGTATACATGAGTGTTCTCTGGGAAAGAGGCAAAGCAAGAGGACCCAGCTCCTCATTACAGCTTGCCCTGAACCCTGGCCCTTTGCTGAACTTCTCCCAAGACCACATTAGACTTTGGTCACAGCCTCTAGGATCCCACGGATGCTCTCCAGCAGGGTCCTGGTCCAAAGGGCACTGACACTTGGCCCTGAGCAGTGACAGCAAACTGCAGAGCTGCCGCCTCCTCCTGGGGAACAGGGATGTGGTCACCCCCCAACAGACCCTGCCCAAAGGTACAGTGAAAGCTGACAGCTCTCTGTGATGCCCAGCCAGGGTTAAGCAACTGAAACACAGCTGGCAATTAGCAGTCAATCAGCAGCCGAGAGTAGCCAAGGAAAGCAGCTGAAGAGAGAGGCTGGCTGCAAGTGCTGCCGAAGCTCTTGAATCACAGGATGTCCTCCTCCAGCCCTGGATGGCTGCTTTTCGAGCTAACAGAGCCCTTGGGGACATTGTCACCACATGCATCAGAGCAAGCTGGGAAGCGGCCTCTCCTCTGGGATGAACAGGACCCTGCCTTCTGCCCTATCAAAGCACACAGCCTGCTCCCCCCCCAGACATCGACTGCCCTTCCAGTTGCTCCAGGGCTGGCTGAGCTCCTGCCGAGCACTGGGACAGGGGATGAGGCAGCTGGGGAACCCCTCTGATGGCAGTGGCAGCTCCTGCCTGCAGCTTTGGCAGCCGCACAAACACAGGCCACCGCTGGCGGCTCTGCTCAGTCGTGTTTGCACATTCACACCAGTCTGGTGGCCAATTAGCTCAGCAAAAGGCAGTGACATTGTCAGGGAATCCCGGCACCAGGCACGGCCATTGCCTCCTTCTGAGGCCACCAGCAATCCCATGGCTGAGAGGATCCATTGCCACCCTGACCCACAAGCCACTGGCCGAAGCCCGAGGCCGCAGCCCACCCCGAGAGAGCTGAGACCTTAGTTCAGGCACACACAAACCTGCCAAGCAGAGTCAAGTCCTTGGGGGAGGCAGGACAGGGATGAGGGGGAAAAGCCTCATTCTGGGCCACTACAAAACATCCAGGCACTGTGACAGCCACCCCCAGCAACAGAGCTTTCCTGGGACCCTCCGAAAGGGGACCAACTCCATTGAGAACAAGCCACAAAGTCACCCAGACCCTCCTGTCTCAGGCCTCCCCCAGCACCGGAGCTGGGCATGCTGACCCCTCTCCCAGCGCCCTCCTCCAGTTTGACAGCAAACAGCTGATAACTACTTTTTTGAGCATGTTTTTTAGCTCCTACCCTAAGGCCAATCTCCAACATGACTGTTGCCAAGGGAACGAGCTCTTTGCTTTGACAGTTCTGTTTTAAGGATCTCCCGCCTGCCCAGCGAGGTGTCTCAGAAATGGTTGCTTCGGATGCCCTGGTACATCGCTTGTTGCTTTGCAGGCATCTAAAGACTTGCAGCAGAGCTGTGCCCAGGCTGGCACAAGGAATTGTCACTCCCAACTGTCTGAGGATCAAACACACAAGGTTGTATAAGAGGATATTTATAATAGAAGTAAGAAACGGAGGATGTCTGGCTCCTCTGCTGCCCTCCGAGGGGACAGCATGCCTGCCCATGTGCACCACACACTAATGCCTCCTTCTGACTTCCCAGAAAGGCAGGAGAGAAGAGTAATTTCTAAGATTAAAACAGAGGTTCAGTTCGCTGCAGTGGATGCTCTGCTGTGCCCAGCTGCAACAGGGAGTCCCCACATCCCAGTGGGTGCTCAAGTTGAAGAGAGCACCCTCAGCTTTGGCTGTGACGCACCAGGTCACCTCTGTTGTTGCATGGTCTATCCCTTTGGGGGAGGAAGTCCCCAGCATCACGGGGAGACAGAAAAAGCTAGAAACCAAAAAGTTGGTAAGATGCAGAGAGGCAGAACAAGAGCCCCTCAGGGAAGTGCCACAACACTGACCTGTTACTGCATTAATCTGCTCAGCGTGAAAGTGTTCAAAGCCAATTTAAGCACAGAGTCCTGTGGCACACATCCGAGGCAGCAGCAACCTCGGCAGGACACGGCACCACTGGGCTCATCTCCCCACAGCTTCCACCCCACATCAGGCTGGGAACGGAGGCCTGACAGCAAGGAGTGGAGCACATGGAACTGCTGCCCCGGGCACAGCGCTGGCACAGGCACCAAACATATCCCTCCTCTGGAAAACAGGTCTCCAGGGGGCAATGGGGTCCCAGCCAGCCCTGTGCTTGTCTCCAGGCTGAGAAAGCGAACCCCATTTCTGCACAGGGGTGGCTCAGGATGCCTGTTGCTCAGCACAGAAGTGTCAGAACTTGCTTTCCCTAGAAAAGATGGCCCACAAGCAGCAGTCTGGAAAAGCTAATGTGCCACATTGGGCTCACCAGTAAGTACACCGTCTGAAGCGTTGTAAGCCAAGGAAGAGCATCATCTGCAGATGGAACACTACCCAGAGCATCACCCAAGGAAGGGGCAGGTCCCTTTGAGTAGGGCCCTGTCACAACATGGGGAAGCTCTGCTGTTCCTCAGCCACTCTGGGGACACCTGTAAAGATGCTGCTGTTCAGCTCCACAGCAAGCATTGCTGACCCTCCAGCATGTCCCCATCGCATCGGGGAGCCACCGCTGTCCCCAAGCGGCAGGAGCTGCAGCGCCTGACTCCTGCCCATGCCCTCACCCGCAGTACAGCGCAAGCAGAGCGTGACGCCAGGCAGGTGACTGGAATGGTTAAACACATTCCTGCCCAGCCCTCATCACACATCTCTGCTTCTCCACCTCCCTCCGCTATTACTGACTGCCCATTTTAGGTAGGATCATCTTCTAGCGCTTCCGATGTCACGGCTGCCCAAACACAACACACGGCATCGCTGCGTCCGACTCCTGGCTCCTTGCCTTTCCCCTTGGCCAGCACGGCCCTCCCGTCACAGCCACCACACAGCCCAGCACTGGCTGCAACACAGGGGCTGTGACAGCCCTGGGTGGCAGCAGGAGCTTTTCCAGAGCAGGATGGAGAGCCTCATCCCCCACCTGCCCTCCAGGCGGACGGAGGGGCTGAGGCAACTCGGATCACTCGCACCTCACCATCGCTGTGTGATGAAGGCTCTGCTGCTGCATCGCTGCACGGCTGTGGGTGTCTGGCCAAGAGCAGAGGGAAGAGAACCAGACCAGATGGTTCAAGCTGAGCTGACCCAGTAATTTGGAGGAGGAGGATGATCAGATACATCTGAATATGTGGGTGTTACAGCACTGGCATTGCCTTCAGGGTCCCATGGAGTTACTGAAAAGCCAAAGCTACGAGGAGGCAATTCAACCTGCGCAGACACAGTGTCGGGTAACCTGCATGGCCAAGCTATTGCCTGGCTGTAGAAGCCCAGAGAGCAGCTGAGACAGAGACAAGGCTGGCAGTGGGGGTACCAGGCCAAATGCCAACACAGGAAGCCGAGCACATCCCAGAAGGCACCTGCAGGAGCAGAGGATGCTCTGCAGTGGCTCTAACACAGCAGCAAACCCAGAAGCCCAGCAGCAGCCAAGCAGAGCCCACCAGGCTCCAAGATCACCACAGTGGCACTGCTACTAGCAAAGGCACTTCGGACACGTGTACATGTCCTGCACCACATCCTCCCTCATGCTGCTCCTCTCCTGCAAGGACCTGAACAGTCACACAACACCCTGGATTGGGGTAAAACTAGGTTAAAACCAACCTAGTGAAAACAAACAAAAATGTTAGCTTTAACGCAGATTCTTCCATCTGGCTAAGCGCCTGGCCGTGACAGCACCAGGGTGACTACCCAGATGTAAGACGCCTCCAGTTACTCCAGCAATTCCAACACCCCTGGCGAGGCGAGAACGCCAGGCAGAGGGAGAAGAGGCAGCGTCTAGCATGCCGGAGACCTCACAGGCAGGGAATCCTGGGCAAATTGGGTGCTTCCCTCCATCTCCTTTCAGAGAGGGAAAGGTAACCACACTTCAGAGGTGCTCAACTC
This sequence comes from Gallinago undulata, assembly GCA_026546715.1. Taxonomy (NCBI): domain Eukaryota; kingdom Metazoa; phylum Chordata; class Aves; order Charadriiformes; family Scolopacidae; genus Gallinago; species Gallinago undulata. Next base: position 2,343,708 of record JAOTQQ010000016.1, on the reverse strand, counting down.
ATGCTTCAGCAGCACCCCAGTCTGGTGGGGATTTCTCCTCTGGCCAGTGGACCAAGTCGCCACAGCAAACACACCGGCCTCAGCATCACAGACCATGCCAAAACCTGAGGCATTATTGGGAGAGAGGCAAAATTCCTGTCCCACAGCAGCAGTGCCAGCTCGTCCCCTCACTGTCTGGGTATGCGACCGGGCAGCTCCACAGCACTTGATCCCATGCATTGTCTTAAAATCCAGCCCAGCCTGTTGAGCCTGATGCATTGTGCCAGACCGCTGAGTGGTGGCTTCCGTGCTCCCCGTCCAGTGGCTCGCAGAGGGATGCTCCGCTCCGACGCGCTGATCCCAGCTGCATCGCTGCTGTGAGAACAGCTCGCTTCCCCCAGGCAACAGATCAGAGTCATCCAAAATCAGGCCATCCAGGTACCGAGTGATGCAGATGGGTCGCACTCCCGCTTCTCATGCCTGCACACCGCCGCCTCATCAGGGATGTCACTGCTTCCTCTGCTCTAGTGCCAAGGGCTTGTGCTGGCACAGAAGGAGACTTGTAGCATATGGTGAGCCCTAATGGCGTGTGGGAACAGGGCATTTGCACACATCAGTTGGGTAAAAGTACTGCCGTAAGCAGCAAAGGATTAAGTTAACATCAGACAACTACCAGGCTTCCACCATCCCACTTCTGCACACCAGGGCTCCCTCCCCAGCATCTCCCCGCTGCCCAGGGCTGAGGCTACAGGTCACACACAGCCTCCTGCAATCTGGCTCAGGACCAGTACTGACATCTCCCCAAAGCTGAGGGAGCAGGACTACAGGAACTGCAGCCATCATCTCTCCCAGCCTTATGCTCCTACCACTAGACACTGCTCCCATACAGGACGGTTGACTTCTTACGGGAAGGGCGCCATCTGGAAGCACAAGGCATTTCCCCAAGACACAGAAAGCTTGTCCTGCACAGTCTCACCAATGCAGACACCTCCACCAGCTTCAGAAAAATGGAGCCACCATCCAGTAAGGGCATAGTCTCCTGAACCTGCCTCTCTCCAAACACCAGGCAGGGAGGTCATTTCTCCTAGCTTCAGACATCTCAAGATGGTCTCCAGGCTCTCCTCAGCCCATGGGGAGACATGACCACAAGCCACCTAACCTGCTTTGGTATCTACAGGAAGAGACAGCGCAGCCCTGGCCCCTCTCCTGTGGCACCTATACCTGGTCAGGCTGACCCAGCTCTAAGACCCTCAACATTGAGGCTTCTCCCAGCAAGAGCAGCACACACGATGAGTGGAACAGCTCTGGTACAGTGGGAGATAACTGGATGCGAGACCTGAGCTCAGCTCCCTGCTGTGCCACTGAAGCTGCCCAGCCTGCCCCCTTGGATGGTGGTGCTCCTCATGCTTGCACATCGAGGGATGGATGCTCAGAGTCCACAGTGCTGGAGCCACAGCAGGATGAGCACAGGGAAAAACAGCCCCAAGAAGCCTGGTTTTGGCACATTGTGGCTTCCCATGGGACAACAGTAGGGCACTGTTCAAACAAGAGGGTTACACAACTCTGGAGTGGAATAACTCCACAGGGGGAACAATCCTCACAGCAAGGACAACCACGCATCCAGCCCAAACACTCAGAAATCTGCCGACAGCAGCACAACACCAGCCAAATGCACAAACACAGCCTCGGTGTGATGAAACACCAGTGCTTCCAGCACCCAGGCAGCTTCAAGGGGCTCTGCTGGGCCCTGCCATGGTTGTAGCTTTGAGATCCAGAGCACTGGAGGAGCATTTCTTCAAGGAGATGAGACAGCTAATCCACCTCTGCCCTGGGAAGGGCCTTCCAAGCCAAGGGCCACCCCGGGAGCTGAGGGACATGGGGGAAAGGCACTGAGCCCAATGACATGACAACAGCTTCTCTTCAAGCATCTTCCAGCCATCCATCTCCTCCGCTCCTAAAGGGTTTTTTGGGGGTCCATTTGTCTGTCTTGCTGCCTTGGACAATGGAGAGCCTGGCAGCTCATGGCCAGGGCTGAGCCACAGCAGCAGGCCAGCCCTGGAAGAAATCTTGCAGTGTCATCATCCAGGCTGCACCCTGCCCTAGGACTACACACAACTTCAGGTCATGGCCACCCCTCCTCCTGAGAGCACTGACTGGGCTGCTGGGCCACCCCCTCCTGCCGGCTGTGACCCACGCACCGAGCATTGCCTGCCACAGAATGCCAGGACATTCCTGTGCCGTGGGAATGAGCATCACCCACACCCAAGTGACTCTTTCAGGGTCTGTGGGAGGACCATGGCCATAACCAGAATAAATTCTGGGATTCGTGGATAGGAACACAGCCACCAGCCCACACCAGCCCCCAGAGCGGCTCTGCCTGTGACAGCGACCTCCTCCATCACAGGGACAGGCCGTGGGGAGGCACCGCCTGGGGAAGGCAGGGGAGGCTTTCTCCATGCTTCATCACAGGTGGGGGGCTGCAGGGTTCAGAGCTCCCACCCCCCATGCTCCCTCCACCACAACAGCCCACAGGACCCTTGATCCCAGGGCCAGGTATTCACATCAGAACTACCTCCCTGCTTCCAATGAGCCATGGGCAGGGACTCAGATGGCAACTGGATCCTCTCCTGCAGCAACCTCTGCAACACACCCAAAACACAACGCACGGACCCGGGGGTGGAGACCAGGCCCCAGATGGCTGCTGCATCTCCCCACAACCTGCTCCCCACCCAAACGCACACAGCAACAATTTTATTGCGACCAGCAACGCCCGACATGGCAAACACAGCTGCCCGGCAGCAACCGCAGGCCCTCAGAGGGCTCTGCAGTCGAAGGGAGATGGAAAATAAGGTGCTGCCGTTGAGAAGCCCTCACCAAAATCCCATTTGATGCCTAGCCCCCAGCGCCGCTGCCTCGCCCGCAGCGCTCAAGGCGGGTAAACAGCCTTTGTCTGCGGGGCTGATGCTCCAGCACAGCCCGCGCCACCCGCACCAGCGCTGAGAACCGGCCAGACGCTGGGATGCCGCCAGACACCCCGCCGGCGGCAGCATCCCGGCGGGAAGAGGAGCGGCCACCCTTCCCCGAGCCCACCGCCCCGGGGAAGGGGGTGGAGGGCTCCGATAGGGCAGCTCCCGCCGAAGGGAACCAGAAACCCGCCCCATCCTGGGGAAGGGTCCCCCCCCAAATCCGAGGCGGTGGCTGCCGTTCCCCCGGGGGCTCCCATCCCCACGTACAGCGGTGTCTGCCTCCCCCCCCACCCAGGGGTCACCACCGACCCCCGCCATCCTCCCGGGAAGGAGGGCTCCTCCCCACCGGAGAGTCTCCATCCACCGAGCCCCGCCGCGGGCAGCGCCGGGAGGGGCCGGGCGCCACCGCCCGCCGGGGCCTGTCTGGAACCTTCCGCCGCCCCGGCCCCGCCCCGGGCGGTACGCGGCGATGGGGGGACACGGCGGGCAGCACCGGCGCCGCCGTGACCTTGAGCCCCGCCGGCCGTTCGGGGCCGCGGCGGCAGCCGCTCCCGCACCTGCTCGGCGGCGCGGGCGGGCCCCGAGGGCAGGGCCGGGGCGGGGCGAGGCCGGGGCGGTGGCACCCGCCGCACCTGACCCACATAACGGCGCGGGCCGGCCCCGCCGCCCGCACCTGTCACCGGTTCCTCCCGCTGCAGGAGGGAGGGGCGCGCCCCGCCGGTCCCCGCCGCGACGGGCTGAGAGATGGTGGGAGCGGAGCGAGAGGGGGGGGCTCTCCCGGTACCGGCGCCACCACTCACCGTCGCGGGAGAGGTTTCCCCGGGCGGCGCCGACGCAGGCGAGGAGCAGCAAGAGACCGAGGGGCAGCATGGCGCTGGGGATAGTGGCGGCAGCGGATGCCCGGGGCCGGGGCGAGCCGCGGCGCGGAGGCGGCGGCGACCGTGTCGCGCTGCTCTCCGGAGTGGAGCCGGCGGTGCGGCAGCGGCGGCGATTAAATAGAGCGCAAGGAAGAGACCATTCGTGCCGCGGCGGCGGGGGGGCAGTGGGGGCCGCGCCGATGCCGCCCCCCTCGGCCCCCGTGTAAACATCCCCGCTCCGGCCGCCGGCCCCCCCCGTACCTCGCGGCGCGGTGGTGCGCTCCATATGCGCGGCTCCCCGCGGGAGGCAGGTGGGCGCGGGGCGGCGGCGGTGGCGGGGGGGGGGGATGTGGGGGGTCCTGCCGGCTCCCGCGGTCCCCGCACCCGGACTGAGGGGCCCCGGTCTGAGCGGAGTCGAGATTTCTCATGGTCTCGGTCCCGATCCCTCGGTCGCGGGGAGGTCCCGTTCCCGGGACCTTGCAGCCCCTTCCAGCCCCGGTAGGGATCCTCCCGGAGCGGCGGCCCAGGGGGGGTCGGAGGGTCCAGGTGCACCCCCGGGGCCCAGCCCTGTCCCCGCTGGAGCCCAGTAAGGCGCCCGGAGCGGCCGCCGTGCCGCCATGGCTCGCCCCCCGCCGCGGGGAGCACGGCCACCGGACGGTGTCCCCAGGGCCGCCTGTCCCCGGGGCGGGAGCCGCTGCTCGGTGACTCTCCGGGCGGGTCGGGGGTCTGCGGTCTCGGACGCCCGTGGCAGAGCCCCAGGCTGAGCCGTAGGGGCCACGGGGTGTGGGCAGCTCTGGGCACGGCAGGCTGCCGTGTACCGGGGCTCTCGAGGAGAGCCCTGTGCCCGCCGGGGTCACCCCCCTCAGCGCCACATGCTTGGCACATGTTGGTTGGCAAAGCAGCTCCCCTGGCTCGGGGGGCTGGAGCCTGGCGCTGGCTTTCCTCTGGCTCCCGTTGCCAACAGGATGGGCTCTGTGCAGCCTGGTGGGTGCGGGACAGTCCTCTCAGCCTGTCCTGAGGGTCAGAGGGGCTGCAGCTGAAATGCTGGGGTGTGACCTGTGCTCCCCAGGGTGGCTCAGCCTGTCTCTGGTCCTCAGGATTGAGGACTACTCTGCAGCAGCCTGTATGCCGCCTGGTCTCACGAGTGGTCCTCGCTCAGATTTGCAGCCGAATCACATTTGGGGTGAAGTCTGCGTTTGTTCCAGTCCTTGGCTGCCAGTTCCTAAAAGCCAGTGTTCATCCCTTGCTGTCCTGTGGCATCTCCCAGGCAACTCTTTTGTCCACTCTTATCCATCCATGTTATCATCCATTAGATGATCACGCCCGAGTGCAAGAGCTCAAACATTTCTAGCTTGGAGTCTGTCCTGCAGCCCTAGAGGAGAAATTAACCCTTTTGGCTTTAGTAGGTCTGAAACAAATGCATACATTCGTTTCACACGTCAGCGTAAACTCCTCCTCACGTGCTTTTGTACTAAGCTTTTCTGCACCCTGATGCTTTCCTGCACAAATGCTGTGCAAGAGGGATGTCTCTCTTAGTCATAATCTTTGTGGAAAGGGGTTGTGGGAGGAACAGCTTTCTGGTGGTCAGATCCGACGGCTGCTCTGCCTCAGTTTCTATCCTGTGTCTGGATGTCACCTGAAAGGTTATGCTGCTTGTGCTATGGCCTTGTCCAGCTGACTTCGGTGCTCAGGGTGCAGAGCCACAGGCCTGGGCACAATGTGGGGACAGCGTGGGCCAAGTGATACCTCGGGGGGCTCTCCCCAGCTCTTTAGCTGGAGGAGGGGCTGCCTTTGGAAGCGTCTCTGTCAAGCCAGGGGATGCGAGGGCAGCTCACATGAGGTCTTCCCCCAGGAGCGGGGTGAACACCACACAACCATGGCTCCACCTGAGGGAGTGCAGGAGGGAGGCTCTGGTCGGCGGGTGAGATGGGGCAGGAGAGGGTCTTGTGGGATGGCTCCTGGACTGGGACTGTGCTGGGTCGGGTCTGGGAGGGTGTGGGTGGCTCCTGGCAGAGCATGAGGCAGTCAGGGGGGACACTGAGTCTCTTGGGACCTTTCCTCATCCCCTAGCCTCTCCTCAGATGTCTCTGCTGGAGGAGGATGTGCAGGTGTATGGTGTCCCCGAGGCTGAGCTGTCGGCTCCATTAGGGAGATGATGGCCATAGGAAGCTTGGTTGCTCCAGACGCTGCTTTTAACCCTTTCTCTGTTTCCCACCAGGCAGGTGACTGGCAGCGAGCCTGGCTGCCAGCCAACGCATGTCCCCTGCCCCTGGGTACAGCACCCATGGTCTCCATCATGCAGCGGCCCCTGAGCGGTGACAGCTGATGGCTGGGGCAGGGCGGCCAGGGGCAGAGGAAGAGGAGGAGGTTCTCAGTGTGCAGCAGGTGCTGAGGCAATGCTCGCCACAACAAATCCCTGTGATTCAGCCCCAGAGCGTCTGCCGCCGCCGGGGACCAAACGTTCACAAATGGCAACAAATGGCCAAGGGGGCTGATGTCATGCAGCTGCCTCTGCTGAGGCATCCCGGAGACCCTGGCAGCAGGGCCTCCCCAGTGGGGTGTATGGCCCTGCGAGGAGGGACGGTGCTCCTCAGCCATGCTTCTCCTGAGAGACCCCCACAAGTCCCTGCCGGCCTGAATCTCTCTGGTTCTCTGGTGCTGATGGCAACGCGGGGCTGCCAAGATGGGTGTCACATTCAAAGCCATGTTAGCCTCCAGGTCTCCGTGGTCCCTGGGAGTACATGCCTTTTGTGAGTCCTCCAGACCCTCCCACGTGTGCCAGCAGTAGCCTGGCACCATCCCTCAGCCGAGTGCAAAGGTCTGTGCCAGGAATGGACTGCAAGTGCAGGGCTGATTTTTTCAGGTACAGCACCCTTGGGCAGAAGCAGCCAGATCTCACTCGCCTCCCACTGGCATCGGTTTAAGAGCTGCCAGCTTTTAAACAGATCATCTGTGAAAACCTTCCAGCCCCAAGTCCTGGCTGCAGCTAATACTAATGCCACAGAGGACGAATAAATCGCTTTCTACCCAGGACCAGCTGGAGTGTAGAGCTGGAGCACTTTCCGAAATACCTTAGCAATACCAGTTATAATTTCTCCCCACCCCCAGATGCAAAATATCCAGTCTCTTTGACCACTGTCTTATCACAACTCTGGAGATTTTCCCCTCTCGTTATCTGAATTTGGCCTTTTCTGGTGTCTTGCCACCTGTCTCCTGACTTTTAGGATCAGACCAGAAGATCCTGCCTTTCCTTTGTAGTCCCTCTGGTGGATACTTTTTTTTCTGGAAGTGAGGCTGGAGTGAGAATGAAGAGAGAGATGGAGGGAGAAATCATCAAATGGGCTCAGCAACATATTTCCCTTTAAGCAATCATGTTTCCTAGCCCATGTTTGCTGTTGCCCCAGCTGTGGATACTATCTCCTTGGAGGCTCTGCAAAGGCATACAAATCTCCAGGGGAGGTTGTGGAAGATGGAAGGAGAAGAGTCATTTAGCATCTCTGCAATATCCTCATCTACTGTAATTGCTTCCTTTAACCTCTGACAGTCTATCGGCCCTATGTTTTCCTGATGGCTTTTTGACACACTCAGCCCTGTTGTTTGTTTTTATACCTTTGCTGATTTGCTCTTCAGAACCCCTTTAGGCTTTGCTTAATTAGCCTCACACTGATTTTTAGCATTTGCTTCCATTCAGTGTCACTTGCTGCTGTTTGGTCCTGGCTTCCCTGTGCAAGGCTGAACTGAACAGCACTGGGGCTGTAATTATGCAGCATCTCGGCTACTATTACTTTATGAATTCGCTCCCATGTGCCACTTAAAACTAAGTCAAGAATGGCCTCCCCACTTCTTCTTGCTCCTTTCCTTGCTCCAAGGGAGTGATCACAGGGAGCAGCGTGTCAAGCATGGAGATGCTCTGAGCTGTGTCCCACTGCACCGCATTTGTACGTGGGTGGTTCAAGTCCCTTACTATCATCTGCTGTTGACGCACCTTTGCTGGAGTCTCATGCCATTTTGATCTCTCTCGTCAAAGACGTGAGCCTGGCACTTCCCTGCAGCTGTCTGGGCGGGGAGATAGAGCCTTGCGGGGATGCGATTGCATCTGGGTGTTTGACTGCTGCTCCTTGCAGCTCGCTCGAGCCATCCTGCAGAGCTTGCAGCCAGATGTTGTGGTATTTCTTTGACTTCTGTAACTCCTTTTATATCAAGATCAAGGTCCAGGCAATTCACCCATGTTTGCACACTGCCTGGGCATTTGTAATGCTTGTTCCAGACCAGTGCAGGCTTTTATCAAACTTGTTAACCTGCAACCAAGCTGATTTTACAGAAATATTCTGTACAGAAATATCCTGTCCTTGATTTGCTTCTCTTAAGGCCTTGTTAGTTACTCCCGAGTCATGTTGCTGTGAGTCAGATCCCAGCTCTGCCATGTGCCAGGAGCCAGAACCCAATGGCCGAGCTTGGGGATTTCTCCTAGAACTTGAGTTTCCTACATTTAGGGACTATCTCATTCAAACCGATTTCCATCAAGGCAGGATTTATTTGTGGCTGAGCTGCAGCCAGCCCAGAGCAGCAGAACAACTTCTAGACCTCACGCTTTATTCAAAGTGCAAAGTCTTAGAATTACCTGTATCGTGGTCTGGCTACATTTAACATTTTTACCAAAAGCCTAGCAGACAAAAAAACCAGAAATGACCCTGATGCACTGTGGAGATGACAAAGAGGTTGGAGGGTGGGGCTGGTGATTTGCTAAGCTGGAACTCAATGGATGCTTTAATAAGGCTGAAAGTAGCCTCAGCTGTTGAGGGGCAAGTGGTGGGTGGTGCTGTTCTGAGGTGCAGTGACCAGAGAAGACTTGGAGGTCACTGGAGTATCAGATATCCTTTATCTACTTTAACTATTGAATTTCTAAGAGCATTAAGGGCTTACTTAGCTATGGTACCTAAGTGTCTCAGCAAAAAAAACCTGCTCTGTTAACAGGCCTTCCAGTCTGGAGGAGAGCAGTACCTGGAGTAGGATCTAGTGGCTGGAAGCTGGTAGAGGATAGACAGGATTTGGAATAAGGTCCTGACTATTGGAGTGACTTCCTGAGGCATATTAACCCGCTCAGGTAATTTTAAAATTACAAATGAACTTTTCCCACAGTCCATTCACGTTCAGTGGGAATTCAGAGAGGTGTCGTGGCTGCTCTGCACGGGCTGATGGCCAAAGTCCAAATGGCCATTTCTAATCTGCTCTGTGCGGGCTCGGTGACATTTATTAGCTCCTGGCTCGCAGCAGCAGCTCTGAGCTGGCTCCAAACCCTGGCAGTTTGGGCTGCGCAGGTGGCTTCTCCACGTGCTGGTGGGACAGGTACAGCAGAGCTCTGAGACCCCCCTGAAACCCCCCAGGGTCCCCCTTGCAGTTTGAACAGTGGGATTCTGTAGCTTTGGTATAGGAGATGCTGCAAACAGCGTAGGATTTTATTTTTGCAAAGGAATTAAATTCTCCACAATTAATGATGTATTGAGTATAAATGTGCATGATGTCAAAATAATGCATTTAAATAGCTACAAACAAAACAATACAAAATGCCAGTCAAAAAGAAAGTGTTCTTTGAAAAGCTGGCAAAAAAAAAAAGAACAGAAATAGACAAATGCAACAGAGCTTTCTCTTTGGTAACTCTCAAACTTCAGAGTATAATTCAAAAGCTCGGTTATAGGAAGATAGTATCCGCTCCAGAACTAGTTAGTCACTTGGGCATGTAATAAGCGAGATAAATTGTTAGTTAAGATGGTTTAATCCATGAAACATTGACATTTTATAGATCCAGCTTTACAATCCTCAGCTACTGAAAATGAGATTTTTGTTATTATGTGGAAATTCCTTGAACAACTGGGCAAAATTTGAGGCTGGAGAAGCTGGTTCTTCTGTCTGGGGGAGAAAATGAGTTTTAGACACCATAAATGACAATCTGTGAAGCATCCGGTGAAAGACCTTACAAGGGGAGAAGTAACTTTTGATTTATTCTGGAGTAATACACAGAACCTGGATCAATATATCACTATCAAAGATATGCTTTTTTTAAAATACTGACTGTAATGTACTCAAATTCAACATCCTTGTGAGGGGAAAGAGCCAAAAAAGTTGACTGTACAGCAGGAATTAGAAAAAGTATTTAAATGACATAAAAAGAGGAAGCCAGTTAAAAGGAAATTAAAGTGAGGAGCTAAATGAGTAAAATCCTTGGCTCTGCCATGGAGAATATTTAGAGCTGCCGTGCAAAGTTCTTGAGCCAATAGTCCTTACTCTCTGCTGTCGCAGATGCTGACCATAGCGTGGTCTCGGGGGCAAGTGGCAGGTCGGGGGAGACATCTGCAGGAGTGGGGGGACAACATGAGTGTGCTCCGTGGCAAGGGACCAGGAGATGCTGAGGGGACTCGGGACCAAGGTGCAGCAAAGAAAGAGCCTTTGCAGAGCTGCAGGAGGGACTTGAGTCTCTCAGAAGCCAGGAAGCCCCTGAAAGTTGCTGCATTGAAGCTGAAGGGAAGGCTCACTCTGCAGGGACACCCATCCGAGTTTCCTGTTTTGAGAGGCGTTTTTTTCTCTTTTGTATTCTGACACTTTATATGTTTAGAGGTTAAAAGTCCTTTTATGAGGCCAATTTTCAGGAAGACATCCAGGCAGCTCTGCCCTGAGGTGTGCACATCAGGAGCAGGGAGGACGCAGGAGGAAAGTGAAGGTGTCACACAGAAGCAAATGATTTCCCTGTGTTCCTGCTCCCTGCAGCAGCGTCCGGGAAGATTCCTTAATCTGCTGTGCTGAGGGAGATGTGGCTGAGGAGCTCCCTCACCCTGATGTGTCGGTGAAGGGGTTTTGGAGCAAATCAGTGCATTGCCCAGGCCAAGTGTGGTCACCCAACGGTGCCGGAGGAGCACAGCAGTGAAGCTCCGGGCTTTAACGCTTGCACCAGTTTCGGGGGCATGTGGGAGCGTGATGTCAATGAGCAAAAGGAGACCTGGACTGACTTAGGAACCAGAGTTTGTGTCCAAACAGCCTCAAACACCAATGTTGAACAACCTTATTAGATGCTTCAATTAATACAGTATACTGGGGAAGATTTTTATTTGGCTCTTAGGGAAGGAAGTAAAAAATCAGAAGCATTTCCAAGCTCTCTGAAGGCACGAGTGAGCTGGTGGGCCAGGGTGATGTACAGTTAATACACTTGTACGTGGGGGTTCGCATGTTTTGAGTGAGTTCCTGCACCAGTGACCTTCAAGAAAATTAACATTCCAAGGGGAGAGGGGCGGGCCTGTAGATTCATAACTGTTTACAGGAGAATCGGGCCTGTTTCCACAAGCAGGTGCTGGTGGCAGTGCACAGAGGTCCGTGCTGGTATTCATGCCCATCAGTGTGTTCCTAGAGGATGCAGGGAAGACTGTGAATAGTGAGCTGGAAAATTTCTAGGGGGAAAAAAAAATTATTCAGGAGAGCCAAATCTAGGGCTGAACACAAGAAGCTGAAGAGGGTCCCGTGATGCTCATGCATAAAATGGCAGATTACATTCAATTCAAATAGACGCAAAGCTGAATTCAGAGGAAAGAGTGGTGTGTGCAGGGTGTCGATGGTGTTTGTCACAGCTGGCGGGAGGAGGTGCAGGAATTCTGGCAAGGGGGCCAGAGCTGGCTGCTCTGTAAAGGAGGGCTTATGGGGCAGTGCCCAGCTCGGGGTGGGGTGGATGGAAGGGAGCGAAGCAGCTGTCTGTGGGAGAGGGAGAGGAAATGCTTTGCCATTTCCCACCGCGTGAGAAGCGGGCACGTGGATGGATGCGATTCCTTTGCATCTCTTGATGAATCCACCTTCACGTGCAGCAGAGTTTGTTCAAAATGGGATTAGACAATTTCATGGTAAAAATCACAGTCCAGAAAGTTCAGTCCAGGATGGAATTTCCATTGATGAGTGAGTCAGAACGGCCTGGTGTGTCCTGTCCATGGGTGAAGGACTGGGACAAATTCGGTTACACGAAATCAATGACATGAATTCAGGCACATATGTGATGTAGGAGCTGGCAGAGCGGAGGGAACACAGAAGGGTGGCTTGGTGTGTCCCTGTGGAAGGTCTCTCTGCTCAGTGCTTAGAATCATAGAATGGTTTGGGTGGGAAGGGACCTTAAAGATCATCAAGTTCCAATCCCCCTGCCCTGGGCAGGGACACTTCCCACCAGCCCAGGTTGCTCCAAGCCCCCTCCAACCTGCCCTTGCACCCCTGCAGGGATGGGGCAGCCACAGCTTCTCTGGGCAACCTGGGCCAGGCTCTCATAGCAAAGAATTTCTTTGTAGTATCTAATCTAAATCTCCCCGCTTTCAATTTGAACCTATTGTCCCTCGTCCTGTTGCTCCACTCCCTGATCAAGAGTCCCTCCCCATCTCTCCTGTACCCTCAGGTACTGGAAGGCTGTTGTAAGGTCTCCCTGGAGCCTTCTCTTTTCCAGGCTGAACAACCCCAACTCTCTCAGCCTGTCCTCACAGCAGAGGGACTCCAGCCCTCTGACCATTTTCATGGCCCTCTGCTGGCCCTGCTCCAACAGGTCCATGTCCTCCCTGTGCTGAGGACTCCAGAGCTGGACACAGTGCTCCAGGTGGGGTCTCACTGGAGCAGAGTAGAGGAGCAGAATCCGCTTCCATACAGGTGGTCTCTGAAGCTCTCTCTCTGGGATTGGTGATAACACTGGATGCTCTGCCTGGTTTTCCGTGTTTCACAGCTCCTCTTGGCTCTGGCTCCTGAAGGGGATGGTGGCATTTCCTACATGAGTAGGAAATCTCTCCTGGAGCGTGAGGGCAGGAGCCCTCTGCTGTGCCTGAGCTCACGCTTGTAGGCTGGTGACAAAGGGGTAGATAACAGGAATTTGACGTTTTTTTTCCTGAATGACTGAGTCTGTGACACAAGACAAACGTCAAGCCACTGAACAGGCAAATCTGTATCTCAATTCTGCTTTCCTGTGAAATGAGATGGGTATTTTACATGCCAGCTCTGGTTGTTGTAATTGTAACATCTTCTGCATGGTTAAAGCATGGTCCTCAGCAACCTTGCCAGAAAATAAGACGACAGAGAGCTATCTGGGGACAAATGTTATCAAACTTCTCTACTTTTATGGGTTTAAATGACCAGCTGCCTCAGTCCTGGTGATGCTGGTGGCCACAATGCTGCCTCAGCTGGGTGCGGAGCTCGGTCCCAGCTCTGAGCTTTTGACCCGAGGTTGCCTCCTGCTCAAGTCATATGCTGGAGCTCTGGAAACAGTAGATTGTGGCAGATCGCTGATTGCAAGCACGATTAATGCCTGCCAGTCCTGCCCTGTGGAAAATAAGTTCTGCCCTGCAAATCTGAGTGGTATCTCTTGGCCAGATTACAAAATTGGCTGTTGAAAATCTATAAATGTATTTATGCTTTATGTTAAAGCTTCTGTAGGGTATTTGAGTTCCTTTTCTGCACAGTCTGATTACAGAGCTATCCTCAGTCACACAGCACAGGAGAAAGTTATGCAGTGGATTAAAATTCAGGTATATTATAGGTTGCCAAGAGCCTTCAGAAATAGGGGAGTGGATTGGCAGGTCCTAAATGAAGACATGAACACAACAGATACGTTGGAAACCTAGGCAAGGCGGACAGTCCCTGGGGCACCACAAGCCAAGGGATTACAGAGAGTTGTAAGCCAAAGGAAGCAGGCAGGCTAACCATCCCAGTGAAAACCAGAGACACCTTGTGGGAAGAAAGGCCCATTTTAGATATAAAGGTGATGGAACTACATCCTTGTGTTGGCGAAGCATCCCTGATCTCCTGCCCAAGTGGCACACTGAGAGAATCTGAGAAACAGCTAAAGAAGAAGAGAGAAGATTTTCCTCAAATATATCAGAAACAGGAAGTGTGCCAAGGAGTTGACAGAACCAGCACATGATCAGAGTATAAAAGGAGCAATTAGAAAAAACAAGCCCATTGCAGAGAAGCTGAAGCAATTATTTGTGTTATTGTTGATTGTAGAAGAAAACATGGAGATTCCCATGCTGTAATTAACCTTCATGGGGACTCATCAGAGGATATGTTCAAAACCAAAAAGCCTGGAGCAGAGATTATGGATTCAATTGATGAAATGGACAGTGATAAAACATCCAGACCAGTTGTCTTGCTTCAGAGTTCTTAAGAAAGCCAAAAATGAGTCTGCTGAATTAGAAATGGTGGTATCTAAGTGCTTTTTCAAACCGTCTTTGCATCTAAAGGCTAAAGTATGGAAAACTTGAAAAAGAGCTCCAGAAAAGATCTGGTTGTTTTTTGTTTACCCTATAATACCACAAATACCACAGATTGGTATTTGTAGGTAAATGGATGTACATGATTCATGGGGAAGAGGCAGTGGAGTTCTCTGATGCAGCTACTGCTGCCTCATTTTAATGCCCTCATTATCAATGACCACAAGCATTGGTGTGGGGCTGATTGCTGCAGGACTATTTTCTCAGGTATCATATAGAGAAAAAACAGTAGATCAGCAAAAATGAAAAGGGAAGTAGTACTCTGTTGTATGGAGTCACCTGGGCTGCTTGGTGAATTGGACTTGCTGAGCACAATGTGTTCGTTTTAGTATGGGTAATTGCAAAATGACATACAGAAAAACAGCGCTAACATTTACACCGTGGGGACTATTGTTTGGAAGAAGATGACACAGAAAAAAGCTAAGGATCCTGAAGTGTAACTGACAAGTATGAGTTTGAGGAGCGAGCTGGTGGCTGAGGACAGGAGGAAGTTTACGCAAGGAAACCCTGACTAAGAGCAGAAAGAGGAACTGTCTTTTTGTTCATCCCCATCATGTGGATGCTGCACCCAGTTACAGGGCTTCCACGTTTAAAAAGTCTGTTTGGAAATGGCAGAGAAAACAGCCACAAGTAAAATTAAGAGGCTAGAAACTCTGCTTTTGAGAGAAAGTTCCAAGAGCTCAAAGTGCTTTACAAAAAAGACCAAAAAATGACCTGATTTTCATCTGCAGTTCACTGCAAGGGCGGAAGATTTCTCACAGTGGAAAACTGAATAATCCCAGCCAGGGACTGAGTGAGGTCAAGTGGCTGAAGTGAAGCATAGATTCAAACACGAAAGAGGGTGCAAAATATCAGCTGTGCAGAGAATTAATCATGGGGATGCTGTGAAGGTTTCTCTGTCATTTAGGGTATTTGTGCCCAAAAGATGCATGGCCTTTCCTCTGGGAGGGGTGGGCTGTGCTTGGGAAATCCCTGGGCTAAATGATGAGCCCTTTTGAGCTGTGTTATGCAGGAACACATCAATAACTCTTGCTGGTGGTCCCAATTTTATCATTAATGCAGGCTTTACGTAGCGGATACCCAGCTGTCCTGAAATTGGTGGGATTAGGATGGCTCTCTCATCCTTAGCCTTGGGTTGATCTCATCCTTGGACATCAGGAATTGCTCTCCAAGAGCGATAAAATGCCAAGCTGTTTGCAGAGAGGACATTTCTTGGAATAGAAATGCTCTCTTCTCTCTTTCTCTCATCCTTCCTTTCTCCTCCTTTCAGCTCACATTTTCACAAAATTCTGCTCTGGCCACAGATAATGTGTGTGAAATTCAAATGCAAAGAATTTTTTTGAGAAATATAGGCTGTGAAATTTGGCTTATAAATGAGCGCAAACTACACCCTTAACTGTGGAGCCCTTAGCCTGGCTTAGAAGGCTGCTAATCCCCATCTGCCGTAGAGGTAAATGGCCTGAGGAGACTTGGACTGTTCCGATTACAGCTGGGTTTTGTGCTTCCATGTGTGGTAGCACTGAAATAATTTGCTTCTCCTGTAATTAATTACTCTTGAGTCTACCCAACATGTCTTATCTGCTCCTTCATATGAAAAATCTTCCTTGTCCTTGACCACCCCAGGTCTCTCTGGGAACTTCTGGGCTCTCCTGGAACCAGACTTAGGTCCAGGCTGGTAGACTTTACTCTGGGCAACAAGGAGCTTTTCTCTTTAGCCTGTGCTTGCTCAACCCTGAGCTCAGGAAGCTGGAGACCCCCAGGGCAGGGGTCTGCATTGGGAGCATTCTCCATTTTCAGGTGGTTTCACTCTTCTCTACTCCAGCGTACAGCTCCTTTGAGAGGTCTCTGCTCCAGGAGGCAGCACATCTGGTTGCACCAACCATTCCTCTGTTTAACTCCCTCCAAACTCTGCTGCTTGATGCTGAATTTGGAACTGAACTGTACAGCTCAGGAAGGAGCCCTGGGAGCCATTGGTGGCTCTGAGATCATCAGCTCTGTGTGCAGCAGCAGCCAAAAAGCCAATGGCATGTTGGGCATCCTCATGGAGACACCAGGCATTGCTTTTCAGCTTGTGAAGCTCTAATCTCTGCATCTCACGTTAGGAAGAGGTGCAGAGAAGCAACTAAATTGATGAAGGGGATGAAACAATTCTGAAAAGACACAGACTGCAGTTTGCAGAGAAGGTGGTAAGAGGGGGAATGTGGCTGAGGTTTATAACATCATGGAGGTGGCAAGTAAGATGAAGGCATTCACTGTGTCTGTCATTCACCAAATCCCACAGAACTAGAACTATGAGCAATTGATGAGTCTAACAGGAGAGCTGTTTAAAGCAGATAAAAGAAAGTTCATTGTTACACAGCAGGAGGAGAAAGTGAGGGACTTGCTGCTGGAGGAGGTGGAGGAAAGGCAGTCACAGCAGGGTCAAAAAGGGATCTGAAAACTTCAGAGGCAACAGGCCCCTCGACAGGGACTGAAGGCAGCAGCTCCTCTACCATCCCTGATACAGCGGCTGCAGATGCTGGGGAAGGGCAAGGAGGATGCCCAGCTTGTGTCATCCTAAAGGGCAGATCCTTTTGGTCCTGCCAGAGGCAGCCTGAGAGTGTTGGACATCTCCAATGTGTGTGGGGAGTCCCAAGGTTGGAGCCGTATCAGCTGCAGCTGCTCAGTTTATTTTGCTTTCAGGGCCATGCCAGAGGATCAGGCAGAGCACAGGGCTCGTGAGCAGCATCATGGCAGCCTGAGGAAGGGGATCTCACCAGCGCTGCCCTGGGAAACCACTTCTCCTTTTGTACCAAAGAGTGTGCAGGTATTTCTATTGTGGGACTGCTTAGCCACTCTCACAGAGGAAAAGCAAGATTTGTTTGCAATACTGTGCTTTTAATAAAATACATCGCTGACCCCAAGATGAGGATAAGCTGTTTTCTTGTAGGAGCAGACAGAGTTGGAAAGCTAGAACCAAAATATTTATCAGTGACTGAAACTTTGGACTCTTATTTTTTGAAAGTTGATTTTAAAACCACCTTTTTAGATGTTAAACTTCTGTGGGAAAACAAAATCATTTGGGAGAGCTACAGCGGTTTTCTGTGCTGTGTTTCAGGCGAGCTGCTCCGTGCTGGAGGGAAAGCCTTCCCCGTGAGCAGCGTCCTCACTCCAGCCTCCCGGGACCTCGCAGAACCGATGGGGGTTTGGCCTGAAATCAGACCCGTAGGCAGTGAGTGTGCGTTTGAGTGGGATGTTCTCTGGCTCCCACATTTCGCTTTTCACTCTGGATAAATTCATGCTGCATACCTGCCATCTTGCCCCGTGTGCGCATCAACAGCCAGCAAGAAAATGTCTTTTCACCCCAGCTCACGGTGTTTGAGATGCTGCTTCGCTGTGCCAGCAGCAGCTCCCTGCTGCCTGCCTCCAGGACTTTGCTGGAATAACCCATCACTCCTCTGTGAGCATTGTGGCGGAGGAAGACTGAAAATGAAGAGAAAGGACACAGAGAGGAGGAAGGACTTGAGAAACGGCATTTACTTTGAAGATTTTACTGCTTTTTGATATGTCCCTGCAAGCAGGGGGTCTCTGCCCCTCCTGCCCTGCAGACCTGCTATCCTCAGAAGCTGGCACAAGTGGGTTTCTCGTCGTGAGGTGACATCATCTCAGAAATTACTCGTACTGCAAAATCACTACTTTTTGCCACTTATTTTAATCTGTGCCAGTTCCCCTCAGGGGAGTGTCTTTGTGGCACTGATCACAGGGCAGTGCAGGACCAACTCTCATTCACAGCACTGGCTTTTCTGGCCTTGGATATTTGCCTGGCTCAAGCATGGGTGCCCACAGCATTTGCTCACTCTCTGTCTTTGTCCATACCACTGTTGCTGACTGCGTTCTACCTGGGGAGATGCTCTCTGAAGCACAGGGTGTGAATCGGCCTTTGGGGTGTGCTGTCCTGGGCAGAGGGCGAAGGCTGGGGGGTCTGGGGGAGGCTGGACTCTCTCTTGGGTCATTCTCTGACTCTGCCAAGTTTGAGAGCTTTTATTCCATATTGTGGTCCCCACAGTCTACGTAGCCAATGGCAGCAAGTTTGGTCATTGTTAATGTTGCTATTGTCACTACCTGAGCTGTGTATAACTCATGTTTTAAATGGTATCCCATATCTGCTACGTTCCGGGTTGAACTGCAAATCAGGCATTGTGCAAAAGCAAGGGGGTGAGGGCACACGCGTGTGGATGTGGGTGCCCGCACGCTCCACAGAAACCTGTGGCGTGCAGGTGCCCTCTGTGTGGGAGGGAGCGCCTTTGATTGCCTCGTTAGGGCGGCTGCACGGGCAGCCTTTGTTTGGCAAGTTATGCAAGGAGATTTTGAGTGCTGCTGAAGTGCTCGGCTGACGGGTTTGTCCTGACAGAAGTGCCTGTGCATTCTTCCATTGTGAGAGCTCTCAGGAGTCGCCTGGGAATTGGGGATGCAGCGCAGCGCTGGATGGAGCGTGTAGGGCTGCCATTGACTCTGGTGACGGTGAAAAGACAGGGCTCCCATTTGCACATTAATCTTTGCAGTGCAAGCCCAGCAGTGAGAGCTCCAGGGGATGGACCCTTCTGCTCCAGATCAGACCTCGGGAGGTCATCTGGCCTGTGGCTATAGCCATGCCTATCAGGGTGTTTTCATCAAAGACTGCTTTTACTCAATATCCATCTCCAGAGCTCCTGAGGCTTCAGACAAGTGCCTCTCTTCCTGAAGGACGCCCAGTAACTGCTTTTCTTTCCTAAACTGTCATCTCTGCACTGTCCGAAATCCAGCCATTGCTGCTGAACACATCAAGGACAAAGGCAGAGTTATGAATCCACTCTAGCACAGAGATAAGACTCAGTATAATTAGAAACTTTTTATGTGGGGAAATGAATCAAAGCTTCTTCTACTCCTGGGACATTTTAACTCTTCACAGCTTCTATTATTAGTTGTAGAACCATTTTTTTTTCTCTGTTTCAGACTGGAAAAACCTGCAATAAGAAAGACCCCATTGACAAGTGAGTGATGATGGAGCATGGTGCACATCTGGGGACATCTCTGGGCTGTCACAGGGAGCACTGGAAAGCAACTGTAAGCCTGCAAAGCAAATATGTCATTTGGCTGTGTGGGTGGCCAGGGCTTTCGGTGCTGGTAAGCAGCTTACAGCATTTCCGCAGTCAGGGACCAAACTGGGAGCACTGGCTTTATTAGTTTTCCAATAATATTCCTATTGTCTCTATTGCAGAAGGCCGAGGGTTTGCATTGACCAGACAGTGTGGAATCTCAGGTCTTGTTTGGGCTTCAGGTGGTTTTAGCTGCATTTAACAGTTGCCTGTTGGTCAGTAACTATTGCCAACTTTTAGCTTGAGCTCTGTGAACGTGGATGAGCCCAGGCTTTGCTGCGTAGCAAACAACAGCTCTTTATGTTCAGTGGAGCTGGAGGAGGCTACTGGGCAACTTCCAAACTTCAGCTGGGAACCAGCAAGAAGGCAGTGTGAGTAAAACACATGAAAATGGATCCAAGCGTGCGCAAGACTGAGGGGGAAAAAAATCACTACTGTGAATGGCAGACTCTTCTTGGCAATGACTTCAGGGTGCTGATGACTTGTCATAACCCTGCTCTGCTTGAGGAACCTGACCTTTCTCCAGCATGGAGTTACCAGCGTCAAATTGTGCCTGACCATTTTGATTGTGATGTGTGAGAAGACAACAGATGAGAGCAATGGGTATTGCGTACCTTGGCTTTAGCAAGGTGTTTAACCCTGAGAGGGTTAAGACAAGAACTGAGATCTTAGGAAATACCAGGAGTAAGAGGACTTCATCTTTGCCTGTGGCAAACAAACTGTACTATTGGTGCTCTAATTTCCTGGACAGCTTAGTTTTCTTCTGAGAACACCTTCTCAGAGCACCCTGTAGTGAGTGAAGGGGGTGTCGCTGGACAGGACACAGTTGCAGTAGCAGGGTAAGCACTGAACGAGGCTGGGTGCTGCTGGGTGCCCAAAGATGTCTGGGACCCAGGTTGAAAGAGGAGAATATATCTCCTTGTGTCATAGGGTGCTGTGAGAATTCATAACCTCCCTGATGTTTCCAAGACTTACTTCTCTGGGTGATGAGCACAACAGATAAATAAATGCAAGAGGAAGTAAAGATTCCCTTTTCAGAGCAGGGTTTGATGTGTAGTAAACAAGCCCCGAGGCTGTACAGTGAATGATGAAGATACTAACTGCTCTGAACAGTGCAGGAACGCAGCAAAAAACCAGTGTAATGTGTAGCTGTCCAGAAAAGATTGGTTAATTTGTCTGGAAATAAAGATGTGGAGCACAGACAGCACTGCGTTGGTGTGAAATCAAGTGAGCGCTGCAGGTGCTGAGCTCTGCGGAGGAGCCCAGAGCAGCCGGGTGCGGGATGTGCAGGGCAGAAGGGACAGAGACCACTCGGGGAGAACTGGCTGCAAAGTCCTGGCCTGGGAGCTGGGAATAAGCAGGGTTTGTGAGACAGACCCCCAGGAGACACTGCAGCTGCTGAACACTTTGTCAGCAGGAGGGTACCCAGAAGTGCTGCAGGCTGAGAGCAGGCAGGAGCAGCTGCAATCATGGAGGTTTTGACACTTGGAATTTTGCAAAGGAATCTGTTGTGCCTGGGATGCAGCAGTGGTGGTTTGGGTGTGATCCTGCTTTGAAAGAAGTCTGGGATGGATGGTTGTCCCTTATATGTGCACCCTCAGCAAGTTTGCTGACGACACCAAGCTCAGTGGCACAGTTGACACGCTGGAGGGAAGGGATGGAGGGACCTGGACAAGCTGGAGAGGTGGGCTCGTGCAAATCGCATGAAGTTCAACCAAGCCAAGTGCAGGGTCCTGCACCTGGGACGTGGCA
>JAOTQQ010000016.1:2272137-2319384 GCA_026546715.1 Gallinago undulata | reverse complement strand
CAGAGCCCTGGAACAGGCTGCCCAGGGAGGTCGTGGAGTCCCCTTCTTTGGAGATTTCCAAGACCCGCCTGGATGCCATCCTGAGTATGCCATGCTCTAACATGTTCTGGGCAATCCTGCTTCAGCAGGGGACTTGGACTAGATGATCTCTATGGTCCCTTCCAACTCTAAAAAAAATCAGTGAAAATTCAGTGAAAATTCTATTGTATTAGAGCAGATGGACAGAGTGGCTGGGGACTCATCCAGACAAGAGCTGCCACGTGGGAGAGGAGAAAAATGTGGAAATTTGCTAATTGAGAATAAGGTTGGGGAAGGCAAGTGCGTGCCTCGAGGGAGGCACTTGGTCAGCGTGTCTTCCTTGCCCTGTGCTGGTGGAGTCAGGGTGCTGCAGTTGAATAGCTGATGCTGGCACTTGCACAGGATCTTATACATTAACCACGCTATTGTTCTGTTGCAGATGTGAAAAAAGTACCCTTCTGAAACTGCACTAATCGCAGCATGAAGTATGCAGAGTCTGACCCTGCCAGGTAAGGATATGCTACAGCTCTCTCACTCTTGCTCATGACTATTTCATATCTCCACAGTAGCAGCACCAGTGAACCCCATTTATATTATGCTGGGACTTTTTTAGGTGCTGCACAAAGAAACAAAAATGTTCCTTTTCCCAAAAGCAGCTCAGAGGCCGAGTGTGGGATTTGGGCTCTGGGCACCTGTAACATCTTCTCTGTATCTCTTTGGATTTTGTGCAATTTGCACTATACAGATCATTAACACAAATGTGTTGATCAAATCTCTGTGACTAACTAGAAATTGAGATTTTATTCCTCCCTTCCCTCCAGTAAGAGGCAATAGACCCCATGCCCAAAGCTTATTAGGGATCCAGATCGTGCCTGTATAACCCTTGGTGAGTTCCTGAAGAGTGTGTGTGTGTTGATGATGAACTTCTGATTTATAAACCTCCTATTTACAAATTAATTCTCAAGCACAGACACTTAGGCTGAGCTGAGAAGCCAGCACTGACAAATACCTTTCAAGTCTGTTATATTCTTGCTAAATCTACTGCTCTCTCTGGCCTCTGCTTTGGCAAAGAGCTCCATGTAGAAAACATATCAATGATAAAATTAAAAGGGATAACAGTTTCATTGCTCGTTACCTGAGGTTGTTTGCAGTTACTACCATCCTCTTAACTTGAGGCCTGAGCTAGAAGCCAAGCCAGAGGGCAGGTACTTACCCCTGATCCTGGTGCTGACACCTTCCTTGCTGAATGTCTTGTTGTGTGGTTGTGGAGAAGTTATGGCAGAAACAGGGCATGTACCCTGGCAGGGGCAGCTTGTGAGCACTGGGTGCAGGTCCTGGGCCAGACTCCGGAGGGGGAGAGCTTTGCGGGTGGCTGTTGGATTTGTCATTCTTCTGCCATCAACCAACATCTTTTGAAGACCGTAGCAGGAACCTGGGCAGGGGATGGTGTGTGCATTCTAATGCCTGCTCTTGCCAGCAGTGATGCCCTTGTGTTTTCTTTTCTGTTCCTGGACTTGCTGAGAAGTCGGGACAGGGTCTTATCTGGGTAAGCAACAGGCCCTTTGTTGATGTCTCCATGTGAATTACCCACTGCCTGCAGTCTCAGGATCCTGGAGATTCATCTGGCTGTATTCCCTGGCACCTTTCCTTTCAGAAGAATAAATTTCCTCTGGTGCCTGCAACTGCATTAATTACTGAGTGTGCCTGGAGGAACTTGAGTGAGCTGACCACTTTTTCCCTGAGGCCATTTGGGAACCAGAAAAAAGTCCCTGTGACCTGAAAATGTGGATTCCCTAGGAACATGCCTAATCACAGCAAGAGGAAGCTGAGATAAATGTGTGCAATGTCCCAGAGCTTTGAATATCTGTCCAGGAAATGGGATACCCACGGGCCTCTTTCTGCCTACAGGAGATATGGACACCCGTCTGGCAGTGCATCATGCCACGTCAATGTGCCTGCAGGTAACTGCATGGCTTGTTTGATCCCTGCTCAAAATGTGCCTGGCCCAGACATGGGTGCTGTTGGGCTGACAACCTGCAAACACTCCAGCATCAACCCAAGCCCTGCGTACTGATGTGAACATCTGGAGCAACCCCTGGCTGGTTTTCCCAGATGACCTGCAGGGCTATTGCAACTGTTTTCTCCTGTAAAGCTCAGAGCTTGCAAGAAAAGAGGTACCTGGTTGCGCTTCTGGAAGCAGCATCATGTTCTCACAGGCCCCTGCAACTCACTGCTTGGAAAGCTGACACTGGAAGATGCTTCAAAGCTGCCCCGGTAGCTCCTAGAAACCTGGAGTGAGACGTTACTTTGAGCAACACGGTCTAGTGGGAAGTGTCCCTGCCCAGGGCAGGGGGGTGGGACTGGGTAGTCTTTAAGGTCCATATTCTGATTGCAGAGCAGACACTGGCTTCATTTGAATCTCTCTTCTGACCTTGCCAACTAGAGCTCCAGGGTTTGGTTTGCCAACCTAATAACAATCTCTAAGTACTATCTTAGATTCCCCAGGCTGCTCCACCTGGAAACATGAATCTCCTGTACACCCTGTGTTTCATCTCCCAGCACTTTGTGGTGTCTGGGATGACCAAAGCATAACTATGAGTCAAATCTACACAGCTGAATCTCAGTTCCATTGACTGTGGTAGGAAGCTGTACATTCTGCTGCCTTGTAGGTATCCAAATTTCAGCTGAACCCCTCAGTTGGCTCTCCCTGGCCAAATGTCATCTCTGTTTCTAAGTTGGGTCTGAGGTGGCAACTGAGATGGTGGTGCTGGCACTGGGTATATCTGTGATTAGATGAGATGACTCTTGCAGGTGGATTTAGGGTTGTATCCGTTATACGTCAGAGAGCCATGTTTTGCAGGATGCTTGGGAGACCTCCTGGTGGTGGCATGTTTTCAGTGCGGATTGAGACCTGCAGGTTGTGATGTTTTCAGTCTGTTTTATAGAGGTGATGTTGATTTTACCATTGGAGTTTCACAATCATAATGTCATATGGGATGAAATGAAATCCTCTTCACATTTAATTATCATTAAATTATTAATTTACCTTTATCACCCAGATTTATAATTCCACCAAGATAACAGGTTATGCTGATAAAGTCTGTTTTGTGTGAACTCCTATAGAACAGTCAGCTATTCCCTTTCCGACTGACAGGCCTGTAATTACCCAAATCTTCTCATTTACCTTTCTAAATATTGGCACAGAATTACCTTTCTTCCCATCTGCTGGACCTCCTGGCTCTGTTTTTACTTCCTCAGTTTCACCCATAGATCTGTCTTGGCTGACTCTCATACTAGCAGACCCAGGCAGCCTGCACAAGTTGTTGCCTTCGATGAGGACAGGAACTCTCAGTTATCTCCAAGATTTCTTCTTGCAAGGGAGTCCCATTTCTGCCCATCCTGAAAGGTGGGAAGCCACCCCTGGATTTGTTCTTCCTTTTCTGTGAAGCAAGGTGTGACCTCCTTACTGAGAGCAATATTTGCAGGGAAATCTGGGTCACTAGATCAGTCTAAAGGGAACTTGCAATAATTTTGTGGCATCTTTTGTGGAGGAGAAAACAAGTCTTTGGTCTCACAATGATCTTGTGGAGGCTGAGAAGTTTTCCAGTGTTCCGCACAGGTAGAATGTAGTTTCCATCCGTGCTGATGATGTGATGCTCCCTGGTTGGTGCTCAACCCTTCTGGCAAGCCTAGCTCAGTTTCTCTTGTGCATCACATGTGCCACTCCTCATGTTTTGGTCTGTTTAGTTCCTTGATTGTTTTCTCATAGTCTTCTGGGGAAGCAAGAAGCCTGGAGTTGGGAACTTGGGAATCCAGCTGACAGTCCCAGGCTCTTTTTTTCTCCCTGCAAGTTCAGTAAACCCTCTGCTAGGATTTAAAAGCAAACCCAGGTCTGCGTCCCAGTCCCAGCCCATGTGTGTTTTTGGCTGCTGGCTCTTCTCACCTCATTTATCATGTGAGTGATCCTCTCACCTGCCTCTTTCCCAAGGAGCTCCACAGAGATTTGATGCTGAACAGAGACCCTCTCTCTGTGCCTGACACGTGCAACCAAGGAATTAGAGGACACAAATGGCAAGTTTAACCAACTAATTACCCTACACTATACAGTAAATAAAATAATTGTCTTTAGACCCCTCTCAAAACCTCTGCTGTCTTCCCGACAGAAGGGTCACAGCATTTAAATGCTGTGCGCACAAGCATTAGGCAGCACCGGGGAACTGGAAACCACAAATACTTTCTTCTTGGGCAAACATGATAAATGTGTATTTACATAAAAATGGAATCAGGAAAAGCTAACAAGTGTTAAATACCAACTCTGGAGGCTCTGATATGAAGGGAAGCACAGAGTATCAGGAACAGATGGATTTGAAAGCTTGCAGAAAGACTCATCAGAGCAGTTACAGCTGTGTGAACTCATATATAAAGCAAAAAGGAAGAGGTGGCCAGAAAACATCACCAGCTTTAACACATGGGCCGGGATTTTACCTGATGTGCTTCTTCAGTGTCTAGAAGGTATTAGCAGCTATTTGACGAACGGGATCTGGGTGATAGTGGATATTTGGATTTACAAGAAGTATGGGAAAAGCCCTTCTAAGACAGCTCTGAGGCAAATTTAGCGGTCACAGATTAAGGGGGAGAGTACTTGCAAGGACTAATAGCACGTTAAAGGATGGGAACCAAAACCTAGAACGAGTATTTCATTTTCATGGGAAAGGGAGATTAAGTGTGGAGTGGTGTGAAGATCTGTGGTGGAGCTGGCAGTGCACAATGTATTCACAAGAAAAGAAGATAATTGTGAGTGTCAGTATTTTTCACTGGTGCAGTGTTCTTTAGGATAGTCAAATCTAAAGCGGTCTATGCAGCTCCCATGTCCTTGGGCTGCATCCTGAGGTCTGAAAGAGATCCTGTTTGTTGTTCTTGGCCTCACTTGATGCCCTGGCATCCAGCGCCCCAAATTTAGCATCACAGTATAAAAAGTCACTGCAAGGAGATCTGTAAGGAGATAAGGAACTGTAGGAAACTGAGTCCTCACCATGTGTATTGGGCTCTGCCAGGGCTCCTCGTGTTTTCCCTGGAGAAAATTTGCCGGGACCAATATTCAGCAATGGCTGCAGAATTGGCTTGGGATGTCTTTAAATACACCGATATGCACCAGATGCTTGATTTTTTTTTTGGGGGGGCGGGGTGTTTTGTTTTTCAAATATCTTTACGGTTATTTAAGTTCATGTTGAGGGCAGGATTCAGCACCTGGGGCCACTGGTCTGTGAACAGACCCAGAGCTGGCCCTGTAGCCTTGGACAGGCCCCCTGCACTGCCACCATAACCATAAATACTTACAGTTCTATCTGGGGCACAGAGTCACTTTGTTTTCTATTGCATTTCATATTTAATTTAACCTTAAAGGCTAGCAAGTATGTCAGCACCTTAATGCTGCAGTGCACTGTCAGACCAAATGTGATGCACAGATACCATGAATGACGATTGGACTGCATCCCAGTCCCCCCATCCTGCACCTCTTCCCTCTGTTTTAGGGAATGAATTCCCAGGATCTTAAAGATTAAGACCTTATGCTCTTCTTTGTGATATTGAAAGTGGCACACGAAGGTCTTTGAAATGGGTTGCAAGCTTAATGCTTAGGAGGACTGGTTAATTTGGACTCCCTAACATATTCTTGATCAGATAAATAACGAAGGGCTGCACCTAGAGGGGACACAAATGTGTGACCAAAAGTTTGAGAAAGCTTTAAAAATAAAAAGAAAAATCCTCAAACCAGCAAAATAGACAAATTTGAGGGGGAAAAGAAATGTCAAGAAACCACACAAGAGGGTCCCATTCAGTGACATATGAATTTGCCAAAGCTGCAATAAATAGACAGGCAGAGCTGAAGTGTGAAGTGTGGAGGTGTACTCCCGCTTGTAATTATAGAGAAACAAACACACTTTGTCATCCTTGTGGGAGAAAGCATCCTTATGAAATGCCTAACATCCACCTTGTTGCTGAGATTAATAAGCTGGATATTTACATGTTAATGCAACACATCTTTGCTCAGACCGTCATAATGCCATTAAAAATAAGTAAATGCATTCAAATGATTGTTCAAAGAAAAATGACCTAGTAGTGGATAAAAAGAAACCCTGAAAAAAGACACCCAGGAAAAATGGAGAAGGCAAGAGATAATGAGCACAAACTGCATTAAGGGAAGGTTGAACTAGAAATAAGAAAAAAAAGTTCCTATGCAGGAGAGTGGTCAGGGACCCAGGAGAAGATCATTCCTCCCAGATATTTGTTCAACCCCATCTTCTAAGGAAGTTTGTCCATTGTAGCACAGGATGGTTGTATTGGTATGTATCCAACCTTTGTCGATAGAGCTGCTATCAAGCAATTTGTTCCCGAATATGTTTCTGAAATGGGCTTTTCTTACATAGACTCTGGGCAAGTGTCCTCCCTAAATTGCAGCCTCTTTATTTCAGACTATTCCTCCCAATTTATCAGGGTTATTTTGAATTCTAATCCTGGCTTCTAAGTTGATCCAGCTGCAGATTTAACAAGAAAAGACTTTATGCCATCATGAAAGTCAGGTACGAAACACTGAATATCGCTAGGCTTCAAACAGATTTCCTCTTGATATCTTTTCCCATTTTGAGCTAAAACTATCTCCCAAGTAGATTTTTTTTTTTCAGTAGTAGATGATTTTGCACTTGTTTTAGAGAAGCTTAACTTAGCTGACTTTCTTTACCTCATCTGTAGGAATGTCATACAAGATGGTGTCAAAAACTGTGTTGAAATCCCTGTACATAGCATTTTCTCTGGGATGTCGGGAGGGTTCTTGGAGAAAACTGCTGAATGCTCTGGGCCTGCAAGTCCAGAACCCCTCCATAATGAAAGTCATCAAGCCCAGCTAATGCAAGAATTAACTTCCTAATCTGTTATCTCCTTCCCTTGCGTCACTGAAGATTTCTCACTTCTGCCACTGCAGCAAATGGGGGTAGCTCTCTTTTGAGTAGAGGCTGTAGCAAAAATAGCCCCGTGCCTCTCGACAGCATTTCTGCACAGTGAAGTGCTGGAGCTCCCCTCGCCATCACCCTCTGGTACGGGCAGCACCTCCGGGAGCCGTTGTGGGTGTCTCAAGTCCCCCAAGGTTGTGTCTTGTTTGGGGCCTGGACCGTCTTACTTTGCGCTTAATTTCCTCTGCTGTTCTCACCTGTCAATCCCAATAACCTGAGGTACTTCTCCTTTCTTTTCACATCTGTCCAATGCTTGACGTCAGTGCAAAGTTTCTAGTTTTGAAAAGTTGGTCTGTTACTAAATTCTTCCTGCTGCTTCCTCATCAGAAGAGTTTTCAGTTGTTTCTCGAAGTCACCATGAGTTCTCTTTCACATCTGTGCAGATTTCCCTTCCATGGGCTCTTCCTCACCAATTTTACCAGTTTATGAAGCAGCTGGATTTTTTCTTGTTTTTCTTCCCTTTTGGCTAGAATGAAATCTAGAAAACCTCCAGCTGTAGGGGTTTTGTTTGCCTGTTTTACCTTTTGGATAAGAGCTGTTCTGCCAAAGCAGTCATAAAACTTGCCAAGCAATCAGTGATTTACAGGATCCCAGTCAGGCAGTTCTGAGTAGCTAAAATCCCTTGCTACCACCAAATACTGTTTTTTTAATTATATCGTGAATGATATCATCCAATGTTAAAATGACTGGTCTGTTTTCTCTTCCTAGCCGAATTTCTGTATGGCTCTGCTCTAATGGAACTCATTTTTCCTTCTTAAATTCTTATTCAAAGACTATTTCCTCCTGCAGTCTCATACTCGGTAAGTGTACCTGTGCTTCTGAGATCCTCCTTGTTTGCCCTTCCTGAACAAGCTATACAGTTGGATATTAATATTCTAGACATAAGTTATCCCAACAAGCCTGTTATGCCAATTAAATCAGAATTTTGCTTTGTATGAAGAATTTGAGCTCCTCCTGTTTGTTCTGTTTCTGATGTTTGTATACACTGATTTCTAAGACATTAGCTGCATTGTCCACTATTGTCCTTGTCCTCTTATGAACTATAAATGGTTCAAAAGCCATCCTGAAATCAGTATGGTTTCTTGCTTGTCAAAAGGTTGTTTCAGAACATTACTTCTCTGGTGGTTAGAATCCTATTAATTTTCAGCCTATGTTCATGGCAAATTTATATTTATTTATTCTTGTGCCAATTTGTGCTTTGGATTAAATAAGTCTTCTCTTTCCATGATGTTTACTTCCCTGTCGTATTTATGGCAAGTGTTTCTGCCTCTCCTTAGCCTTCACTTTGTTGCATTGAACAAATTGAGTTCTGTCATTTCTGATGGACTCCCATTTCTGGGCAGAAATCCTTAGGATCAGTGCCTAAGCATGTGCCCGTTCCTTTCCTCTGCTAAATTGCATCGGAGTGGTGTTACTCCAGACCTTGAGATCAGGCAGCCCTTCTTGTGCAGTAACCTTACTCCCCTTTGTATTGATGATGCTTCAACTTTAAGCCAGCTACAAATTTCATGCTAATTCCTGCTGGAATCACTCAATGAAATATTAACTCCCAGGTGGCTGTTTGTCAGCTGATCCGTTCATTGCCTGATGGTAGCCAGCAGTATCAGGCTCTGGGCATCTTGAGGCAGGGGATACTTGGTTTGCCATTAGCAGTGGAGCAAGGGCTCCAGAAGATGGGATTGTGGTCAGTGTCTCTGTTTGCTGTGAAAAGGGGAACTGCTGGAGACCACCCTGGACTGGGGATGGGATGTGGGTACTGTCCTCATTTGCAGCTCCCTGGAGCAGGAGCTCAGCTCTGTCTGACAGACCTAGGAGCTAGGACAGTGTCCCCAGGACAGTGGCTTGAGGTGGCAGAAACCAAGAGATAATTCAGAAAAGGATCCTCTTTAATAAGGCAATTTTAGCTTAAACTGTAAAACTTGGCAGATGCTGAAGACAAGAAGTCTGGCCTGTCCAAACACAAGTGTTTACTGCTGTTGTCCCAGGGCTGCTCTAACAACCAGGAGGAGTGCTGGAAATTAACAGGCTGAAACCATGTCAGAAACCAGGCAAAGTGGGTTAGTGTGGCATTGAATGGGAGGTTGCTCTCCTGTCCCGGCGGAGCACACCTCAGACGGAGCAGGATGGTCCTGCTGCTGCGATGGGCACAATGGACATGCCAGGCTTGGGCTGCACTGTAGCATCCCTTCCTGTCCTCCCCTCTGACGGGACTTGTCCCACAGGCTGTGCCACTGCCACAGGCTCTGCCTGGGATGCAGAACACACGGTTGTGGGATGTCTCGAGTGGCTCTGGGTGTGATGTTCAGGCTCTGCAGCCACTCAGATCTGACCTGCGACTGGTCAACTTTGGGTGAAGCTGCCTGTGTGTAGGTGTGTGTCTCCGTTGGTGGTAAATGCGATGTCTTGACTTCTTTTACAGTCACTGGATGCAGAAAAGAGTTTCATCTTGCTCTGGGTACCTCTTATTTGACAGGTGAATTGCTCTGGTTCAAATAAATGTGAAGGCAGAACTGGCCAGAACTTTGTGGTGATCTGTCTCGGTCTGCTCTTGCAGCCAGCTTTCTAAAGGAACCAAGAGGTTTTTAAACTTAAACAAGCCAGGTTTTATTGTAATATGAGCTAAAATACTTAACAGATATTTCAAAGAGACAGATCAGATCGAATAGGACGAAAAAGGGTTTATTTAACTCTCCCCTGTCTACTTGCAGAAAAGAGTATTGCCCACAGGCTTGTCTTTAGTTGTCCGACTCTGAGGTGCAGAAAACTCTGCATCATCTCCTTTGAATCCAGGGACGTTTCTCCTTCTTCCAGTAGTGTCTGTTCCCTGTGTGCTCCTGTGATGCAGATGTCCCAGCACCTCCTTGCTACATTTGCTGAGCCCAGTCAGCTCTGAATTCCTGGTGTCAGTGTGGACAGAACCTTGATGAAGATTTGTCTGTGAGGATGATGGGGAAGGATGCTCTTAAAGGACCCCCTCTAAGAAGCCTAGCCCTGCCTCACATACCTCTTCTCTGTGGCTGTTCTCAGAGCTGGTGGTGGCTCTTTGCTAAGGACTCTTGGATGTCTCACCTCCAGGCCATGCCCAGCTCCTCCAGGTAGCGAGCTCCAGACTTTTATTTCCTCTGTGGGCTTTTCCCTTTCCCCATAGGCAACGGTGCATCTCCCCAGAGTCTGTGTTGTTTCTATTCAGAGTGACTCACTCATGGGTGCAGTTCCCCAAAAATCCATGGCAGAGCAGCCTGTGGTGTCCTTGAGGTTGGGTCCTGCTGCCTAGAGAACCCAGCAGCACCCTTGGCTGTCTTTGCAGCACCACAGCCTGGCTGCCTCATGATGCCTCTGCCAGATGATGGGAGGAGGATGACTGGAGGCAGGGAAGACGTAGAGGCCCTGCAGGAGATCCAGGGGCTGCAGTAACTCGAGGTGACTGAGGTGTTGCTCTGAATGCATTTGCTGTGCCAAGCTGTCTGTGCAAAGAAGGTCCTGTGGTGCTGGGGGGGAGAAGCCCCGCAGTGTTTGGCAGACGATGATCCAGCAGCAAAGAAGCCTCATGGTCTGATGTGTGGAGAGTTATGTAAGCTCTGAATAATAACAGAGCTGTTAAATATGACTTCTCAGGGTTGAACGCAAAAAAATAACAAAGCAATCATCCTGGCAGGCACAACAGGAGTTGGGGGGAAGCAAAGCGCTGTGAGGGAAGGATCTTCTTGGTGTCTTGAGCGCTTGTCTTCCCCAGCAGCAGTCAGAGGCAAAGCTGTGTTGAGGGTCTGAGCTGCAATCTTCCCCAAGGGCCAGAGCTTGTGCCAGGGCTCTGGTCTGTCTCTGTTCTGTTGTACTTCAGGGACTTGCAAACTGTTACTGCCAACCTGCTGTTGGAAAGGGGAGCTCAGCAATGGCCCTGTCTTGCTCTCAGGTTGTGCAGTGGAGTGGGAGGCAAAGGAGGGTCTGCAAAGCTGTTGTGAGGATGGAGAAGCCAAGGGGACCGGTCTCCTTGTGGTGTACTTCTCTAGGACGCAGCCATAGTTTTTTTTCTCAAATGCATCATATATAGAAGCATGACTCCTTCCCAAGAAGAACCTGCCAAAGACCTCTGAGGGTGTGTGACTCTTGCCCAACAAGGCAGTAAACACAACCCTCCTGCTTCCAGCTGGCTGAGCCACTGGTCCCTGACACCCCGGGTGAATCCCTGTCCCGGGGGGTACACACACAGCCCAGCTGTGCTGCAGGAGGCATTGCGAAGGCTCAGCACTCTCCCTTCCACCCCAGGGGAAAACTCTGCTGCCTCCCTGCAGAGATGCAGGCCAAGTGCCGGCTCTGGTAAGTTAAACAGCATGAAGGGATTGTCACTGGATGGTCATCATCTCTAGATGGGTTTGGTTCAGGCCAAATCATGTTCTTCCAAACTGTTCCTGGATAAGCACAGGGAGGTTTTTCTGGGCAGGGACCTTGCTCAAGAGCAATTTGTGAGTTGATCTCACTTGTGGAGGTTGAAGAGAGTTTGATAGCCTGGATATAGGCTGGGTGATGTCAGCTGATGTTAGTGCTGGAGCACAGTCCTGGATGTATTTAATTTACTAGTACAAAGAGATGTCCTGGCTGGACAAGCTGTAGAGCTGGGCTGGTGAAGGGCTTGGTGCCAGGTGTGGAACGGTGCCCGCTGCATGGAGCAAGGTGTGTTCACAGCCGGAGGACTCACGGGAGAAGCATGTGGACATTGCAGGCTCCTTAGACACAGGCTCCTCCATACGGAGGCAGGCAGCTGACACAGTCACAGCGATGGTTTGAGCAAAGAGATGCACAAGGGGTAGGCTCTTGTTGTGTATGCGGCTTCAAGCATTTGTGTCCCCTAGGACATAAGCCCAGTGTCCTTGGCTGTGCCCGATGGAAGCACACAGTCTCATGCTCAGCTCAGCTCCAGGACTGAATATGCCATGGAGATGCTGTCTGGAGAGTGCCGCCATCTCTCCAAGGTGAGCAGAGGCGAGCAGGGGACCTATTCAGTCCAGAGACAGCCTGGGAGCTCAGCGTTGCTGGCTCGAGGGCAGCAGTTCTGGGTGCTTGGCTGTTTCTCTGCAATGGGCTGAAGCCATGTGTGCTCCTCCCCGATTCCGGGAAGAGGATGGTGCCTTTGCAGCTGTTTGTTCTTGGGAACTGACAGTCCCAGGAAAGCTGCCAAATCTCTGGCTGATGGATGAGCCCCTCTCGGAGCCTGAAAACCTTTCAGACAAACGGAGCAGAGCTCTTTAGGGAGCTGCATGTGGGGATAATTCAGAGTGAAGGGGCAGAATTGAAAACAGGATCGCTCTAAAAGGTGGTGGCAAAAATGCCTCTTCATGTGCATGGGAGTCCCCAAAGCTGTGCTGGGAATAGAGTCTGGGAAACTGGGTACAGGGAGAATATGAAAGGAGTTAAGACACAGCGAAGATGTGAGGCCCTGACACGATGGGGAAGCAACATGCTTTAAGAACAGGCAAATTCAGAATGAAATGATTCCTGTCATGGCTGGAGGTCTGGGGAACTCCTGGCCAGAGTGTGCCACTAAACAAAGTGACTTGGGAGTTGAACATCATCTTCTCTGGTGCTGTTTGTGGGTCAGTACTTTCAGCAAACTTGGAGGTACCTTCAGCTGCCTTCTCAGTTGAAAGGCACCTTAAAGGGAAGCCAAATAACCCCAGATGCATCAGGGAATTGTGCCTGCTCGCCTAAGCAGCGTTAGTTGCATCCTGGGTTTTCTTGAGGACCATATTGCACTAATGAAATAGCCATAGCAAGATGCAAATGTATCTCCCCTCTGTCATTTATACCCTGATGGCCTCAGAGCTGGTGCCCATGTTGGAAGTACAAGTTGAGGAAGGACTGTGCAGCTGATTTGGCTGGGGAGCACAAAAAGGACACTGCTAATGGCACCAGGAGATCTTTGGGTTGGGGCCATATGGCCCATGTGGGTCCGGTGCTGCGTCCCTTCCAGAGAGGAGTCTGAGTCACACAGGAACCCAGTTCTGCTGTGAATCTGGTAGGAAAACACGTACATCGAGAGGCCAGCAGAGCGAGTGCAGCACCCCAGCCGCTGCCAGCTCTTGTGTACTGCCCAGCCGGGGAATGGACTACGTCTTGAGTACCTCAGCCCTAGTGTTTCCAGTTCTTGTTTACGTGCTTCCCTATTTAACGAATAGTTCTGCAGCTAATTACTGATGGGACTATTTATAGCAACCTAGTTCTCCCTAATAGGTCTGTTTGCTGCTCCCTGCCTGCACACTCCTTTGATATAAATAGAGAGCCAAGGAGGTTGTAAAGCTGGAAGATACAGTGTGCAATAGGAAATACCAGGGAAAGGGATGTATCCTTCTCGCCCCAGGGTCCTGCTGTCCTCTGCTATGTTACACTGTCTTTTGTAGACTCAGCCAAGCCTGTTGTGGAAGGAGTGGCTCTCAGAGCCATGCTGGACCTGACTGTGCCTTGCTATGGGATGCAATCACTGGGGAGACTGTCAATTTAGGGCCCTAGCATGGCCAGAAGAAGAGTCTGGACCATTGCCATCAGTGAAACCAAGAGCTACAGGAATGCATGGGAGTCCGTAGCAGCGAGACCTGGGTGGGATGTAGGGAAGCCAGCATGGGTGGGAGAAGGGAAGCGAGAGGGTGGCACACCTTGGGACACGTGGTGTGAGCAGCAATGCTGAGACCTGGGCAGTCTCACCTCTCTAGCAGCAGGAGACCAAAGCTGAGGACAGGGACAACGGTGAGTATTTCTGCAATCACTTTGCATTTCTCTGGCTGTTAAAGCAGCAGCATTTCCTCGCATTGCTTCTGCTTAGCCAGGGGCTGGCTCCCATCACTTGTGCATCCCTTTTGCTATCAAACTGGAATCCAGAGCTATCCAGGATGGCTGTGCTCCAGGGTGTCTAAAAAGAGCTAGGAGCTTTGGTTTCCAAAGTTTTCCTGGTTTTGTAAACAACCAAAAGGAAATACTTGACTTAGCATGGGGGTTAGTTGAGGACACTGTGGATGGTACCAGTCTGCATGGACTCAAAAGGCAGCTGAACAAATTAATGGATGAAAAATGCATCAAGGGCCGTTAAACCTGAAGATACCATCTCGGGCTTGGGAAATTCCTGAGCCACAGGTCAGCGGCAGATGAGAAAGCATGCCAGGGATGCTTACCCTGTTCTTTCACCCTTCCGTTGCTGTCTGTCGTTGGAAACAGTGATAGGCAGACCAGAGATGGGTGTTTTTAAATTCTTCTAGTCAGTTACTAGTCCCCATGAGCCACCAGTGCTTTAAAATCAGAATTTTGTCTCTACAGGAGCCCCTGTCATGCTCAGTTAACTCCTAGTCTGCTTCTTCCACTGTTGCTGTGAACCCCCTTCTCCCATGTCAAATTAAAAACAGGAATGAGCCCGAGTGTTTGAGAGAAGAGAACATGTTATCTGGGCTTTTCTGGACACAGAGGTCTGCATTTCCAAATGGCTTCTGATGAAGGGCACAAATTTCAACAGATTGGGGTGGGTTTCCAGAGAGTTTGTTTCTGTTCCTGCTGCAAGTCAGTCCCTTGTGCACAACAGCTGCAAACTTATACCGGACTTTGCTGGAGGTGGGCAACCAAAATTATTGACCCCATTTGAAAATGGGAAAGTTATTTAAGGAACTGCGACTCAAACGATGTACTTTGAGATAGTCTAGCATGTTCCTCTTTGTCATATTTAAAAAGCTGGAATAGCAGATTTGTTTCATCCCTGAAGAAGATGCTTGTTTCTGAAGTTATTTCCACAAATTAGAAGCATATGATGCTCTATCAGTAATGATAATTAAGTGTTCTCATAACGAATTGCAAACTTAGCTGTTCCATGGAACTACTTGTAAGAGAAGGAATTACAGAGCACAGTAAAAGTTAGTGGCCCTGGCTCATTAGTGACAGAAGATTGAATAGTGAATGTACTTGAAGCATTTGGTACTGTTTCCTGAAAGACAAATTGTTAGCGTAGTCTGATTCAGTTGAAAATAACGCCAGGCCTGGCTGAGGTCTGTCTGCAGGCTGCAAATCCATGTGCCATGAGCTGGAGCTTGTGGAAAACTGTGCAGGGACAAAGCCTGTTGCCACTCAGGAAAGCGGGCGCAGGATGGTGCTGGCTGGGGGATGTCCCTGAGCAGGGGTTCACGCCCTGGAGGCAATGGGAGCGGGAGTCCTGGGAATCTTCCTCAGCCAAACAGTGCTCTGCTGCCTGCAGAACCTGCAGGTCAACCAGGTTTTTGCTCAGATCACAGTTGCCCAGCTTGCCCTGAGTGCACAGAGGGTTTTTGCCTCTCCACCTTTCCCTGGCTGGGAGCAATGCTTCCAGGTGCCAAGTGTCAAGAGAATTACTGCTGTTGGTCTTGGGGCAGCCGGTGCTGAGAATAAGGCTGTCCAAACAATGATGAAAACAAATCTCACCCCCCAAAATGGCAGAGCTTATAGAATCATAGAATTGTCCAGGCTGGAAGGGACCTCAAAAGGCCATCTAGTCTGAGCTCCCTGCAGTCAGCAGGGACACCCACAACTAGACCAGGTTGCCCAGGGCCTCACCTTGAATATCTCCAGGGATGGGGCCTCAACCACCTCCCTGGGTAACCTGTTCCAGTGTTCCACCACCCTCATTGTAAAGAACTTTTTCCTAATCTCCAATCTAAATCAACTTTTCTTCAGTTTAAACCCATTGCCCCTCATCCTGTCACTGCAGGTCTTTTAAATAGACTCTCCCCAGCTTTCCTGTAGGCCCCCCTCAGGTACTAGAAGGCCGCTATTAGGTCTCTCTGGAGCCAAGCTTTTGAAACTTTGACTCTGGGTTTGATGCTGGGGTCTGTGGTTGCTGAAGGTTGATCGGGACAGAGCCTGGGGGGAAAAAGTATGACTCTTCACACTGCTGTGGTTTGTGGATACAGTGGACACGGGTCCTGTGTCAGCAAGACAGCAGCCAGATCATTGAGGAGCTCTGCCGGCGTAACCTGCCTCTCTCCAGTTTCCTGCATGTTTCTTGCTTGTTCCATATTCCTGTGCCAAATTTTTAAAAGCTCTGCAAAGGAGTGACGCTTGCAAGGCCATTATCGTTATCACTGGAGTAAATGAGCAGGCGGAAGCTCTAAGAGTTGCCAGAGGGAAGCTCGGTGGTGCAGGGGCTGTGCAGCCTCTGTGGACTGGACAGCAATGCAAGTGACCGAATTACTTTGGCACAGGCTGCCACAACCCAGAGACCAGTCCTGGAGCTGGGTGTCTGCTCCATGCACAGCAGCGGATCCCATTTGCCTCTGCTGCCCCATTCCCCCAGTTTCAACTCCAGACCCTGGGCATCCCCCATGGTTGGGCTGTGGATGGCACTGAACTGGGCAAAATCTTTGTCCCATCCTTGGGTTTGGGCCATCGTACTGTGCTGGGTCTGAACTGCAGGGAAAATGGCTCAGTTGTGAGAAAAGAGCTACAAGAAAGTTTTAGTAGGTAGTTTCCCCCTGTGCACTGGTTGGACCCACATTTAAGCTCAAGCCCTTGTCCTTGGTCCTTGACTGAGCTACACAGTAGGTTTGCCTGTGTCTAGCCCCATACCCAGCCACTCCCGACCCTAACCCGCTTGCTTTGCCCTTCTTGCTTGGGCTGTTAGGGGAGCATGCCCCTCGCCAGTTTGGATGATGCCCTCACTTGTCTTGTCCTCACCCTTTGCTCCTGGCTCACCTTCTGTTGCCCCTCGAGGGGTGGTGGGCTGGAAGTGACCAGGACAGTGGTGGAGAGGGAAGCAGGGCTAGGGTGAGCATGTCAGGATGAAAGAGGGACATGCTTCCCCCACATTTCTGGTGCTTCCCTTGGAGCAGAGGGATGCTGCACCAGGTAGCTGTGAGCCAATGTCATCCCTTCCCCTGGCCCCTGCCCAGTCCCTGCTCCTCCATCATTGCTGGTTTCCCTGCCTGTCTGCAGGCGATCTGCAGTATTTCTGCTGGATGTGTGCAGGGCCAGGGGCTGGGCTTGTGCCAGCAGCCTCACCCTGCTCAGGCCAGACAGTGTCAAGGCTCTGCACCATCGTTTAAGTCAGGGTCGATGAGAGTGTGACTCAGTTGGCATCGGAGTCACAGCATCAGGCAAAGCCATACAGACAAGGGCAGCTACAGCTCCACTGGCTCCAAGGTGTGATGATGGGGAGGGATGGGAGCATCCTCCTTCCCTGCTGTTCCCAGGAGCCAGCGGAAAGGACTGCAATTTGTCCTGCAGTGATAAAGCATTGCATCTTTTCTGCATGTCCAGGGAAAGGCCGAGGATAATCTCCTGCTTTTGCAGCTCCTCTTGGCCTGACATCTCTCCTGGCCCTTTGCTCTGCAGCACTTGTGGTGTGGCAGCAGGAAGGAGGGACCAAATGCTACCTCTTCATCTCCTGATTTAGATAAATAGACACCCAAGGCTTCTACTAGGGGCTGGTACATTGTGGCTAGCCTGGTCTGTGCCATCCATGCCATGGACTTTCAGCACAGCTCTGAGTGGTGTTTCTTATCGGTGAAATCTCTCTTAGGGTAAGGAAGGGCATATCCCTGGGATGAGCTTTCTCATCTCTGCTCAATGTCTTGGGTACTGTCTGCTCTTCCACTGCTCTCCAGAGAACAGCTCAGGGCAGGGTCTTGTCTTGGCTCCAGGCTCCTGCATGTGTGGTTCTAGATAGACACAGGTTCACTGGAGTCAGCTCTGTGATGACAGAATTTACTCTGGATTCAAGTCCCAGCTGGGTTTCGGGACAAGCCTGGGGTTCATAACTGACCTTGTGCCCTCCGTGCTGTGCAAAGAAAACTAAGGCCGCAAACCTGCGGGAGACCCAGTGTTTACCCCATGGTCTGGGCAACCTCCACGGGGTGTGCAGCCTCTTGGGGCCTTGCTTGGACCAGGCAGCACTGATGGAGAAGGGCTGGTGCTTCTGGAGGTGTCATCACCTACATCTAAAACATTCGGGGACAGGATAGGATACGGAGAGACACCAGGGGTGAAGCAGCAGGGCACAAGATGGAGCTGCGATGGCATCCAGGTGTGCTGACCCTGTGCTGCCCAACACCCAGTGCTGCTCCGCTGGAGTCTTGCTCCCCGTTTCTGTCCACCTTGGGTGGGAAATGAAATGGGTTTGCGTGATGAACATTATCACATTATCAAATCATCCCAGCCTAAAATTAGTCCCTAATGCAGGAAGGGGAAGGGCTTTGCAATGTGGAGTTGAATCAATAACAGCTTTTCTCGATCTCACCGTACCTCGCTGTGGCTGTCCTCAACAGCAGAAGTGACACACTGCCCACGCTCCCCTTTGTTTAAGCAATGTCAGTATTTGGCTGATGATGTTGAAGCTGAAATCAATACTTACCAGGTTTTATAGTCTTTCATATGCCAGGGAAAAGAATGCCATTCCTTCTGTCCAGAAACAGACAGAAAGACTTGATGGTGAAGGAGAGGAGAGAGATATATAGCACTGGGATATAACTGATGATAATCGTGAGATGCTGTAAGGGAACAAGAGGCACAGGCTCTTCACTACCCCTCTTGTTTTCTGGGCTGTGTTGTCCCAGCAGTTTGAACAATGAAGTAGGATGGGGTCGGGGAAATAATCTTCCTGCAGCCTTGCTGCCTATTTAACTCTCAGCTGGCTGAGCATTGCTTGGTGTGCTCATGAATCCTCTTCAAAGATTTATGCCCCTCTTTAGAAGTGCACTCCTTAAGCAACTCTTATTAACACAAGAGGTAAAGCCCTTCAAGGAGTGTGAGCTTTCTCCTATAAGCAGCCTGCAAAGAAATTAATCCTGTCGTGTGAGTGCTGGGACAGGGCTCCCTCCCTTGCAGTCCGGCCCCTGTCTGAGGGAGCTCTGGCTTCTCCCACCATTGGCATGAGGTCTTCAGGGCAGGGGAGATGTGCCAGAGCCTTGCACTACAGGAGGGAGACAAATGAAACAGTAGATGGAGAAAGATAAGCAGATGGTGATGGTGGGGAGGAGACCCCAGTCTGAAATCACCAGCTCAGCCATAGAACAGCTCGTTCTATGGGCCAGAGGGTGCAGTCCTTTCCCAGGTCTCTCCTACCACAACTGAGTCTGGAGCCAGCAAAGGAAATAGATCCTAATGGCTGGAGAAGTGCCAAGCCCTGATTCATGGTGCCCTCACCTGCCCTGCAGCCATCATTTGAATCACAGCAGTTTGCCATTTGAAATAAAATGCAATGTGAACAGGAGGCTTTTCTCACATTCTTCCTTCTCTGCTTCCTCTTTGCACAGGTTTGTGAGGCCTGCACTTCAGCCAGGACGTCCTGGAGAGAGGTGCAAGGCTTCCTGCAGCCTTTCTTATAGGTAGCAATGGCAAGGGCAGGAAGGGCAGGGCACCAAAGCCGGTCAGGTTGGGAAGCCTGGCATTGCTAGGCAGGGCTGTCTGGGGATCTCACCAGCATCTTTGGGGGTGTATGTGGGAGATTGTGTCTGTCCTCAGCTGTGTGTACCCTGTGGGAGCAGCTCTGATTTAGTCCCATCCAATTTATTCCTGTACAAGATGTATGTAAATGCACGGTCTGTGCTATTTAAATGGTGGGAAGAGGGAAAGTCCCTTTGAATATTTACGTTAGAGACTATGAAATTTAATCAGCAATATTAACAAGTGAAGAACCCTGCTGAGATTCCCAGTGAATAAAAAGTTTTTGACAGAGAAAACGAATAACCTGACAGTAGCTGAGAGGGAACCTAGAGTGAAATTGCCTCAAAGGCAGTTAGTCCAAAAAGGTGCAGGAGAGAGCTCTTCCTTTATGGTGCCTTTTAAAACGAAAGACTCCTGGGAACAGCAGTTGCTGGTTTCACCATCCTGACTCCCCTGTAGGACAGTGCATGTGTGGAGGTGGGTACTGTGTGCCCGTGCCATGTCCTGGGTGTGCAGAGCCCCTCTGCCCTGCAGCTTGGGTGTCTTGCTGGATGCTGTACTTCATCCTCTGCTCTGCTGGTGTCAGGATTTTCAGGGCAGAGCAGCATGTCACTGCACCACTTGCTGCCACTTTTGACTTTCTTCACGCATGCTGTGTGCTTTGGGTGTGTGGAGTGTTTGTAGGTGCAATTTTTCATGAGGTATGTGGAGGATGACGAGCATGTGTGGCTTGAGTTTTGTACAACTGGGCACCATGGTGTGGAGCTGGGTACGTTGCCTGCAGACTGAAGCCTGCTGTTAGCTTTGAGGTGAAGAGCTGTGCATGGGTTGGGAGCTGTTGGCATCTGTTGTGCTTTTGCCATAGTGAAACAGTAGATGAGGCTGGACTGTGCCCACCTATGTGAATAACAGAGAGATTAAGGCCCATGGTGAAAACATCAGAGGGCTGATAGTGTCTGCCATAGCTGTGGTTTTGATAGCAAAGGCACGAACCTCCTGTGGAAACATGCAGATTTTGAGATGCATGTTGTCCTCACTGCCAGCACTTAGGGAACACCACAACATGTGTACAGGCTATGCCCACAGGCCTATGTGGAGCTAATTTTCCTAGGTGCTTTCCAAGGGTAGCCACAGAAAGTCCTTAAGGTTACAAAACAGCTGATGCAGGTTGACATGCTGGAGATGCAGACATCTCCAAACTCATCCAAATGGAGCTGCCTCCTGGCTAGAGGATCTTTCTTTGTTCAATTACCAGGACAGGTACATAATAGCTCCTGACATCTCAATTTAGTCAGGGAATTGCATCTTGTGCAAGAGACCAAGCAGAAATTTTCATCTCTGATCTGGCAAGATGGAACCTGAGCCCAGATTTTCCCTGTGCACAGTGACCAGTGTAGGGAAGAATTGTCTTCATCCCATTCTCAATGTCTCCATAAAATGTTTCTGCTTCAGCAGAACCACAGGTTTGCCTGAATTTTCACAGCACTAACACTGTCATGATGATGTTTTTACCCCTGTGCAGGATATGCGTTTGCTCTGTGTGTCAGGAGCAGGATCTCAGAGTATCTCGGCAGCAACAGCATAATCCAGAAGTACCAAATAGGTTTCTTCCCCAAGAAGTGAACCATGTGCTTCACTTTTAGCCTGGAGATGCTTATTAACAAATATGTAAAAGAATTAAAGTTGGGCAGAATGCTTGTCTGCATCATAGACTTTTAAATAGCCTTTAACTCAATCTACTACTCAGAGCTGAACATTAAATGGCTACAAATGGAACTGGTGGGAAAACATGACCTCATTAAATCCATGCACCATTCATCTCAGGCTGGATGCAAACAAACCACATGCAGCTAGGACTTCAAGCAAAAAAAAAAAAAAAAAAAAAAAAAAGGAATAACAGAGAGATGCAGTCTCAGCCCAACAAAGGTCATCATCTCTGGTACATCAATTACTCCCTATCCCTACTGGAGCAGTCTGACTCAACCACATGAGATTCTTTGGTCAGCCTGGAAAAACCAAAAATGATATTTTAGAAAAAGTCCCAAACCAACCCAAAACAGTACTTCTTTTTATTATTATTATTTTTTTTTTATTACAGAGGCAAAGATATTAAACATATCCTAAATTATACATACATAAGGCTCATTACAAACACATCAGGGAGCTTAGGGCTGGTTATAAAAACATTATAAGGGAAAGCTTTGCAAGTTTGTATGCAGTAAAGAAACCACTGGATAGATTAAAAAACAGTAAAAGTGTTGCTAAAACTACTCAGTGGTGGAACTCTACTCGTTCTCCTATTCGGGACTGAAGGCTGATGTCCAACTTTAGCAGCAGCCAGACTGAGTGAACTAAAGCCCAAGAGAAACATTGACTGTACCAGTCTGTGAGAAGTCCCTCTTTGTGCTCGGAGACAGTGGGGTCGAATAAAAATTTAGTAGTTCAAACTCCTCCATCCCTCCTCCTGTTGAATTCAGCCAGCAAAGCGAACAGCTCTGTATGGCTCTGTAAGGATGAAAAATCTTTGATATAGTAAAATGCAGATAAACAGGGCACTGGAAAAGGCAGTCCCACAGTGCCATGACACGGAACTGTCTCAGATATCTGCCTAGGACCTGGCACTGAGTCACTTGAAAAACTAAAGCAGATTACCAAATACAGAATTAGATTGGATTTAACATGAAGATGTATCTTTCTTATGCTCTTTCTGAAAGGTTTTACTATTTTATGTAATCTGATGTGATTTTGTGTCTGGACACTCATTTAGCAAAAGGTGAATACCTACAAGCAGCTATTATTTGTTACATCCCAAACAATACACACAATTTCTGATGGATGTAACTGAGGATTGGGCACACAGGTAAGAAACTCAGACCTGCCTGATAAAGGATACCAGTGAGCAAATCCTGAGTGAGCTGAGAGCTGTTTTCAGCAACCATAGAGGATATGTCTACAGAAAGAAATAATTACCAGTTTTGGGGCTGAAGGGTGGAGTCAGGACAGCCTCATAGCAAGGAGCACTCTGCTGCTGAGCCAGCAGAGGATGCTGCAGAGGTTCATCCATGAACCATCGCTGGGTGAAGGTCATAAATACCTTGGATACTGGCTCATGTGGTTGACTGCTTTCTTTTTCTTTTTTTTTTTTTTTTTGACATTGGCATTCCAGTAAGTAAGCTGAATAATGTGCATCTCCTTGCTCATGTGTTACTGTTACAGGAAGAAGTTTCTTCGTGACTCATTCCCATTTCATACCCTTTGCTTGTGAAAAATACAGCAGACACATGTAGAGAGGTGAAGGCTCTTGTGTTTTGCATTGGAGGAGGGATTCATCTTGCCAAGAGTAGACAACGTAAATGTAGGTGCCTTAAATTTCCTTCCGAATTGGGAGCTCTGCAGAGACGTTCAGTTTGCAGATGAGGAAACCTATAATCACTCACCCAGCTGAGACTTTGTGTGTGCTGTGTGTCTGAACACCCTACTCTGCAGTCAATGGAGACGTGGTCAATGCAGCTGCTGGAGTTTGGGGAGGGATTCAGCCCAACAAACACAATGTCTGTTTTGGCCTGACCTGATTTTTGTCTGCTGGTGAGGGATGAGGATACAGGGCCAGGTTTTATTAGCTGAGGGATTTATAGCCATTTGAAATAACCTGGGCTATCCAAGATGTCCCCTAGTCAGTATGGACAGGACATCCCAGAAACCTTCCAGAGAAGCTGCTGGACTTGCGGACACAGCTGCTGGACGCTAGACAGACATGTCTTCTTTTGCATCTATGTTGCATGCAATGCTCCCTCTTCTGCTCTGCCTTGGGCCTCGATTCATCTGTGCAGTCCATTAAGTGGAGGGCTCTGGGGTCTGCAGCTGATGCCCCCCTCCCCCCCTTGTCAATATTATAAATAGATCTTGGGGTGTGATTTGTTTATGGTAATGTTGATGTCTGGAGCTCAGCTGCTCACACTAAAGCTTTTGGTGCTGAGATGCTCTGGACTATCCTGCCTGGCCAGCAGTGGTCTCAGGTGTACAGTGCATCTCCTGTGGTATCCCAGCACTTCTAACAAAAGCCCAACCGGGCTGTTACTGCGCTGGCCTCAGGTGATATTTATGCCTGGCCCCACACACAGTGTGTTCTGCTGAAACCCTGGTAGCAAAGCAGTAACCACAACAGCCTGCCTTATTGACTCAAATCTCGTGCTTCAGAATCCGGCAGAAATTCTGGAGAAAATGGGACTTCTGGTACTACAACAGCATCAGCAGGAAACTGTGCCCAAAATGAAGAAAAGGGGTTTAGTTCAAAATTCCTGCTCCAAGCTGGTGAAGCATGCCCTGCCATGGTACATCTGAGCTTGAGGTACTGTAACGGGTAAGGACTGATTACTCCTCTCAGAGTCTCTCGGTCAATCACAACTGCCACCAAACCTCTGAAGTGAGGCACACCATCTCCTCCTGCTTTCCCAGCAGTGCA
Organism: Gallinago undulata; assembly: GCA_026546715.1. Lineage (NCBI taxonomy): Eukaryota > Metazoa > Chordata > Aves > Charadriiformes > Scolopacidae > Gallinago > Gallinago undulata. Next base: position 2,295,519 of record JAOTQQ010000016.1, on the reverse strand, counting down.
GCCCCCAACCTCGGGTGGGAGTCAACCCATCCATAAAGGCCTTTTTCTTTCTTTTTGATGGTTTCCCTTGCTACTTGAAAGAGGCTGGATTAATATGAGCTACATGTTGCCCTGGTCCACAAGACTAGTAAACTCTCCCCTTAAGCCACAGAGCTAATGAGTTACTAATTCCTCCTCCTGAGTCAATTCTTAGATCCTGTTTCCTTTTTCTTTTCTGAAGCTGTGTAGAATCATATGGGGTTGGAAGGGACCTCTGGAGATCATCTAGTCTAGGGAGATCAACTACCCTGATGGAGCAGGTCTACCTAGAGCACGTTTTATGGGAACTTGTCCAGGCGGGTTTTGAATGTCTCCAGAGAAGGAGACTCCACCACCTCTCTGGGCAGCCTCTTCCAGGACTCTACCACTCTCACAGTAAAGAAGTTCCTCCTCATGTTTAGGTGGAACTTCTTATACTCAAGTTGGTGCCCATTTCCTCTTGTCCTGTCCCTGGGCACCACTGAAAAAAGACCAGCCCCATCCTCCTGACACCCTCCCTTCAAGTATTTGTAAGCATTGATTAGATCCTCCCTAAGTCTTCTCAAGACTAAAAAGACCCAAGTCCCTCAGCCTTTCCTCATAGGAGAGATGCTCCAGGCCCCTCATCATCATTGTGGCCCTCTGCTGTACCCTCTCCAGCAGTTCCCTGTCCTTCTTGAGCTGGGAGGCCCAGAACTGGACACAGTACTCCAGATGGGGTCTCACCAGGGCCGAGCAGAGGGGGAAGATGACCTCCCTCGACCTGCTGGCCACGCTCTTCTTGATGCACTCCAGGATGCCATTGGCCTTCTTGGCCACAAGGGCCCATTGCTGGCTCACGGGCATCCTGTTGTCCACAAGAACTCCCAGGTCTTTTTCCTCAGAGCTGCTCTCCAGCAGTCAGCCCCCAACCTGTACTGGTGCTTGGGGTTATTTCTCCCCAGGTGCAGCACCCTACACTTGCCCTTGTTAAATTTCATTAGGTTTCTCTCGGCCCACCTCTCCAGCTTGTCCAGCTCTCTCTGGATGGCAGCACAGCCTTCTAGGGTGTCACCACCCCTCCTCATTTTGTGTCACCAGCAAACTTGCTGAGGGTACATTCCATCCCTTCGTCCAGGTCATTGATGAATATATTGAAGATTCTAAAGGACTTGGCCAACTGCGGAAAATCCACCAAACCATTCAGATCACACGCTGGAGCGGATGCGGGACTGACGTGAGCAAGGAGCACCCCGAGGGTGTGCTGGTTACCAAGCCCTGTGAGCAGTGTCGGGGGCCTTGGCTCCATCGCGTTAGCAATCCAGGTCAGTTGTAAAGTGAATGCTGATTCCACTGCCCTGTAAAACATCTCAGTATGTGTGTGCATGCATGCATGCGCCTGGGAATCATCCCGCTGCATAGAGCGTCCCCCACGCTTTTATCTCCCATGTGTTAAATGCTCTCTTCTTTCCCGATAGCCTGGAGCCTCGGGTCAACAGATGCGACTCAGCTTCTCCCCTCCCTGCTCTTCGTCAGGTTCCCGAAGAGTATTGCAAACAGATGCCAAGGTGCAAAGTCTATTAACAGAGCATCATGCAAGGAAAACTGAGAGATACTTTGGCTATTTATGACTCTGTCTTTTGCTGAGGTCAAGCACTTCTTGAATGGATGTTGTGTAGTCATCACCCCCCCACCCCCCCCACTTCTCCCCCCCCCAGCTCCTGCTGTCATGGAGCAGTGGCAGTTAGAGGGTGGAGATGCACCCAATCATTACATGGGAAAGAGGTCAATGCTTGGTCCATATAGACTCTGATTCTTACTGTGAACCTTCTTCCTGCACAGACTTCCTTCTAGCATGGTATGTCACTTATATATCATAATTTGAGCTCAGGGCTTTAGAAAGGACAAAGGAATTTCCATGGGGAGCATCTCTGTCTCTGGCCTGGGAGCCTGGACTGGCTGGCTAAACAGTGCTGTTTGGCCTCAAAAATGTGTCAGAGGCTGCATGTAGCCACTTAACATTGTCCTTTTGGAAGCCTCTGCTGAGAGTGACAGCTTGACAGTTCTGTGAAGCGGTCATCTGTCTGGAGGAATTAAGGGAGATTATTTATTTATATACTTCTACCAGGAATAACAGGAATATGAGCACTGGCACTGGCTCCCTCCCACATGGAAGCAGTTAACTTGGCAGTCTCAGCGGAGGAAAGCCACACATTGTAATAGGTATCCCTGTTCTGCATTTTAAAAGGAACAGGAAGATGTTGATAAAAGAGGTAATGAAATACTTTCTCCTCCTCAAGAAAGGAGACAGGATGTGAAGTGGCAATTGTTAAAGATGGACTTCTCTAACCGCCCCCCTCCATTAGATAGCTTAAACCCAGTACTAGTAAAAGGATCAGCTGGGGAGTTCTCCCAACAATTAATGCTGAACTGCTTTAAAGATCTGTCCCAGTCCATCTGCATTCCTGCGCACCTCCAGTCCTCTCCTTCCTCGTACTCGTCAGCCCTTAGCAGTCTCTCTGGTGTATAGATGTGATTACATTTCTGTAACTAATTTGGCAGTATGTGTTCAAACTCTCAGTCTTCTGGAGCACTGAGAGCACCACAGTCCCACATTCACGTAGCAGCAGATGGCACCGATTCACAGCCACTGTGGTGACACAGGGACCTCCAGTCTGGTCTCAGCCTCAAGCAGTCCGAGCAGTTTTCCTTCTGGATGGTGGCATAGGTCCAGGTATCCAGATGAACAGAGTGTTTAAGGTTCAGATACTTGCTGCCATCATCTCTCACCCCATGTCACACCACGGCCAGGGAGGGCTGCTAATTCCCATCTGTGGATATGGCAGGGAAATGCGTTCGCTGGGAAGTCCCCATGAGACTTGGGAAGTCTGGGGAGGGATCCAGAGGAGCAAGTTGTTGGAGCGAGGTGGAGTTGTTGGAGTGAGTCCAAGAGAGGGCCATGAAGATGCTGCGAGGGCTGGAGCCCCTCTGCTATGAGGACAGGCTGAGAGTTGGGGGTGTTGAGCCTGGAGAAGAGAAGGGTCCAGGGAGACGTTAGAGCCCCTTCCAGTCCCTAAAGGGGCTTCAGGAAAGCTGGGGGGGGGACTCTTGATGAGGGAGGGGAGCCATAGGATGAAGGGGAAGGGTTTGACACTGAAAGAGGGGAGATTGCGATGGATCTGGGGAAGAATTTCTTTGCTGTGAGGGTGGTGAGAGCCTGGCCCAGGTTGTCCAGAGAAGCTGTGGCTGCTCCATTCCTGGAGGGGTTCAAGGCCAGGTTGGACGGGGCTTAGAGCAACCTGCTCTAGTGGGAGGTGTTCCTGCCCAGGGCAGAGGGGTGGGACTAGGTCATCCCAACAGGATGGTTCCTCTATGGGTAACTCTCAGTCATCAATCGATGTCCTTCTAAAAACACTAAAAGCCCCTGTGGTTTTGCTGCCTGGGGCAATAGCCTGTTTCCCCAAACAGTGAGAATCCTCTGTGCTATGGGAGGTCTTTGAACTTTCTACACAGGGTCACAGTAAAAAAACAACCAACCTCCCCTATCTGCCTAGCTATTTGAGATCTGTGATTTGAAAAGTATGGAATTCCCCAGGCCAAATGCGCTTTAGAAAATTTAAATGGATTTAGGCTTATCATTTCAACCTCTGAGAATATATTCGGCGCAGCACAGAAATGAACAATTGTCGTGATTCCTTGCAAGGCAGTCTCAGGGCTGCTGTAACATTGTCACCTCTGTGATGCTGCATGGCATTAACATCTTACCGACAGTGCAAACTGCACTGACACCATGGCTTTTGTTATAGCCAAGGGGAAACAAGCTTCCACAATCTCACCAGTTGACTCCTGAAACCTCGTGCTTTCAGGGCAGTGCTGAGGTCAGGTTAGTGTTAAAGTTTTCTGAAACCCCATGAGAGATTTTCACCAGTTTGAGGGAGGAAAAGACTTTGGATAAAGCTCATCTAGTACACCTGTGGGGAAGCACAGGTGCCTCTAGGCACTGTATTTCTTATTTGTTGATCTGAGGCTCGCCTTTACTCACTGTTATAAAAGTTTGAGCCTTTCCTGCTGCAGAAACAGATCCTGAGCTGCTAAAGGACTGGACTGAGCAATGAACCAGATTCTGTGGTTGATGAATGGGAAGAGGTGTGTACTGGATGGGATTTTCCTGCCTTAAAGATGTGTCTCTATCTGCGTGGGTGGCCCTGGGCTGCTTTTGGAGTTGAAGGTGCAAGTTTATTTCTGCCTGGAGCTGACATCTATATTGGGGAGGAGGACTGGCTCCCACTGGCCTCAGTGAGCTGTTTCCAGTTAGTGATGGTTTAAAGGTGTTGAGAACTTAGCTGACTGTGTGTGTCTTCATCCAGTATCCCCTTCTGCCATCAACAGAGGGAGAGAGATCATAAGCAGTGAGATGCTCTGGTGATCCTCCTGCTCTGGCACTGAAAATGGTTTGGCCGTGCCTGAGCCTGTGGCCCCACGCCTCCCACCATGGGTGGCTGTGCCCTGCGAGGGCACTGGTGATGTGCTGGGAGCAAGAACAACACCGGTTGCTCCAGCTGACCCTGCTCTGAGCAGGGGAGTTTGACAAGGTAGTCTCGAGAAGCCAACCTCAGCCTTTCTGGGTTTGTGTGTTACTGTGGGGACTGGAGCAGAAAGAGGTGTCGGGGGTCAGGGATAGCGAGAGAGCAGGGGAGGGAATGAGGAGACGGCAGCTCCATCCCTGGTGTCTTCAGACAGAGACTGAGGAGGAGGTGGTCAGTGGTAACATGTGAAGCTCCCAGTGACATTGCTATAGCAGAGAAACCCGTTAGAGTCATGCCATTAAGGACCATTGCCATTTCAATAGGGCACAGCAATTTTCGGGTGCCTGGTGTTGTCTTCTCAGAGTCTGACATCAGCTTGCTCTGATGAAGATTTGCATTTTCAGCATGGAGCTGTTTTCATGCTTGGGCCCTCGCTGCCCTCTCACTTCAGATGAGTCCCTTTCTCCAGCTTAGATGCAGTAACAGTGGAATCTACGCCGATGGAGCATGTTAATGCAAAACTTCCCTGCCTGTTTGCACCTTTTCCTGGACCAAATCCAAGGCTGCTGCAAACACAAAGGGATTCATCATTCTCCAGCTGTCTGCAGACAGCAAACCAAGAGCAATGTTTGACAGTGAGGAATAATTACCTTGCCAGCTTTGCTTTATCCACATTTCAAATTCAGAAGGGAGATAAAGCCACGTTACCAATGGCTCAGGCAAGGATCCCATCAAGAAGAGCATCTAGTGCAGCTGGAAGCTCCCTTATCCTGGGAGAGATGTGCTTGTGGCAGCTGGCTGGAGGGATGAGAAGCACTGCAAATGCCACCATCCCCCTGGGGTGTCCTCTGTATCTGGTCCTTCCTCTCCAGGGGCTGGATTTGGTTACAAATGACCCTGTGATGCTTGAGATGCCCAACCAAAAGCATCATGAATCCTGCCCAGCCTAGGAACAGCATCCCAAAGTGAAGTCTGTGCCAATTTATTTTGCTCATCCTTCCCACCTCTTTAATTAAATTAGCTTGAACATGAAAGGTTGCCTGACCCTTATTGGGTTAAATGAGTCAGTTGCCATGGCAACCTGCTTTTCAGAAGGCCTGACATCTTGCTGTCTCTTCTCCAAACCTTTCCACATTCCTCACATCTGATCCCTCTTCACACGTGGTTTTTAGAGGCACAAAGTTAGGTTTGCCTCTGGTCTGGGCTGCTTTTTCAGTGCTATTTCCTAATGTTGCAGGATCTGCACCATGCTTTGGAGGGAGGCAGCTTTTCTCAGGCTGGTGGGATGATTTGAGATCACTGGTCTTACAGTGACTTCAGGATCTGCTTCCTCCAGAGCTGCACAATGGTTTCCATTCAGATAGTTTTTTGGTGTGGATCAAAACTTAAAGAAAGTATTGCTCTGTGGTAATCCTCCTGGATGGGGGAAAAAAAGAAAGCCATTTAGAACTTTGAACAGGAACAGTCTAGCTGTTTCCAGGTGTCATAAATAAGCAGCATGATTTGTCTCTGCACATGCCTTAGAGTTGAAATTTAAAGTACTGACCTGGACCAAGCCAAGGGCAGAGGCCATAAAATTTGAAAGTGTCACCAGACTGATGGGTGCACAAAGCACCTGGCGATGCTGAGGCGAGACAGAAGACTTAACGCTTGCTTAGAGTGCAGACCTGTGTCTGTGCAAAAGGTCCTCTTATGCCTCCCCTCCTTCTTATCCACTATCAAATCATTTTCTTACTCAAAGGAAGATATTCTCTGGCCTCCTGCCTCTACGCTGTAAGGTTTGGGGCAGTTTTTTCTTTTGGTGGCCAATGAGTTCCAATGCTAGTGGCTAGCAAAATTTCCAAGTAGTGGAGACCGGAGCGCCACCTTTTACATGCCCTATGTTGACTTTTCCAAAGAAAACAAATAAAAACCCAAGAAGTGTCATATTGAAGAACCGCTTCCAGGCACTGTTGCCTGTGTAGGAATTGGCATGAAAAGGAAAGGCAGCAATGCACAGGAAAGGTTGGGAATTTACTTGACTGCATGCACTATTTATATACTTAGCAAAGATTGTGAGTGAAGGAATATTTATTATAACATGCAGAGATGTACTAAGACTCAGGGATGAAAGATTTTTAGCAATTTCAAGCTCCAAATATGATTCAGACATTTAACAAGGAGAGGAATCTATCAGGAGAACATATTCTACAGAAAGCAATACATTTGCTATCTTTTTGCATCTTTAAATTACATTTGGGAATGGAGTTAATTTAAGATTCATTTAAGCTATTTTAGATGCCTACTTTAGGATGACATGACCCGCACCCATTACCTCCACTGACAGTAAAGGGAGCTTTGGGTGCCTGGATGAAACACAGGTGTCTGTATTTTAAGCATCTATAAACAACCAATTGAATCCCTCCCTGGGGTGTCTCTCTAAAATAACAGCTTCAGATGAACTATGATAAATGCCTATATTAAGAGTGACTTGGGAAGCTTCTCTAGAGCTGGATTATGTAGCCAGTGCCAGAACAGGGATGAAAATTGCCTGGGTTTAAAATTACAGATTTAGGGGCAAAATGACGTGTGTGTGCCCAGCCTCAGTTTTGGTCCTGTCATACACACAGGCATCCGATCTGAACATTTTCTGCAGTTTGTATACAGTTTCTCAGACCAGCCAATGTGTGATTAAATGTTTCAATAGGTTTAAGCAGATACATCCTGCCTCTCCTGGCAGTGAATGCCAGACAGGGCATTTGAAAATTGTCTACATGTAAAGTGTTTGAGTTATGCTTTCACAGTACATTGCAAAAAGAGATATAATGATGCAGAAAAACATTAGCTACACATAGAAGGGACATGCATGTTTGACATTGCCTTCCTTTGAGCAGTATTTATGTGTGACCATCTTTTGAAAAGAATGTGTCTGTGCCAGGGCCCTGAGGGCACCAACAGGCTTTAATGGCCCAGACCTGGGGGCGCCACAAGCCCTGGGCTTGGGAACCCATTTCACCTCAATATTGCAAATTGATAAAGGGACAAAATGGGTTTGTATGTTGGGGTGTTGCTGAAAAATAATGCATTTTAAAAGCATGATTGTACCCTCTTACACACACGAGGACGTTGTGTAGTTAGCGGGGTCAGGAAGGCAGTCTCTGAATTAGCTCATATTGTATTTAGTGTGTAAATTGTGGCATAGTGTCTCTGTTCAAGGACCTTGGCAGTCTTATGTCATTATTTTTCCAGAATAAAGAGGGGGAACCTCTCTCTTTCCTCATCAAAGCCAGAGCGGGCTGCATCTGTTTTATTTAGTCTGGATGGATGAAGCCATTGTACAAGGTTTAGGGCAGCAAAGGTCTACAATAAATCCAGTCTTATCTGCACCACATGGGAAAACTTCACAAAGGCTGTACGCTCCTCAGCTCATCTCTGGTGATAGTGTAGTTGTCCTTCGACATTCACCGCGTATTCTCTTTTCTTGTTGAAATTGCAGTCTTGAATGATAAAAGCTTTAGTGCGATTTGATGAATTTCCATAAGGCACTTGCCTGGGCATCACATGACTGAGCAACTGGAGCACCAGCAATTCTACCGTAAGCCCAGTGAACTGCTAGGTCTCAGAGTAATTATAAATGAGGAATCACCATGAGATGAATACATTTCTAGTGGAGGACTTCAGTGAAATCTCCAGTTCTGAGCTCTCATGCTCCAGCCCCCCTCTCACCGCATCTCTCCCACGCATCTTTGCTGAAAAAAAAAAAAAAAAAGAGCCTTGTGCTTCATCTCCATGTCCTTCCTTTGTGCCTGAGGAAAGGCACAGCCTGGCTTCTCCTCCAATGCTCATGTCTTCCAACTGTCAGGGGTCTCTGGCAGCAATCATCTCAGTCACAGAGATGAAGGAGTGATCGGTGAAGAGAGCTCCTATCCAGAGGGTAAGGGACCCCCTTTCCTCATCTTTCCCCCTACTTCTGCACAGAGAAAGGCTGGTATGTGTTGCATGGGGGTGAGCATCTGAGGGGAGATCTCACAAGGGATGTGGGATGGCAGCTCTCTGTCTGCAGAAGGGGAGTGTGGACAGACAGGAGGTGTGAGGAGAGATAGCAATATCAGAGAGGAACACAAGTGTGGGAGAAGCAGGGATACTACAGAAGAGGATGGTGGAAATTGGGTGAACCTGGCAAAGGAGAGGGGGATGAAAGGAGCTAAAGAACTTGGGGAAGTGCCCAGTAAAGTGAGCATGGGGGCAGAAATGGAAGAGATGGGTTGGTGGGTAGCAGAACCCACAGCTGCCTCTTTTTCTTTGACTCACAGCTTTTGCCATGTAGGGATTTTTTTAGGTTGGTGTGGTTTTTGGTTGGTTTGGGTTTTTTTTTATATTGTCAGTGTGGCTGAGTCATGAATGAGCAACACCAGCCCGGTCCAGCCCTGCCCCTCTTCCCACTGGAGGCTGGAATCATCCCTGCTCCTTTCCCAGGCATGGTTCAGCTGGGAGAAGACTTTCCCCTGTTGTCCCTGTCCACAGCTGGGGAAGATACCCTGGGAAATTCCCCTCAATACATCCCTTCATTTTTGTATTGCATATCTACTTCCTCATTTCAATTCGTTATTATAGACTAGGATTATTAGAAGCTTCTTGTCATTGTCTCTGGATATTTTACTGGTGTAAAACAGCAGAGCTGTTTCTTGCATTCCTGAGGGAAATGCCATAATTCTTATATTTCTGTTAATCTTTGTGGAGCAGCTGCAGTTTGTGTCATGGATCTTTGTCATGGATCTTAACAGAAGAGCAGAGGTGATGCCACTGAACTTACCCTGACAGGTTAACCTTGTTAAAGGCATCCAGAAGACCTCGTAAAATGGTGTTGCCTTTGGCTGGATCTTGTTCCTATAGTTTGCTTATGAGGACATCATGCGTGGCAGTGACAGAGACCTCACTGAGGTGGTGATTTATCACAGCAGTGTCTCCCTCTCTATCTATTTCTTGTCAGAGGAGAAATTAGACTGGGAGGTTTGGCCCATGTGTCCAGAAGGCACTAGATGCTGTTGGAGGGAATTACACGTGTGTCAGAAACTGCTCTAAAAGACATTTCTCTCCAAGTGCAGGGCCCATTCTCAGGTGTTTTATCAGCATGCCTGGCCTTTAGTAAACGCAGAGCTGCTCACACACTGAGCTTATGTCTCATACCAGTGCAAAAGGGTACTTCTTGGTTTCCCGAAGGCAGCAAAACGTTCTCCTTCCCTTGGGTCTCTTCTGAGGTAGGCTACATGAAAAGTTTTGGTACCCAAATAAGAGACATACTGTCCTCTTAGTAGAAGATAGCCAGTCCACACAGGTTCTCATTGTCAGAAGGTACTGTAGGTGGTTACCCAAAATGAGGTCCTCTGCATGTGCTAAGTACAGTGACTCATTAGTCATTGTGTTGTATACTGTTGGGTCCCTCAAAAGTCATTACTGAAGCCTGAACCTGAGGGTTAAACAGCTCATAGTTATGCTAAAGCTCTGCCTGATGACTGAGTTACTTTTATTTTTACATAGATGCGGGTGTTGGGTACACAGCTGAAGTTGATGGAACATGCCGAAAGAGTGGGTTTGTGTCACCACGCGTAGTCATCCACTGAAGAGGAATCCCCATTTGTGCCCTGTGCATCTGTGACCGTCAACAGAGATATGCAGGGGGCGGTGGGTCCTGCCGTACCATGGTGAAGTGCAATGCAATTAAGGGACCCCAGCAGCGGGGCCAGATGTGCACATCTTCTCTGTTGATGACTGATGTTAGGTTGTGTGATCCCCATCTGATAACCCTTTCCTACCTGCTAGTTAGGAAGATTACAGCATTCAGTCTTGGGCTCTGCATAGGGTGTATGACCCAATGGTTGAACTTACTGTGGTTTTCAGTGATCTGTGTGTGAGCAGCATAGCAGTGCTGGAGCTTCATCTGTGCTTTAACTTCTGGCAGAAGCACTGATTGGTTCTTCTCAAGGGCATGTGAGCGATGTCAGCTCATGTGAGCGATGTGAAGGGCATGTCAGCAGAAGCCCAGGGACAAAGACTGAGATGTTTGGTCTATGCACTATTAATGAAAAAGCCCAACCTTCTGTTGTCAAATCCTCCTCCCTCTTCCTCACCCAGTCCTTATCCCCCCCCCCCTCCCTGTCCTTCCCTTCTACATCCCTTCTTCCAATCTCATGTGCCCCCTCCTTGGCTGGTTGTATCCACAGGTGCCCCAAAGTCTCTGCTCTCCCATATGCAGTATAGCATATGGCACATCCTGGACAGACACATCTCTCCTAGTATGAGATTTATCTGTTCTCAAGGACTGATACAGGAACTCTACATATGAATCTTTATTGCTTTGAGAAAAGAGGCATATCTCTTGCTCCTCTCTCACCAGGGCACAAGAAAAGGACAGCTCACCACAACCTACCAGTGCCATTAGCTCCTTGAAGACCAAACCCACAGCCACACACCCTGGGCAAACAGAAGTCTCCCCTAAGCAGGCGTGGTGGTTTGAACCATGGTGCCCAGAGTCTATGGGTGCCTGTCAAAGCCACCCACGGAGCAGCAGAAGGCTGAAAGGGCCAACTGCAACCACAAGATCTGGTGAGGACCCAAGAACTGGAGACAGACAAAGAACTTGGATCCATCTACTAACATGAAGTCATCTTATCACCTGATTGCAAAGCCAGAGAGCTGGGAGAGCATTTGAATGGCTGCTGCTGCTGCCGCAGTGATAAATTAGATAGCTTTGAGAGCACTTTAGAGCTGGGCGGAAAATTCAGTTGCTCTCCTGCCAATTTCATCCTGTAAGTGGAATTAACGCTTGCTTTAGCTGCACTCTCCAGCCAGGAGTGAGTGTCCCTTGTGCACTGTCTCCAAGGCATTTTGCTCTCTGGGAATGGTGTGTATCTGAACCAGGAGAAAGCAGCCAGAGGAGAGACCTTGCTGCATGCACAGCACCAAGGGGAGCACCGCAGGAACGTGGGCCCATCTTGGCCCTAGTGCCTCACTTAGGCAGCTTGGGCCTGGGTCTGAAAAGCAAGGTTTGAGACCACCTACGAGGCAGTGGTTTGTGTTTGTTTTTTTCGTAGAAGGTGGGTGAAGAGAAGCTGCTTGGAAAGGAGGTTTGGAAAGTTGAAGGGGAGGCAGCAGCTTTGGAAGCAGCAGCTTTGGAAGCAGCAGCCATGTTCCATCAGAGAGAGGTAAGTTGGTGTTCCCCAACACAGTGGGATTTTTAAAGCCCAAGTTGATACTTAATGGAAAAAAACCCAACACTCGCTCTGCCTCCAGATGACACAAGATCTGGATGTGATTTGATTTAATGGTTTGCAATGTGCAGGAGACCTGATGTTGTAAAGAGGCCTCCAGCTTTGACTTCTATGAAGCAGAGCAGCAGGAGAGCTCCAGGAAGGCAGCACACCCCAGGCAGTCCCTGACACCCTCTCTCCTGTCACATGCCACCCGTGGGCTACTCAGGCCAGGTTTTGTGCCTGAAGCGATGAAGGAGGCAGAGCCAGAGAAGGGGGGGCAGGTCAAAATAGCTGGGGTTCCCAGGCACAAGGACAGTTTTGCAAGGAGTGAGGAGACCGTTGGCTTGAGCTGGAGCACAAGATAGACATCTCTATCCTGAGACTGGAAAAAGAAAGTGCAGAAAGGGTCACAGAGCTCCTGAAGTGTGAAGCACCGGGATCCATTGTGGATTTATGAAGCTGAGTGTGCAAGCATAATGCCTGTCCCTCTGTCCAGGGAGCGTGCTGTTTCTTGCATCTTGCAAGAACAGAATTTCCCAGATGAGCTACGAAACGTATGGGAGATTGTTTTAAGAATTAACCTTAACAGCTATCAGTCTCAGAAATCAACCCTTTTTTTTTTTTTTTTCTTTTCTTTCAAATGCTTCACAAAGCTGAACTTACCCAAGTACAGGTAGTCATTTCTGGTAGAGTCTGGAGTGACAGAGCTGAGCGGGAGAACACAGGGTGGAGAACAGGATAAGCCCCCTTTTTGGCAGAGGATTCCTACCTCATGCTTGGTAAAGCTTTCAGGAATAATCCTGCTTGCCTTCAGTATTGCAGGCTCAGAAGCTGTTCTGTGAGCTGGCTGGTGAGGTACAAGGGCAAGGCGGTGCTGTGGCTCCGCTGCGAGGGGTCTACCTGACCCTTTTTTCTAGTAGTGAGGTGTATCAGACTTGGCATGTATTGGAGCTGCATGGAGTTCTGTAAATCTGTTTCTTGCTTTGTATCCAGGAACATGTTTTTGTTTTCCTGGAATAAATTGGGTTTTGTTCTCAGCTTGTCCCTGTGAGCAATGTCAGCCTTGTCTCTGAAAAATATAGGGTGGGTCTGTGGCACATGATGGCAAAGGCTTGCTCCTCTCTTCCAGGTGCTGGGATTTAGGTTCAGACAGTTCAGGCTCAGAGAGAACGTCCAACACCTAAGCAAGTTTGCTTTCCTACTGACTTTGGAAGGATTGCAGGGGATTTGCTCAGAGCTTCTCCACCAGGTTTGATTCCACCCTACAACATCAAGCCAAAGGGAGTGTGGCTGACGTAAAGAGCCTGTGGCTCTTTACAGCTGAGAGAAGTTTAGGGGTCTCAGGAAATTGGTGGTTTTCCACTGCCCAGGAGAGACAGCCAATAGCACCAACGACCGGGCAAAGTAAGACTGGTGGCTTCAGCCTTGGCCAGTCCACTCCCTTGAAGTGGGTTTGGGCAGCCCCACTGGTACGAGCAGGTCAGAGGCATCTGACCAGGACACTTCCCAACCATGGCACAGGCAGGAGCTGGTCCTCTCTACTGCAGGGCAGGGTGTGCAGTCTCCTGTGCTAACCTATGACGCTGTCCCCTGCAGATGCTAATGCAGTGTGAAGCCTGTTCCAGGCTTTTGCTAAAAACCTCTGCCTAATTTATAGCCTAAATGTATTCATCAGCTCATTTGGTTTTGCTCTGAAACATTTTTCACATTTGGTATTTGAAGGAGCCTGTGTATAAGGCACCTGCTTAACTTCAGGCAGTGTAGGAAGCACCAATACGTTTGATAATTAAATGTTTGCTGCCACCTAATTGTCCCTTATTACCCATATTCTTTGAGCCGAAAGCCTGTCTACTGGCACTCTCCCCAGAGTGCTGAGGTTCAAAGAGAGCTGGAGAACAGTTTCTTTTCTTAAAGCACAGTATATATTTAAAATGGAGCCATCTCTAAAACTGTCAGGAAACAGATAAAGAAATTGGGAGAATAGCAAACCCGGTAGGCTAATTATAAGCAGTCAAATATAGAAAAAAAAGCAGATTGCAGCAAGCTGATAAAATGACAACAGCAGTAACACTAAAAGAGCTAGCACTTACCTACAAACACCAGAGCACTCGGATGAGCATAGTCTCAGCTCTAATCATAATTTTTGTCTGCAGATCTGAAAATCTGGCCTCTTTGTGCTGGCAAAATGATATGGATGTCTATCCAGAGATCAGCTGCAGCCATCAGCTTGACTTCAGCCTAAAACCAGAGGAGATCTGGCCTCATGAATGAGTTTCCAACAACCTCTCTGCCTCAGGCTGGAAAGTCTGAATTTGAAAGTCCACCCCCGTGCTCTTCTCTGTTTTAAGCACTGTCCCCTGTTGGGTTGGATACGACCCACCTGCCTTTGCTGCCACTCAGCTCTGCATCTTGTCTCCTTGCAGAAATCCCAGGAGGAATGTGGAGGGTTGAATGAACTCAACGTGCTGGCAACGCTGCAGCCACCTGGTGGGTTCACGTTTCTCCATCACACATACTGAGCAAACGGTTGCATTTACACAGGCTTTCAGCAAGGGAGGCAGTGTTTTCTCAGCTATAAATACAAATACATTCAAGGCAGCTAAGATTTTATGTTTTTTTTAAAGCACGAACAGCCTGTGTGTGCAAGCAACTCTATTTTCAGCTGCATCAAGTAGGAAAGGTTTTGTAGTACTTCTAGTTGAACTTTATGCTTGTTATATTTTCTCCTTAGTTTTTAGCCTGTCTTGAGAAAATGAGGTTTGTGCACAAATAGAGGGTGTGTGATTGGGGAAGCTCATCCAAATGGGTCATGGAGGACAAATTAAGCCCTGGTTATGGGATCAATGGTGTGTCTGTAGGTGTGAGCAGTCAGCAATCCTGGGACATGTTGCTCCAGGGAATGGGAAACATCTCCTTGAATGTCAGCATCCAAACCTTGAAGATCAGTGTCTGAGCAGTGCAGGGCAGTGGAGAGCAAGGGACACCTCCTGAAGGTGAGTCAGCTCATGGTGGGATAGGTGTCCACTGCTCTGTGAGTCATCTCTGTTTCTTGCTGCTGACTATAAGGGAACCAAAACCTGATGAGCTCATTGGAGACATCTACTTTGCAGTTGTCTAAATTTGGATAGATGACTCTCACCAGTGGGCTTGACAGCCCTAGTGATGAAGGCTCAGCAGAGCTTCTGCATCCCTGCGGGAGGGGTGGCAAGAGGCATTGAGGATCTGAAAGTGGTTCTACACAGCCCAGGAATCACAGTGCTTCTGAGGATGGGTGCTGGGATGCAGTGGGATTAGCATATCTGTATTAGAAAATTAAACATGCCTGGGACCACTCTCAGGTATGGAGGCTAAACTGTAATGGTGGGGTTTGTATCTATGCCATTAAACCCTTCAGAGTAGACTGTCCTCAGCCAGAGCCTCTTGGGAACAGTACCTCCCTGGTAATGGAAATTATTTGAGAGGGGGATGGTTTGCATGGCATGGCATGGCCAAAAACATGCTGGAAACTCTTCAAATGATGTAGTGCTGAGGATGACAGAGTCCTTGTGCCAGGGAACATCTGACATATCTTAATTTACTAGTGGAGATGGAAGTGCAAGGCTGCACTTCAAGTAGGGGACTGGCATTTGCCAGGCTGGGAACTGTGGGTTCCCTCTGGCACCCAAACCATAAGCATCATCTGCATCACATCTCCTAAAAGGCCCCACTTTTGCGAGTATCTGATGGGAAAAGACTTGTTGTTTGGGGCTCAAACATTTTGGTTGCAGTAAGCTGTTCTTGTAAGAGCAATTTTTCACAGCAAACAGCAAAACATCCCCGAATGGAGACCTCATGCTCTCTTTCCTACTTGCCTTCCCTTCCCCCAAAAGGAGCGTTTTGCTGCCCTCTCCTGTCCAAAGACAGGTAGAAAAGGCACCGGACTGTTAGTACGCTTTCAGGTCTCTGGGTGGGGAGGGAAAAATTGCTGTGCGGACCCCACAGCAGCCAGAAGAGGTTGCCCGGGGTACTCTCACCTTTGCCAGCATCCCCAGGCCGGCTGGGCTGACACCTTCATCCTGCCTGGTGCGGTGGCACACAACAAAGCTGAAACCGGCAGCGCCAATGTGCAGCCGGGACATGACTGCACCTACCAAACTCACCTTTGGGTGGAAAAATCCAGCTTTCTCTGGCTGTAACAAATGATGCAATAAAGCTGTTCCCTAGATGCCTGCCCCTGCTGTGCTCTGAGAATGAGACTGAAGCATCATATTGATTTGAGAAAAGGCCAGATAAGGGTTTTATCTGGGATGTCTCAGTCTGAGAAGAGAAACTGAAGCATGTTTCTGTCTGGACATCCCACCCTGGTCTTCAGGGGCTGCCTGCCTGGATACTCAACCAGCTTGCGCTGTTATCAGCCCTGCCTTGCTATCACGTTCCTTAGGTGACAATCTCCTTCAACTGCAAGAGAAGAAGAAAGCAATCGCTTATCAGTTCAAACCTGTCGCATCATGCCTCTGTTCAAGGGACTTCCCATTGCTTTAGTGATTCCGGTAGTAAGGGACATTGCAGTGATGCACCCTGAAGATATTCAGCTTATATTAAACATTAGGTGGTGAATGACTGGGAGACTACTCTCCAAAAGGTCTCTAGGAAAAACATGAGTATTTTTTCTAGGCACTGACAGACGCTGCTGCACCTGTGACATCTGGACTCTGGCAGCAGAATGAGAAACTCCAGGGAAAGGTGGACAAATGGGGGAAGATGACCCTGTTGTAAGAGCCAAATTACTGCCCTCCAGCACTGGAGATGATCTGGGTGTCTGAAGAGACATCCAGATATTAAACACAAGATCATACAGTCTGGCCACAAGTATCAAACAAGCCATAGAAATTTACAGAGTTGTTAATAAGCCCATGCATGGGCTTTATGTGGCGAGGTTTTTGTAGTGGGAAAGCTGCAGGGGTGGCTTCTATGAGAAGATGCTGCCCCCTTGTTGAACAGAATCATTTCTAGCCAGCTGCAAGACAGACCCACTGCTGGCCAAAGCTGAGCCCATCAGCGATGTTGGTAGCACCTCTGTAATAACATATTTAAGAAGGGGGGGGGGCGGGGACGACCCACTTTACAACAGCAGGTGGAAGAGAGGAGTGGGAATATGTGAGAGAAACAACTCTGCCAACACCGAGGTCAGTGCAGAAGAAGTGGGAGGAGGTTCTCCAGGTGCCAGAGCAGAGATTGCTCTGCAGCCTGTGATGAAGACCATAGTGATACACACTATGCCCCTGCAGCCCAGCCCATGGAGGTCCAGGGTGGAGCAGAGATCTACCTGCAGCCTGTGGAGGACCCCTTGCCAGAGCTGTAGCAGCTGGTTCACACCTCTCACTGGGGGCCTTTTTTGCCCATTGCAAAGGTGCAGCTCTCTGCCAGAAGCCACTGTGGGTGTACGAACATAGAGGCACCACAGACCTGGGTTTCCCCTAGGTCCTCCGAGTACATTTTATGTCCTGTTGGGCACCTGATCTGGCATTAGGACTTCCTGCCTTATGACAGCAGGCTCCAGCTGTGCTCCGTGACCCAAATGCACTCATGTCCAGATGCTGAAGCTCCCAAAGTCCAGGAATTGCATCCATGCCCTGAGAGCTGTGGGATAATACTGCCCACGTTTTCAGCCAGTCCCCACTGCTCACGTGCTGGTCTGTCATTTTCCTGACGTTCTCCCTGTTCCTTTGTTTCTGTTTTTGTCTGAGCTTTGGTATGTGGATGTTTGAGCTTGTTTATCTGTTTCAGCTGAAAAACTCTACAAGCTCCAGCAAAATGCTAATAAGAAGCATTTGCTGCAGCTAATTGAGCTGCTTCTATGATCCTCCATAATTATCTCCTTGTACAGCACCTACCCTGAGAAAGGCTGTCTAAGAAAGGCAGAATGGATGCCAGAGATAATCAGATACAAGATCTGGGAAAAGGATTTAATTTTCTTATCCAAATTAAGATTTTTTTTTTTGATTGATTACTTCACTAAATATTTGCTGTTGGGAGCAAACTAAGCTGGTGCTGGTGGGGACTGCAAAGGGAATGACGGGTGCTCAATTATTTACAGACTTGCTTGGCTAGCTGACTGTGCGCCAGGAATGCAAAGAGAGCCGTCGCTGGGAATCTCATCGGAGATTTTTCATTGCGAGTAAAAAGCAAGCAATGACAACGGGGAATGTTCTCCCGAGTCAAAATGCTGAAACTGGCCCAGTGACAAATTGAGCTGTCACCAGGGCTTGATTATCACATCTAGAGCACGCCTCCCTCCAGTCTTTCCCCAAACTCCTTGAGTTTGCAGACGAAGGGCTTGTATTGGGTTGGCACAGACCTTTGAGGTCAGCAGGTTGCAATTGCTTGCAGTGCCTTTAGAAATCACACTTAATAAGTGTACTAGCTTTGTCCTTACCTACCTTGTAGGTCTTTTGTTGGTGCAACCCTGAGTTGGGTTGGACATATTGCACACTCAGCATGTGTGACTTCTTGCTGCATGGTCAATGCCTGTCCCATCATGATCTTTTATGCATCTTTATAACTCTCAGAAATAGAGATAGCTCATAACAATTAAAACCAGTTTATAAGCTGTGCAGAGATGATGCAATTTGTCACAACATTTTATGACTGTGGTCCAGGAGAACTGCAGTCACAAAACATACAATAGGCTTGCAAGTGAAGGAAAATTCATGTATTCTTCAAAATGGGGGAAGGAGAATTCGGCAGTAGTAGCTATTAATAAGTTATGAAATATGGGTTGCTGTCTAGGAAGGTCAAATATCAATGAAAAGATGTACAGAAAAAGCAGAAGCTAGCAATGTGAATGGTTTTATATACAGAGAGAGAGAGAGAGAGATCGAAAAGAAACCCTTGCAGTGGCATTGCATATCTAACTGGTTGCAGATGTTAAAGTTGTTGTTAAAGACCTAGAAAATCTTAGACGGGCTGAAGTCATGTATTTAGGAAGAAGCTGGATAATGTCACCTTACATTCACATCAAAATGGGAATCGTATGACCTGCAGGCTGCAGTTTGGGAGGGCTGTGAGGAGATCATCCCACTTTCCACTGAACAGGGGTTGGCAAGTCTGTTAAAAGCTGCTATCAGGACAATGCCCTGTGAGGATTAGGACTTCTTCCTGTCTGTGCCTGTAGGTGCCTGATTGCACTGGCCCATGCCAGTTTCACAGATTCACAGGGGTGAATTCACAGGATTTGACAATGTTGGAAGGGATCTCTAGGGATCATCTAGTCCAACTCCCCTGCTAAAGCAGGATTGCCCAGAGCACATCACTCAGAACTGCATCAGGGCAGGTCCTGAAAATCTCCAGAGAAGGGGACTCCACAACCTCTCTTGGCAGCCTGTTCTAGGGCTCTGTCACCCTCACTCTAAAGAAGTTCTTCCTCGTGTTTGAGTTCCAGCTGCGGAGTCAAGCCTGGACCTGGGGCTGCCACTGAGACCTCATCAGCAAAGAGGTGACTGTTACTTCATGCAGCTAGAGACATTGCTCATGTTTATTCATCCCATTATGGTGTTTCTATTTGTTCAATTGTAACATTAACTAGGCAAGATGCCAAAAAGCATCTGCTAATATTAAGCATATAATTGTAACAATGATATGATTGCAAGTTCAGCTTCACTTGCTGTTATGAGATGGTGTTAATTTGGCTGATAAAGAGAACTATGTTGATGTACTGTATGTGCAAGCTTCTTTTAGGCCTTATTTACACCATAAGTTACTAAAGGGATCTACATTTTTATGTATGTAATTATTTTCCACTAATAGGCTTCCATCCTGATCAGAGAGAGAAAGAGTGTGAGGCAATCGGTGCAGTTTGTGTATGTGCCTGTTGGCAATACGTGCTCAATCTCACGCCTGGCACAAGGTGGGACATGCAGCCTCACCTCCATCAGGCTTTGGTAAATCCCAGCTCACGCTCACGTTTCCCTCAGGTGCTCATGCTGGACTTGGGGACTACCAGGGACGGATGCGTGCATGTCCCCCAAGGCCTTGGGAAATGAATGTTTTTTGTGGATAAACTTTGCTTGCTGCTGCAGGACGGTCTCTGGGCCAGTTTGCACCTACTCCTTGTGCACTTGAAGATCTTCTGTAAACTGCCCCAAAAAGGGTTTCAGAGATGCTGACTGCCTGCAAACCCATGGAGTAACAGTGGCACCAAGTGGGCATATATAGGAACAGAACAACTAAAGCACGGCATAAGGGGACGTTAGAGAAGAAATAAATGTGACTAAGACTCACCATAAAGCTCTTTATGGTAAGGGCATCCCACAGTATGACCTAGTACTGGTGGAAGTCTAGCCCTGAACAGGAGGTTGGGTTGTGGACCTCCAAAGACTCTTCCTCCAACGTGGCTCAGGTATACCAGGAAAGTAAAGGGGATGTAAAAGAGCAGTTTAGCCTCTTCTCACACAGCATCATCTACGGAGATCCTTCCCACCATCAGCAGAAAGGAAAGAGACCCAGTAAAATGGAGACCTGGGAAAGGGGAGACACAGCACACATGCAGACTCTTGTGGCCTCTTGTCACCCACAATTCTTGGCAGTGCATCAGCAGGCAGCGCCTTCTGGTTCTTCAAACTAGCTTTTGGAGACCTGTGAGCAAACCCTTTCCAGTCTCCTTAGCCTCAGTATTTAAACGCATCACCTTTCTCCTGAAGTTGGTGTCCTCCAGGGCCATTTTGTTCACTAATTCTAGGATCCCTGGCCACAGTGCAATTGGGAACTTAACTGACATGTTCAGTTCATATGGAGGGAGGAGGAACTTTCCCTGTTACTGCAACAGCTACAATCAAAGTGAGCCATCGGGCTTGGAAAGATGCTGATCTGAAGGTGCTCCTCAGGGAAACAGTATATAGGCACCTCTCCCAGGAACAGGATGGGATGAGCCACACAGCCTTGTCCTGGGTTTTGGTCCTGTCCTTCTCTCCTCTTTAAGATGTGTCTCCCAGCCTGAGGTCTAACCATCCATAGCATCATCAAGTAGCCTGTGTTGGTCTGGAGATCATGTAGCCCAACCCCACCCAAAGCAGGTGCTCCTTGCTTGGGTTTTAATTAGTATTGACTGGGATGATGCTGAGTCTGATGTGGGGAGGCACTGCTGCAGCTGGGTTGACTCACTTGATAAAGAGCTTCTTCCCTCTCCCAGATGCCTTCTTTCCACACTGCCGTGAAAGTGCTGGTTGGAGCTACCTGTGAACCCTTTGGTGGCTGTGGCAGGACAGGGCTACTTGGCTGTACTGGGTGATGTTGGAAGACTGAGCCCAGGGGAAGTGAGGTGAGGCTCTGGGATGGGAGGGAATGGGAAGGGAAGGGAGAAGACGGCATAGGACCGCTGGGTAGGACTGAGGAAGTCCTTGCTATGTTGAGTGCTAAACGTTCCCCTGAGGGACTGGGAACGTTAAAAGAAGAAGGCCCTGAGACAATGCTAAAATGCACCTTCTGACTCAGAAGATCTCTACAAAAGCAGTTGGGGAAATGGCATCCTGTACTTGATGGGACTTATAAGCCCTTTTTCGACAGCTACTGGTGGCAGTGAGACTCTGGGCTGTGTGTGCCTTGCTCTGACCTCGCCCACCAATCCTTGTATTTGTCCATATTGAAACAAACCATTTTGAGTTTACCAGTACATACAGTGACCTACCATGGGGTCCCTCCTCTCCACTACCCCCAACCCACCAGCCTTCATTCCCTCTGCAAGCCCTACAGGTCATTACTCAGGTTTTATGTTTAAATAGTTGATAAAGTTAAATCCTAAAAGATTAAAATCTTTTAGCGTGTAAGTCAGATTTCCCCTCCCATATTGGTGCCTCCTTGCAAGAAGCTCATATGTGTGAGTGGAGAGCTAAAGGAAGAGGGGAAAATTGACAGTTAATCACATTTATAAGTAAACTCACAACCTGATAAAAATTATCCCCAGTTAATTTGCATGTGAGAGGTGTGATACGGACAGGCTTGTGACTAAGAATCCTATTAAGTCTTCAGAAATATTGGCTTCATATAAACTTTCCTCTCTGCTTTTCAAAGTTCCAGTAATTAGTGAAACTTGAATCCTTTTGATGTTCTGATGGCCAGTTATTTATTATCTCTTGGATGTGATTGATCTGGATGTTCTGACAAAAAGACGGAGCATCTTTGACACCCCTTTTGCTTGTGCTGTGAGGAAAAAACCATCTTCATCATCCTCTGGTGTAAGTGCGGAGCAGCAATAGCTGCACCTTTCTGGTTAATTTAATTTTTTTCTATGGGAAGTAGAAGCCTTTTCTGTAACTCTCTTCTACTTGCATAAAGATATGGCTATTAATTTCATTTCTACGTAGGCCTCTAAAGTAAAGGGACATTTCTGTGAGGAGGAGGAGGAAAAGCAGGACTCTGAGGAGTTCCAGCTGCAGAGGCAGAGGAACTGTTTGCAGACAGATTTGAGAGCGCTGTAACGCTAGGAGAGGGATAAGGGCTGTGTAGAGGAGACGTGGCCACTTGGTCCTTTCTGCTTCGGTAGAGCTCAGCGATGCCGTTAGCCACAAATAGCATCTGCAGAAGCACTTTGCTCCTGTTGTCTGACCAGACCTCCTTAGGGACGCCCCCTGCTGCCTTCCCTTTCTGTTAGATACCTCTTAATTTTATTCTTTTATTCCTCAAGGAGAAAAAAGTAAAATAAAATGCAAGAACTATAAATTAAAGCAAAGCCCCAGTTCATGGCCATACCAGAGGGTGTTGCTTGTGCATTTTGCTTCTCGTTTTGCCCCGGCATTGATTCCCGTTCCCATCGCTGCTGGCTGCGGAGCATCCTGCGGGACGAGCCCCGCTGGGCAGAGGTGGCCCCGCTGCTCCCACGGCGGCTCCTCGCCTCCGCTCGCAGCCGCGCCGGGGACGAGGGCTCTCCACGATGTATTTTGCTTGTTTTGTTTCTGTTACTTTTCCCTTTCAGTGGAGGAAAAACAAAAAACTCAAACCCCAATGTCCCAGTGAGTAAATCGCCTTGGAGGGGTGGCCCGGCCCCCCTTGCCCGCGCCGCGCAGGGCCCCGGCCGCCGCCCCCATTCCCATGGAAACTCCGGCCGCCCCGGGCGGAAAGGGCAGGCCGAGAGGGGACAAAGGAGCTGGGGAGGGAAGCGGGAAGCGCCGGAAAGGAGGGAGGAAGCCGAGGAGCCCGAGCCCAGGCCCAGGCGAGCCAGGCCCAGGAGCGGGGGCACGGAGCAGGGGAAAGTTGGAGCGAGAGAAGGGAGAGGACGGGGCCGGGAGCCTGACGGGAGCTTTGTGCGGGGCCGGGGAAGCCCGGCTGCGGGCCGCCTGGGTGGGCCGGAGCTGGTGGGGCCTGCGCCGGGGTGTCGGGAGAAGCCGGTGGGGCTGGTTCGGGAAACCAGGGTCCTGGGCGGGTGTGGAGAGGACATCGGCAGCGACAAGTCACCAAGTTGAGGAAGGAAAAGACCCGGGAGCGGCAGAGGTGGCTCACAGGTGAAGGCATCAATACCTCAGGCTGTGACGAGCGTAAGTCATAGACAGGATTTGGGTTACCAGAGTGTTGTGGGGTGGTTGGTTTCTTCTTTTTCTTTTTCTTTTTCTTTTTCTTTTTCTTTTTCTTTTTCTTTTTCTTTTTCTTTTTCTTTTTCTTTT